>OY755243.1:70001678-70384178 GCA_963576725.1 Azorinus chamasolen
GGAGAGGCGTGGCCTAATGTGGGCAAGCAGAAAAAGACCACCTACGGAGGCGTGTCAGGAAATGCAATCCGACCGATCGCTCTTCGTGCTGTTTCTGCCATTGCGAATGATCTTCCGGATTTCCCTATCCTTGCCACTGGCGGCATTGACTCGGCTGAAGCGGGGATGCAATTTCTTCATGCAGGGGCTTCTGCTCTGCAGGTGTGTCATTGTCATATAGATATTGTTATTTATCATCTACTTGACATGTGACATATTTAACCCTTTTGTTGCCAAATAAATGTCGCCTGCTATTAAGATTATCATCTGTCTCAGGATTCAGATTGGAACTATCTACATTTTCTTTTTAAGAAACACACTAAGTGTGTCAAATAGTTTGGATCCTGATGAGACATTGAGTAACTCAGGATCTCATCTGGATCCAAACCTTTTGCGAAGATCACCACAGTTTCGCCTATGGCGGCAAAAGATTTAAGTTTTTTTTTGCCATGTAAATTGTAACATATAGGATTATAACATTTAACAGAACTTTCTTTTCACATTCTGTACCAGCTCTACTCTATTTGATGGGTTTCCTTTATAAGACAGCTGTATTAAGATGGTTTTCACCTGTTAAAATCAATTCAAGATATACCGGCCCCCTGTAAGCATATACCCTAATTACTGTTTAAAGTATTCAGACACCTAGTGTACCCTCCTCTTGCATGTGCAGTTGAATTAGACAATTTGGTATCATTTTGATAACTTTGAATTAACCCTTCGCTTGCTGAATTTTAAAATACCTTTTCCTTCTTTACCCATGTCCTGTTGTATAATTACATATATCTTCAATGTGTACTTGGGTCTACACTATTTACAGGTAGGTATATTGACGTGAATAGCAAGCGAAGGGTTAAACTGACATAGAAGCCAATAGTGTAGACCCTGATCAAACTACACCTTCAGGAGCATCTTTACTGTTTGCCAATGATTGTCTGTCCAAACTCTTAGGGTAATTGGGATAAACCAAGCATCATCAAATCAGACAAGAAAATAACATCAAATTCAAAACTTTGGATAAATTGTCTACCCCAGGTTTGCAGCGCGATTCAGAACCAGGACTTCACCCTGATCGATGACTATGTAACAGGCATGAAGACCATGCTGTACATCAAGAGCCTGGACGAGCTGGCCGACTGGGACGGTCAGAGTCCACCAACTGTCAAACACCAACAGGGCAAACCTGTGCCAAAGCTGAGCGAACTTGTCGGAAAGGTAAGCTACAAAACAGTACAGAGGCTACAAAAGAACCTCCCTATAATGACCACATTTTGAATAAACACGGGTCTAGTTTGGGTGGTCACTGAAGACAGGTTTTACCTTATACATAATCAAGTGTCAAGCTGTAAGACGTACAAACTCATAATTTAACCAGTGAAAACCCATTAGTGCCTTAGCCCTTTACTCCATATATATTTATGTAAGAAATAATGACATCATGCATATCAATTAGATTAATTTTTATATTAATAGCATATGAATTTTTGGCCATGGCAGAAACTGTAGAATCATATCTTTTTATATCACAAGCAAACAGAGCTGATCCTGATCAAATGACTCCTATAGGAGCCATCTGATCTGGGTCTACTCTGTTTGCAAAGGCATAGAAAGGCGTATTTATGGAGTAAAAGGTTAAGCCGTATTCCACTGTAAAAATGATGTCTGCTAAATTTGATTTGATGACTGCTTTTGATTTGATCAGGCTTTTAAAAACTATTCAAACATTCCTGTGTCCATGTGCTGTACACGAATATTCATGGCGTAAAGGGTTAAACACATGCTATAGAATTTACCAGTTGATGAAAATTAGATCCACTCAAAATGCTCATTTTGACCAGTCTACTTTAATCTCTAGAGTATATTTGTTAATTGTGACCAGGCATGACGTCGTAAATATCATTATAGAATAAAACTTTTCTTATGTGACCACCAAAAAAATCTGGGTCTTTAAGACAAGTGGTAGCTTGATGTATGATGAAAGTTAAATGCTTTTTAAAACAGCCATGTTTATTTCTTAAGTGATCGCAATAGAGAGGTTCTACTGCACCTATAATAAAGATGATGTAATTTGTCTCTTATGGCTTGTGTCAATTTGTGAGCTACGTGAGGTTTACAAGCAGACAGTATTTATCTTAACATCTGCATTAAGAGTTGCCAACATAATTTTAACACATTACCTCATGCACATTTATGTTTGAAACAATGACATCATGACTAACTATTACTAAAAAAATAATTATAATTGAATGTGAATACATAACGTGTTGACTTTGACACACATTGAAGAATCAGATCTGTATAATTCCAACTGAGCAAACTCTGATCAGATGGATCCTGCAGGAACTATCTGATCTGTATCTACTCTGTTTGCAAAGGTGTGAAAAGCCGTATCTACCAAGTAAAATATTAAACATTATGTATATAACATATTTATACTTTTGTTGTGATTTGAGACATGTGTAGACAAACAATAAAATTTCTATATAGCAACCACTCAAAAGCCATTCGAGTTTGAGACAGGGTAATGGAGAACGGAAGCAATAAGGATAGGTTCCATATGTGCTTTCTGCATTATTTTCATTCTACATTTTAAGCATCCATCTGCTTTTAAAGACAAATAACGTTGATTCGTTTATTGATTGCTTTTTATTGGTTCAACGGTATAATGTCATTCATGAATGTTTCAGGGTCTACCCTCCTTTGGGCCATACAAGAAGGAGAAACAGGCTATAATTGACCAGGCCTACAGCAACATCGACCTCCTCAACGAGAAGAACCACCCGCCGACCATCCGTCCAGCCCTCCAGCCTAAGAAACCAGTACCCTCTGTCAAGGTAAATATGTAGAAATAGAAGTCCTAAAAGTAATGTTAATGATTTGCAAACAGTGATTATCTTTGCAAACTGTTTGGATCCTGCTGATATGTCAAATTACTAGATATCTCATTAGGATCCAAACTGTTTGACACTGAGTGATTTTTGAAGAAAAAGAAAATATTTATTGGCTTTCAGAATTGCAGGAGATCACAATTACTTAGCATGCAAAGATAAAAAAAACTGTCACATGAAGAAGTAGGGTCATGTCATTTAAGTAATTACAAAAAAACAGAATTATTGACATAAAAATTTGTAGGCATTGTGAAAATTGTCAATAGTTTCTTTTATCTGATAAAATAGTCAAAGTTGGCAACATGAATGTAATAAACATCTTCTCAACCAGATATTTTAGTAAACATAGACAGGCGGCTGCTTAATGCGGCTGCTTAATGCAGGATAAAAGTAGTGCAGAAAGCTCCCAAAGGAACTTCCTGCACGACTTTTACCCTGCATTAAGCTGCTACCTGTCTTTAAAGACCAAACTTGATACTAATTTGACAGCCCAGTAAAAGAGTGTTGATTGTACCCATTCAATATCTAGTAATCATTGGGTTCTTATTTATTCAAATGAGGATCAAAACAAAAGTTAAGAGATGTACATATTTTTTTAATAAATTTATATACAAAACCGCTTATAGTAATGAAATAATGCTGAATAATGATAATAATTGAATAATCCATCTTTTTGTTATACAGGAGGTCATCGGTCGTGCCTTGGATATGATTGGTTCCTATGGAGACCTGAACAACAAGGAGCAAGTCGTGGCTCTTATAGATGAGGTAACAATTATCATAAAAATGCTTAACCCATTCCCTCCTAGACTATGTTTAGACCCAACCTCTTTGAAAAAATCTACTGAATAGGAGCATTTACTAGAAAAAGGGAAATTTTTAGAATCACATAGTTTTGAAACAACTGTGATGAAATAGAGTGTTTGCTTCTATGGAGCAAATGCTCTATTTATCACAATGGTTTCAAAACGTGACTCTTACAGATCTGTCAAAATGTGTCAATATGAGAGAATGGCTAAATATCAGAGCTGTATGTAAGATACATGCTGATTTATCGGCATCTCTTATTTCTCTTGTACAGTAGAACCCTCTTATGCGACCACTTAATAAATACACATGGTTGTCTTCATAATCAGGTGATTGCTTAATGCAGGGCAAAAGTAATGCAGAAAGCTCCTCTAGGAGCTTTCTGCATTATTTTTGTCCAGCATAAAGCTACCACCTGCATCTAGCACCCATAAGTATACCTCTTTTAGGTGGTCGCATTAGCGGGATTTTACTGTAGCAATGTAAGATTTGGTGGAGAAATACAAAATATATGTTCTTAGATTTCCTGAATAGACACCTTATCTACAACTCCGCTTAATATAATGAGGTTTTTTTTCTTATTCATTTTTCATTTGGTTCAGCATGTGGTATTTTTATTTGTGTCACCTGTTTGTTGAATATTCATGTAAAAGATAATGACTACATAAATATTTATTAGCTGATTTTTTAAAATGGCTTATGTACACATAATTTTCGTATTGGTAGACACTGTAGAGTCGGGTCTTGTTATAATTTCATAAGCAAACAAGCAGACCCTGATCAGATGGCTCCTACAGGAGCCATCTAATCTGGGTCTACTTTGTTTGCAAAGGCGCAAAAAGGCTTGTATATGAAACAAAGGATTAACACTTTAATAGAGATTTTGCTGCATTCCTCATTTGACTTTATTGTTGTATTCAAGGATATGTGCATAAACTGTGGCAAGTGCTACATGACCTGCAATGACTCCGGTTACCAGGCCATCAAGTTTGATCCTGAAACCCACCTGCCAAAAATCACGGAGGACTGCACAGGTTAGCTAAAAATCAATCACCTTGTTCTCTGTTCGTTTTATATTCTTAACATATAAACCTGTAGTGATACTTACATGAGCATACAATATGAAGTAAAAAAGTAATTTAATCACAGTACACATGGTTATGTTCATAAAGATTAAATCTTAATCGTAATTTTATTTATTCTGTTTATATTCTGTTACATATCTATGAGTGTATGTAATTACCCCAAGTATTCAGACAGACATACTTAAGCAAATATTGCAGACTAAAGGAGCAGTTTGATCTGGGTCTTCACTATTTGCTCTTATGTCAGTCTACTTTAAAGTTATCAAAATGGTGCCACATTGACTAGACTGGTAGACAGTGGAGACTTGGGGCTAAATACTTTGGGTAAATAATTACATTATTTGGTTTGCTCAATTTCAGGCTGTACTTTGTGTCTGTCCGTCTGTCCAATCATTGACTGCATAAAAATGGTCACCAGGACCACGCCGTATGTACCTAAGCGAGGCATTCCCTTGAGGAAACCCTCCGATGCCAATCTCATTCTGACAACCAACTAGGGGACAAGAGTCTCAAAGACTGCAAACCACAAATAACCAGTACTTTATAAATTTGAAATGAGAAAGTCGCTGTAGATTACAAAATGTTCTTTAGTTGTATAAGTCATTGACCAGTACCTGGTTTCTTTGCTGTGTAAACCCTTTACCTGAAGCCATTGAAAACAGAGAAGACCAAGATTGGGTGGCTCGTGTAGGAGTCAGAGATAAGATGCACTTTAGACTCCTTTATTTCTTCACCAAACCCTATGCTGTGACTACTCGTTAGAATCGCCTCGAAGAGATGATTCTAAAGAGTAGTCACAAAATAGATTTTGGTACAGAAATGATGAGTTTAATATTTGGGTATGCACCTTTATCTGTAGCTCTGGGAGTAGGCTGACCAAGATCTGCTCTGTTTAATTTTGGATTTATATACATAGTTTTTGTCATGGCACACTAATCCTGTGTCCATATGTCATTGTTTGATACCAGCAAATAAAATATTTAACATGAATAGTCATCAGCTAATTGGTTAAAGCAAGAATAATATGAATAATAGTGAACAAATTGCATTTTATCTGTTTGCATTTCTCTTTTGCTTTTCACAGATTCCTCTTTTGCTTTTGTCCTTTCTTTTATTTCTGTATGATTTTTACAAGTGAACTGTTTACGTTTAGTTCTTACTTTCCATTCTTTACTCCATGAATATTCAAGTAAGAGTTAATAACATCATGAATATTAATTATATTATTTTTTATATTGTCATAATTATGAACACAGGGATTTATGGACATGAAAGAAATTGCAAAATAATATCTACAGTATTCCTTTAGCAAACAGAGCAGACCCTGGTCTGGATCTACTCCGGTTACAAAGGGGCAAAATGCGTATTTATGGAGTAATGGGTCAAATCTAGACCAGATGCAAAATGAACCAGTCTCTAATCTGGATCCAGTTTGTTTACAAATACTTGTCATGTCGTGCTTAGCAGGACTGCTTGCCAGAAAATTATTTTTGAAGAGTTTTGTGACTCGAGTCGTTGCATTATAGTGATTTTATTTCCTGTACGTTTGTATTTTGTTTTGTGCAGTATGTGTAGTTAGTTTTGTTTCCGGCAAGGCGACCAAATGTGGCAAACATTTTCTTCCTTACTATCACAGTTAAGAAACTGATACGGACGTTTCCAGTGTCAGCATGTTAACCCTTATTTAATGCAGTGCCAAAGTAATAACACTTTACTCCATGAATAGTCATGTAAGAAATGATGTCATCTTGAATAGAAATTAGATGAAGTTTTAACCCTTCGCTTGCTGAATTTTAAAATACATTTCTCCTTCTTTACTCATGCCCTGTTGTATAATTACATATATCTTCACTGTGTACAAGTATTTCGCTGTGCAATCACTGCTGTGGAGTGTACTGGTTGCACAATCAACTTGTAAATAGTGCAGACCCTGATGAGACAGCTCCTGCAGGAGCTGTCTCATCCGGGTCTTCACTATTTACAGGAAGGTATATTGACGTGAATAGCAAGCGAAGGGTTAAGATGAATTTTTAAAACGGCATAGTAACGCATGGAAATTTTGACAAAGCAGGAACTGTAGAATCAGATCTGTTATAATTTCATAAGCATACATAACAGACCCTGATCAAACGGCTCCGTCTGATCTGGATATTCTCTGTTCGCAAATGCACAGAAAGGCGTATTTATGGAGTAAAGGGTTAAGCTATAACATCTATTTACTCTTTAATTGATGAATATTTATGTTAGAAGTAATGGCATCATATATATTAACTAGATGAAAGCTAACACTGACATATGACCACATGTCGTCCAAATACGTCCTTATATAAGGTTACGTCCGTATATACCGATGTTTTGCATAGTTTTACTTGGTCGGTCGTTACATGATACCATTTTCACACGGTAAGGTATGGGAAACAGAAGATATTCTCCATTATGAGCCCTATCTACGTAACCTTTAACCGTTATCAATCGAGGGGAGGGGCGTTATCTAATTTGAGATAAAAAACAATTAACCATTTACTTCATAGATACTTCATATTTTAACGATTGCAAACAGAGCAGACCCTAATCAAGCGGAGCCATCTGATCAGAGTTTTCGGTCTGTTAATGAAATGATAAAAATTCTGATTATTTTGCCATCGTAAAAATGTCCCTTATTGTTAATGTCATTATAAAAAGTCAGCCAACGAATACCCATACAGTCATTATATTTACATGAATATTCATTAAATAAATGGTTAAGCTACATGTAGGTGTATGTTTAGTAGACTTTGAAATTGAAATATCATCATCATTTGAAAATTAATACAAGTCGTCAAATGAAACGAACATCGATGGTAGAGTGCAAGACTAGTAAATACATTATTGAACATTTATACTCATTTAGAATACTGTAGAACCCTGTCCTAAGCGGCCATTCGTTTATTGAACGTATCTGTTTTAAATAGCAGGTGGTTGCTTAATGCAAGACAAAAATAAAACATAAAGCTCCTATAAGAGCTTTCTGCATTACTTTTGACCTGCATTAAGCTACTACCTGCCTTACAGGCCCTTAATTAGACATTTTTGGTGGCCGCATAAGACTGTTTCTACTGTAATTGATTTTACCTAAAAGCGGTGATATTTCTTTTATTTCTGTTAAAAACGCTATGAGAGTGTCAAATATTTTGGATCCTGATAAGCTGTCGAGTAATTCGGTGTCTCATCTAGATCCAAACTGTTTGCATAGGTCGTCGCGAGTTTACATTATATATTGTTACAACAGTTTTACACGCTTACGTCTCTCTTGTACCAGGACATTACTTTTTATATTGAAGGTTGTTAGTAGGTAGTAACATACCAACCATTTGTTGTCCGCAATCATGGTGAGCGACATTTCCGTGTCCTTAGATTTTATTTCGGTATATATAGAGTAGTTCATGTCCGTCCGTCCGCCCGTACCGACGTTATGCAAATGTTGTATGTCGAACCCCGCTTACGTTATTGATCGTATTTGTGCAGATGAGCACGAAGGTAGAAATTTCGAATGCGGTAAAAATTTTGACCGAATATGACCCTTTTACGCATCTTTGCCTTTTGGACTTTGAAAGACACCCGTGAAACTGGCATTGTTAGGGGGGTCAGTGTACTATGGACATAATAATAGTGTTGTTCTGTAATGTTACGTGATTTAGTTGAATTTTCTTGCCCTTTCTTATCGTATAATCTCAGTTTCTTACTTGTTTTACTAAATGCTAGTCATAATATATATCTCTCGTGTAGCTTGCTTTGTTTTCAAAGAACTAGAACTATACCATACTTATTATATCCCAGAGTTGTTGTTGTTGTTTTTAAATTCCCAAGATGACTTTGTTCATCAGTGTTTATTGTCCCAGTATTTATTTCTCTTTTGTTCCCAGTCTGTCTCCCATGCCCCATTTCTTCTTAATAAACAATACTTGTATTATGAAGTACAGTGTGCTTCGAAATATGCATTGGGAGACTAATATTTTTATTCAGCCTACTACATATTAAACTCATTCAATATAAACTCGAATCTGTAACAATATGCGTCGGCTACAATATGGCTGGTCACCCTTATAATAGCACTTAACTTATTTTAAAAATTTCAATACCTACTGAATATTCATGGACAAATAGTTATAATGAAGTGTGGAAGGTGGAGCATTGTAGCCATTTAGGAAAGTAAATAAACATATCTATTTTAAATTTATTGGCAAATAGAGTAGACCCTGATCAGATGGTTCCTATATAGGAGCCGTCTAATCTTGGTCTACTCTGTTTGCAAATGCGCAAAGCATGTTAATAAATATGAAGGAAAGGATTAATCGAAATTTTAGTAAATGTTTAGGCAGGTGACTGCTTAATGCATCTGAACTGAAGGTCATGTAGAAAACTCCCAGAGTTGCTTTAATTATGACTTTCATCCTGCATTAAGCTGTCGGCTGTCTTGAAGCCCAGTAACACATCAGTTGTTCCAAGGACCAACGTTGATGTACACACAGTGGAACTGCTTTACAGCAGTCACCGAATTGGTGAATAATGGCGACTTTATCCTTAACCCATTCCCTCATATTGACGCCTTTTGACGCCTCTGTAAATGTCACTCTTCGAAGCCATTGTGATAAATAGAGCATTTGCTCCTATAGGAGCAAATGCTCTATTTATCACAATGGTTTAAAACTACAAAATTCTCAAAGTTTCCTTTTCTCTAATTAATGCTCTTTTTCGGTAGATTTATTCAAAGAGGTTGTATCTAAAAATAGCCTATGAGGTAATGGGTTAAACTCATACATATTCATGTTAGGAATAATGTCATCATGAATATGTAAATATTGGCAACAGGAACAAGGCTGACAGAAATGGTAGATTCGGATCTGTATTAAGTAAAAACATGTTTACAACGACCATTAACCCTTTATTCTATGAATATTTATTATGAAATAATGAATATTAATTAGCTGTATTTTCACAATGGTATTATGAACACAATAATTTCTGACCATGACAGAAATTTTAGAAACATATATATATATTATTTCATTA
Source organism: Azorinus chamasolen (assembly GCA_963576725.1). Lineage (NCBI taxonomy): Eukaryota > Metazoa > Mollusca > Bivalvia > Cardiida > Solecurtidae > Azorinus > Azorinus chamasolen. Next base: position 70,011,547 of record OY755243.1, read on the forward strand.
GCAAACAGAGCAGACCCTGATCAGACGGCTCCTACAAGAGCCGTCTGATCTGGGTCTACTCTGTTTGCAAAGGCGTATTTATAGGGTAAAGGGTTAGGACATACAGGAGCTTTTTGAATTACTCTCATCCTGCATTAAGCAACCACATGCTCTTATATGATTTTAATATTTATTGATTGTATAGGCAGGTTCTGCTATAGTTCATAAGTAAACAGAGCAGACCATGATTGGACACGTCATACACGAGCCTTTTAATCTAGGTCTACTGTTTCCAAGTTGTTAAAAGGCGTACCGATCAGATAAAGGATAGAACATTATCAGCATTCTGTCAGCATAAAATCCTGAATGAGAAATTCTTGATTGACTGTCGCATCTAAAGTACATATCTTAGATGTACTGCAGTAATGCCGACACCCCTAAATCGTGGAACCCTCATTTACTGGCTACAAGTAATAGATACAGTACGAGTCTTACTTGAGATTTGTCAACTATACCGATGCCGAATCCGATACTTATAACGACAATTATTCACCGAAAATGAGGGACGTTCTCAAACTTTCTGCAAGCCTATTGATACTTTTGATAGTTAAGGCCATATCGAAAGTAAATTTAGGTTCAGGTTCACATATTTTTTAAATTATTTTATGTTTACCTTTCACACCCTGCAGCGAGGGACATCGTTTATTTCTCCCGTCCATTTGATGTGTGAGGATCGGAGAACCACTCCCCTCCATACCTTACGCACTGACATATATAGTACATACAAATTCACAAACAGTATGAGAGATGGATATCAGACATATAACGAAATATAACGATAACATCATTTTTGAGTTGCTATAAATGTAAAGCTAGTGTTATTCCGAAGGCATAACAACCAATCGCACAAGTCTTTTGGCTACAATCTCTTTTCCTGTACATTTATGCGTTATTGCGAAAACAGTAATCCCATATGTACAGTCGCTGCTAGAACCAATTTAGTTTAATTATAAAACTAGCAAATTAATCAAAGTACAAAAAAATTAGCTGCCAGGCCGGTTATTTATTTATTGTGTTCTTTTCGTCTACATCCTTCATGTTACACTATACTGATATTTTAAGATCTTTGTAGAATACGTACTGTATTTTTAAGATTTTTGAAAAATATGCATGGTTTTTTGCCATGTTTTTTCAAAAATATATTCCCTGTTATTTTGTATGGCGGTCTGTCACATATATATTTGAGCTCACAAGCACAAAGTGCTCAGGGTGAGCTTTTGTGATCGCTTGATGTCCATCGCCCATCGGCGTGCGTCGTTGGTCGTCAGTCGTCAACAATCTGAACCTTTAAAATATTCTCCTCTGAATCTACAAGGTTATCAACTTTCATCTTTGGCAAATAGCATCACCTGTAGGTCCTCTACGAAAGTTATATAAATTATGCCCCTGGGGTCAAAATTGGTCCGGTCCAAGGGTTGGCCAGTTTTCTATAGAGACATATTGTGAAAGCTTTGAAAATCTTCTCCTCTGAAACTGGAAGGTCCTCAGCCTTCATATTTGGCACACATCATCCTATTTAAGTCATCTACAAAAGTAAAATGAATTATGCCCCTGGGGTCAAATGAGACCCCACCCAGGGGTGGTCAGTTTTCTATAGAAAAAAAGTAGTGGGGTGGTCTATTGGTATCGCGCTTGACTACCAAACCGGAAGTCCGGGTTTCAAGTCCCGATCCCTCCTGGAAATTTCAGAGACGCGTTTCAGGGTCTCCCAGCCACACCTCCTCTCCACCCAAGAGTTACAATGGGTACCTGTGAGGGTCATTAGCCGGTACTGCGGCTGCATGATTGCACCATATCTTAGTAGTGCTCAATATTGTAGGCGAATGACGCAATGACCAGTCGGCTGAGCGGTCATTCGGACTGAAAGTAGACTAGGTACTTTACTTTTTCTATATAAACATATAAAAAATAAAACTTGAAAACATTTGAAAATATTCTCCTCTGATTATCTGGTAAGCGATATCGGTGTCACCATGGCCCTCTTATTCATATGGTGAGTGTAAAAGCAAATATAGTCAGCTACTGTTCGGAGAAGTTTAATCATTACAACTGCATTTACATGGTTTTTTCCATACCTTGTTTTCAGTATTAAAGACAGATGGTTGCTTAAAGCTGACTGAAAGGAGCATTCTGCTTTAGTTTCAGCCTGCTTTAAGCTACCATCTGCTAAGATAAGTTTGGTGCTGTCGATATGACCTTAACATTAACATTGCATCTTCCTTAGAAAAGCGGACAGTCTTTTTCCGTCTTTGAAGAAGTGTACCTGAAACCAATACCATTTTCAGTGGCCTTACTCAGTATGGTACAGCTTTATAATGCGCACGATAAATGCGTGCATGGTCGTCGTTTAAAAGTTTATTGATGTGTACATGTTTTAAGGATTTTCATTTCAAAATATATTGTCACTTAAGTTAATATATGAAAAGTGTATAATCTTCTACATTTTATAACTTAAAGAGTAAAGTTACACTAGTTAAAACAATAATTAATACAATGAGTCATAAACCTAGGTATTACACAAAAATGTTTTGAGAACATCCCCAAATATTTACCACAGTCAGCAGCGTTATCGGCATTGGCATAAATGACAAATCTCAACTACCAAGACAGTAGTCAGAAGACACGTGTCCGAGGCGTAGCCGAGGACACTTGTCTGAGGTCATGCGAACAAACTGTCCTGATAACGGTTGTAAGAAGACACTTTGGTAGTAAGACGAGTACATGTATCTTACTTGTACGACAGTGCGTTGTAGTCTTTTAATTTTGATTAAAAATGAATAAAAATGAATATTTCACAAATGAGTACAAAATGTTTTCCCCTTGGTTCACCCAATTCAAATTACAAAGAAACCGGTCGTTGATCTCTAAATAGCCACCGGCCACATAGTGACTCGAGCAGTACCCTGCACGAGTAAATCGTGACCCGTGTTTCCAACAACATACATGCATGCATAACCCAGATGTTGAGCGATTCGGCTTCTGAGCTGGCTCTAAGCAGTTAGATAGTTCATGTTTAGTCTGCATTTATACAAGTGGAGGCGTTAAAGAAAGCTGCAGACGACATGCTTAGCTGACCCGTTTACACTCGTGATCGGGATTAGTGGAGCGACAATCGTGTTACGTTGTTACTACACAGCATCGAGCACGTGACATTGGGCGATACTTCCAAATGCACGGGCTCGATCCTAGGTAGATAGGTTTTAACCACAAAAATCACGTGCGTACAAAAGTGTCCACTTACAACCGTTATCAGGACACTTTTTCAATAGCTTTGCTGGGGGTCTGTCGTACAAATAGAGTTATTACAAACTAAATTGCTGTTGCAGCCTGTGTTTGATTCACGGATATAACATAATATATAAATGTAAATTAAATTGTAAGAAAACCTATATGCAGATTGTCACAGTGTGTAGGTTTATCATCACTTGTACGGCCTTGCTGTACAAGCGCGCTTTTATGGCGACGTGGTAGAGTGCATGACTGCGAACCTGGCGACCCGGGTTCGATCCCCGGTCGGAGCGGGTATGTTTCTTTATAAGAACACCCGGTTACATTTGGCGCCCAACGTGGGGCTGTGACTGTATGAGCTCCGAGTTCGATTTCCAGTCGTTCTCATACCCATAGAAATTCGGGACGAATTTCAACTTGCTGAGGGAGTATGTCACAGTGTGTAGGTTTATCATCACTTGTACGGCCTTGCTGTACAAGCGCGCTTTTATGGCGACGTGGTAGAGTGCATGACTGCGAACCTGGCGACCCGGGTTCGATCCCCGGTCGGAGCGGGTATGTTTCTTTATAAGAACACCCGGTTACAAGATCTTGGGATGAGAAGGATCAACCATTTCCCTCATATATCGCTTTTTCACATCTTTGCAAAAGAGTAGATCTAGACCCAGATCGGACGGCTCAGGACTATAGGAGCCGTCTGATCAGGGTCTGCTCTCTTTGCTTATCTAGTAATAGTAGTATAGATCTGAATTCTACAGTTTCAACCTGAACCAAAATATCCTGTGTACATTATAAAAAAACAAACAGGTAAAATATACTCACGATGTTAATCATGTTAGAATCTATTATTTCTTAGATCTAGGCTACATGGATATTCAACAGGGGAAGGGTTAATAGCTAGGCCTAAACAAAGGTGACTTAAAACAAAAGTGGTTGTTTAACCTTTTGCTACTCTTTATGAACGTTGATATAGATCTAATTATTGTAGATCTGTTAAAGATAGATCTATAGAATAAAATAATTTATTGCCAAAACGTAGAGAATCTGACCTACTCGAAGCCAAAAGTTTAGTCAGTAGATCTATTAATAAAATTCTGTAAAATTCAGTAGATCTAGCAGTCAGTAAACACGTTGAAAATCGAGCATAGAACGTGTTTATCGTCCAGCTATTGATGTGCATAAGTCGTCTTGAGTTAGATCTAGATAAACCTAAGCCTGTGTTTGTTATCTAAAATAATATCTCAAAATTCACGTGCATCATGGAATTAGTACATGTGATAGGCCTATGGCCAGGCGGCTCATTCTGTTACAAACTTACCGGATTTTAAACACATTTAAAAACTTGACAGAAATTTGTAAAAATATGGAAATGGGACGCAGTCCTAGCATGGCGGTAAATGATAGCCACATGACTTTAGATATGCTCAACGCTGGAACCACCGTGTAATGACGTTGTACGTCATTTCAGCGGTGACGTCATCCCAACATAGTCGTTTGATGCTTGCAACTGCAGTCTTCAACGTTAACTTCGGGGATTGAACGCTAGGCATCTTTACGTCGGTGTGCCGTTAAAAACGTCAACTGGAGAGTGGAGATGCGTGTCAATTGAACCCGGTCTCACTCTGTCTGGACACGGCGACAATAGTCGGGAGTGCTTTTCTCTAACGAGTCGCGTTTCAATGTCCAAATTGCCGACGGAAGACTTCGTGTAAATAGAGACTCAGTGGTGAACGATTCGATCCTCACAAAGTTGTCGAACGTGATCGTTTTGGAGGCGGCAGGGTGATGGTGTGGGGAAGGATTTCCCGAACTGGTCTTACCTAGTTACAATAGTTAGTGACATTGGGCGGAATACCTCAACCTCGGGATGAAATCGTTTCATTCGTGGTGGTGCCATTCTTGTAAAACGGCAATGCTTGTAAGCATTTTTATGCCCCCCAGATCTGGAGGGCATATTGTTTTTGCCCTGTCTGTTTGTCTGTCTGTTGTCTGTTTGTTTGTCAGCAACTTTAACATTGGTCATAACTTTTGAGCCAGTACAGAGAGAGACTTGATACTTGATATGCATATGTATCTCATAAAGCCGCACAATTTGAGGGGTGGCATGTCAAGGTCAATGTCATCCTTCAAGATCAGAGGTCAAATATATGGGTCAAATCACCGACTTTAACATTGGCCATAGCTTTTGGACTAGTAGAGTCTGAACAGAGACTTGATATGTCAAGGTCAAGGTCATCCTTCAAGGTCAAAGGTCAAATTGTCTGTTTCTTTGTCTGTAACTTTAACATTGGTCATAACTTTTGAGCCAGTACAGCTAGTGACTTGATATTTGGCATGCATATGTATCTCATAAAGCCGCACATTTTGAGGGGTAACATTACAAGGTCAAGGTCATCCTTAGGTCAAAGTTCAAACATATGGGTCAACTCACTGACTTTAACATTGGCCATAACTTTTGAACCAGTACATATAGAGACTTGATATTTGGCATACTTGTGTATCTCATGAAGCTGCACATTTTGAGGGGTGGCATGTTAAGGTAAAGGTCATTCTTCAGGGTCAAAGGTCAAACTGTCTGTTTGTTTGTCTGTAACTTTAACATTGGTCATTTGATATGTGGTATGTTTGTGTATCTCACGAAGCTGCACAGTTTGAGGGGTGAAATGTCAAGGTCATCTTTCAGGGTCAAAGGTCACCAACTTCAAATTGGCCATAACTTTTGAACCAATAGAGATAGAGTCTTGATATTTGGTATGCATGTGTATCTCATGAAGCTGTACATCTTGAGGGGCAACATGTCAAGGTAAAGATCATCTTTTAGGGTCAAAGGTCACCGACTTTAACATTGGCCATAACTTTTGAACCTGTAGATACAGACTTGACATTTGGTATTCATGTGTATCTCGTGAAGCTGCACCGTTTGGGATGACATTTCAAGGTCAATGTCATCTTTCAGGGTCAAAGGTCACCGACTTTAACATTGGCCATAACTTTTGAACCGGTAGAGATACAGACTTGATAGTTGGTATACAAGTGTTTCTCATTTGGCTGCACAGTTTGAGGGGTGACATGTCAAGGTCAATGTCATCTTTGAAGGTCAAAGGTCACCAACATTAACATTGGCCATAACGTTTGAACCAGTAGATATACAGCCTTGATACTGGTATGTATGTGTATCTCATGAAGCCACACAGTTTGAGGGGTGACATGTCAAGGTCAATGTCATCTTTGAAGGTCAAAGGTCACCAACATTAACATTGGCCATAACGTTTGAACCAGTAGATATACAGCCTTGATACTGGTATGCATGTGTATCTCATGAAGCCACACAGTTTGAGGGGTGACATGTCAAGGTCAAGGTCATCCTTCATGGTCAAAGGTCACCAACCTTAACATTGGCCATAACTTTTGAACCAGTAGAGATACATACTTGATATTTGGTATGCATGTGTACCCCATGAAGCTGCACAGTTTGAGGGGTGACATGTCAAGATCAAGGTCGTCCGTCAGGGTCAAATATCATATCGAGGGGGCATAGTGTTTCACAAACGCATCTTGTTCAACATGATAATGCGCGACCGCAAACTGCAAAAGTCACAATAACTGCCCGAGGTAAAATGACATCAATGTGTTGGACTGACCGTCACAATCGCCGGACTTGTCACCCACTGAACACCTCAGGGACCATTTGAGACACCGAGTACGTCAGCGTGCTGACGTCAACAACGTCAGGAGTCTGGAGTGTGCACTGCACTAAAAGTGGCAGTTAAGAGTCGCTAGAAGGCTTATACACAGCATGAGGATGTGTTGTTTAGCTGTTATTGAGCGTACATGTGGGCACACTGGGTTTTGAGAACAGCCAGAATTTTGACAATGATGGTAGCGTCCAAAGACCGCTTTCTGCTACAGTAACTTTGTCACTTTATTCATTTTTGTCTTCATTCTGTGTCAGGGGTTGATTAAAATGTCGGTAAGAACACTTTTATTGTTATTTTCCCCATTTAGTACAAAAATAATATACATTTTTCTTACTGACTAAACTATTTGAATCTGAGCATATTAGTTGGGCATCCGAGGTGTAAAAAGTCGCTTATTTTTCGAGGTCCATGGCATTTTTTAGTAGAAATGTTTGAATACCATATTTGTGTTGCCAGATAGTAATCATTTGTGGTTCTGGTCCATGCCACTGCCAAAACCCTCTTTGAAGGTCAGAAACTAGGTCAACGGTCAAATGAGTACAAAAATGTAATAAAATCTCTATATAGTATAAATAACAGAAATTTTGAAAATTTCGACGCTTTTTTGCATTTAATTTCTTAGCAATGTCTCCACAGTAAGTATAGATATATTTATGGCACATTTAAGGAATATTTTAGTGACCTGTGATGATTGCAAGTCCGGAAAAAGTTTTGAATACGTTTACAGTACATTATCATACGGTATAATTATAACTTTGATACAAATCTGTGCAAGTTATCATACCTCTTCACCCAGTTGTATTATTAAGAGATGATAATAAAAACGCCAGAAGATTAGTCTCTTATTGCCATAGTCTCAGAGTAATATTGGTATGTTTGATTGTACATGTACACAACTTATATTAGCTGTCTGTATCATTAGTGATTGAAACGCCATAGCTCCTGGTGAGTATGGCGATGTTTTTACATAATGAATTGATATATTTTACTTACACCAGCAGTACCTATGACAAAACCCTTTCTACATTTGCAGGAAAATGAATTATCTCGGATATTGATTGGCCGTTTTAACAGTTACTGGCCATAGGTATCCACTCTCACTCAACAATGAACTCATAGACATATTCAGTGCCACTGGATATGAGTAACATTCCCTATCCGTGATGACAACACTGCATATGTTATTGCCACAAACGATCACTAGTTAAACAGATATACATCAATACCCGGAATAAGTGAGCATGTCATAGTACTGACTGAAATATCTTTTACGAAGGAAGCCTACCCCACATCTTGTAGGAGGCTAACACATGCTCTATGACCCATCAAAATGACTGAGTTTGCAGCACACTTGGCAAATCAGCCCCTTTACCAATCTGTACTCTATTGGATATATTCAGAAAGCCCTCAAATTAGTGACCCCTTCTAAATTAACATCCACCAGCTTCAGCCAGCTATAGTGCAACTCGGCCATCCGCCATTTCTCACGAAAAAAGAAATGTGCATACAAAAAAGTGCTGAGGACCAATGTACAGAAGAACGACATATACATGGAGCTACAGAAAACTTGCAAAGAAGAAGTGCAATGAAGCTCATGCATGATGGGCATGTGATTGACCTAGTGACAGATACCAGCTGTAAGAAGCTATACGCTTCTGTTAGGAGCAAGACATGCGACAGCTCGAGAGTCCCACTGACGAATGGTGACATTAACCATGTCGATACACAAAGCAATGTTGAAATACTGAACCGCTAGTTCTATGTCTTTACACATGAGGACCTATCTCTCCTTTGTGCCATTTGGGAGTATCCTTATTCGGATGCCCTTCCTATTCATGTCACGATAAATAGTGTCTGCAAGGTTCGTAAGGGCCTTAACCTCCACACAGCTACTTGTCTAGACACCATCATATCAAGGTTCCTGAAACAAGTGGCACATTCCCTGGCGCTTGTTCTTGCTCTGATCTTCCAGGCATCTTGACCAGGATAAAGTCCCCAGTGATTGGAAGACTGTCACGTTAATCCTATTTACAAAAACATGGTCCAGAATAACCCCTTCAAACTACTGGCCAGTGTCCCTAACTTCTGTTACATGTAAGATCATAGAATACATCATACACAGTAACCTGGTTTTTCTTAGTGCCTTGACATACTCGGCCATTGCCAGCATGGACTCGGGAAGCAGCGATTCTGTGAGACAAAGTGATCAATATGGTCAATGACCTTGTGTCAGGTCTGGACCAGTCATTAGATTGACGCAATCTTGCTGGAATTTTCCAAAACATTTGACAAATGTCTTACAGACACCTGCTTCTTAAGCTCCAATACTATGATGTGTATTGCAAAATGCTTGATTATATCCAACTATTCACGCTGGAAGGTGTTTCCTCCGGGTCAGTACCGATAACATCCGATGTTCATTAATGTGCCGTTCTCAGTCCTTCCCTTTCCTTCACAGGCAATGATGACCACACGGAATTCCTATGCTCTCCCTGTCGACTCTTCGCTGACGCCTCATTTTCGTGCCGAGTCAATAGCAGATGCAGACGTCTTCCAGAATGACATCGACATTCTGTAGGAAAGGGGAGAAACTGGGTTCAATGCAGAGAAGTGCTAGATCCAGCTTATTATCAACAAGCGGACACACATAGAGACCAATTATACTGTTCATAACAAGAGACGGAAGACAACAAAGAAAGCAAAATACCTTGGGACGCTACCGTTTTCTCAATTGTCTGGGAAAGCCCATGCCGATATGGTCATAAAGAAAGAAAACTGATCTACAGCCTTTCTAAGCAGGGACCTTAGATCCTGCCAAAAATCAACCAAGGAGGCATGTTACAAACCCCTGATCAGTCTGCAGGTTGAGTACACATCCTGGACCCACATACCAAGGCCATGAAAAATCGTGAGGAGATGATCCAACATAGAGCTACCAGATTTGTTATTTGAATTATTGCAAAAGAAGCAGCATTGGTGCCATGCTCAACATGATTTGCTCAAACAGGCAGAAAAAAGTAAAGGCCGCGATGTTCTATAGGTCCGTGAATGATTTTGTTGCAGCTGACACCCACCTTCTGATGCCCTCACGGTGCAACTACAAGAGGACACTCCTTAAGATTCGTTCCATGGTTTTGCAGGACCAAGTTCCTGAGAGAATATTGCTTTCACTCTGTTGTCAATATCATCTGGAACAAGGTACCATAACATCAGTTGATACCTCTCAACTTTCCAGGCTGGGATCTCAGCTGTTATGTAATATTCTTCTGTTTGCAATGTTTTAACTTGCTTTTATAATTTGAACGTTGGACCCTCCCTCACCTGTTTGCATATCACAATGGTGCGAGTAGCCTGCTTTAAAGCGGCCAAGCACAACAAAATAAGAAGCAGAAGAAGCCACAAACAAAGAGTTGATGTAGTATACTAGTATTGCAGTATTCAACAGATGCATTGGAATATCGTTATTCAAGGCAAATGCAGACATGAAGTGTCCCAACTTATGACTAGGTGGATACATGGATTGTCTATTTGTCTTGCATGTCTTCAAGGTTTGGATGCTGCTAGAAAGGGTCAAGGCTGGATAGTTGTCAAATGCCAATATTTTGATGTACTAGCTTGGAGTCTGGATGAGGGCTGGGGCCTCCAAGAAAACAAAATTGTATTTTCCGCAAGTTATCTCAAGATGTCTGCCGGAACAGTTTTGGGATTCATGCAATAACTGGATGTGACGCAACCCTTGATTTCACTGGAATCGGAAAGAAGACCTGTTGGAAGAAATATTTTACATGTCCGATCTGCTTTCAGATATTTGAAGAGTTGTACGGTCATACAAGACACAAGTTTGATGCCAATGGAGAATCCATTGATGATGCAAGAATTACTCAATATGGTTAAGGTTAAGAAAACACTTAAACTGCTTCCACCAACAAAGGATGCAGTAGAACTAAATATTGCTTGAGCAAACTATCAAGCTGGTATATGGATCTGAGCTCATAGATACAGAAATTAATGCTATTGATACTAACGCATAGCAAGATGGTGCTGAACCCTTACAAGTGGTTTGGAAATGTACCAACTGCACCTGATGCTTATGGGTGCAAAATCAAGTGCAAATCTTTTCGCTGAAATGTTTCAAAGCAGCTTTAAAGAGCACACTAACATGTGTTTGCGATGGTGTTAATTGTACCGATCCAGCAAATATCCATACAAATTAATTAGTTACTTTAAACAGAACTGAAAGTTTTGTTTAGGTGTTCATTTACCCCCACCCACTTTACTTTAAAAAGTAGTGATGTTACAGGTTAACCGGTTAACCGTTTCTGATCCGGTTATCCGGTTACGATTTTGCAAATAGATTAACCGCTTGGGCATATTGAAAGCAGGTTGCATTTTCAAAACAAATACATAGTTCGACGCCCCTCTCATAATAAGTAAGTGTCGCATTAGTCCATTACCCTCTTCCAATCAGGCCAATCCACACGTTGTCATTAAACAGCGGGATCAAGGGCCCCGGACATTTTGTCCCCACACAATTTTGCCAAGGTGGACGATTATGTCCCCCATGGTTTTGCAAGTGTGGACATTTTGTCCCTCGTGCTTTTGCAAGGGTGGACATTTTGTCCCCCGTGTTTTTGCAAGGGTGGACATTTTGTCCCTCATCATTTTTTACAAGGCGGCCGTTTTGTCCCTAACTTAATTTTGGACAAAATACCCTCCATAAATCTAGCTTAACCCCATTTACTCCACGGACAAAATGTCACTCACTTAATTTTCCTAAGTGCTACATACAACCCTTGAAATGACACAAGTTTTGCAAACAGAGAATATCCAGATCAGACAGCTCATTTTTTCTAACATAAATATGCATGGAGTAAAGGGTTGAGCCATATTGATGGAGGGTAGTTTGTTCAAAATTTAGTGAGGGACAAACAAGTTTTGCAAACAGAACACCCAGATCAGACGGCTCATTATTTCTAACATAAATAAAGGGTTGAGCCGTTTGATCAGGGTATACTGTGTTTGCAATGTCGTTAAAAGATGATGTATGGAGTAAAGGGTTAAGGGTTAAGAGAATATTTATACGTAAACATATATATAGCATCTCTTCGCTTTTTAAACTGTTTGATTAACTAGGGTATCATACGTATTGCATAATCGTTTAACATTAAAACAACAAGGAGCGTGCGGTGTTAAATTAGCACTTAACCAACTAGTTGCGTCATGTTTGGCAAAGTTTCATACATTCTGTAACCAGATGAAATAATGCCAGCGCGGTGTCTTAGCAGGTTCCAAACCATTTGCAACCCAATCAACAAATGCTGAGAAAGTTACAAATTTCGGATTAAGCGTAAGTATGAGACGGAAACATGTTGAAGCAGCTGTCACAGTGCTGCCGTCGGATAAGTTTTGCTGCATGTTTTCCTTATTGTTTGTAACCCGAGTTGCCATAATGTGCATGCATTTATCACATATTACAGGCTTCGTAAAGGATGGCCTTGTGGTAAATATTAATGTCTGTATATTATCCTTGTATCATGACCTCCAATGTCATGTTGTGAATAGAAGGTAATATCCAATCACAATGGACTGGAGACGATGACGAAAACAAACGCAATTTAATACAGCGGTGCACCTGTTCTCTTTGTAGATCGCAAACATTTATTCAAATTATTCAGTTACTGAAGGCGAAAGATGGATGTTAAAAACCACATACCAACATTTTCATCATGGCCTTAAAGCTTTCTTTTTTGCAGCATGAGCTTTAATGCATATTAGAGGGTAATGTAATACGAAGCATACAGGCCACAGTTCGTCTCTTGTTTCACTTTAGCTAGTGATCTACACTGTTTTCAAAGCATAAGCACTTAACCCTTTCAGTCCCACATTCTGACTGTTCGTCCAAATCAGATGTTTGACACTGGTATAAACCACTGACATCCACGGGTTCAACGTCCTGTCTTGACCCTTATCAAATAACTCAACCAGGAGTCCTCAGATCTTGGTCAATACTGTTTGCATGTGTCCAAGCTATAGGATCAGATCTTGGTCAATACTGTTTGCATATGTACAAGTTATAGGATCAGATCTTGGTCAATATTGTTTGCATATGTCTCAGTTATGGCATCAGATCTTGGTCAATACTGTTTGCATAATTTGCTTTACATGTATTTACAATTTCTAATTATATAAGTGTAACAGATTTCGGTTTGGTATAAAACACTGCCAGCTTACAAAGAACAAATTCGGTCTGACAGCACGTCGGAACTAAATCATTTGTATCACTTCATTCACTTTAATACTAAAAAACCCCAAATTGTCCGCAAACTCTTTGGAATGAAATATCCATATTGAATTCTATAAAAATCAATGTAAAAAGCAAGGCCATGACGATGGTGATATTTTACTAGAACCAAATTTGCCTAGGAAGTAGACACCGACTTTGTCAAACAACATTTAATTGGCGTTTGATGAATACACATTGACTGCAAAGTTTTTATTCAATAAACAACAAAGAATAACACGTTGTGTTGTAAAGTTTGTGTTCATTTAACAAAGGGAAGAAACCCGAAGTCACGATAAATGATTATTATAACCTAGTTCACATCTGTGTACTCTAAATGGTGATATCGAGCTACTTCCGGTTTTAACGCTATCCTGGCAGACGGCAACTGTCACAAAATTAGCATGCTGTCTTACGGGTCATTTAATGAGACTAAGTTATAACCAAACTTTTGACAATGTCTCTTCAATGATTGTTGATGGGTGGTGTAATACTTCCAACTTGTCTATGCAGCATCTTAAAGCGGAGGTCCCTACAATGATCGCATATTTTCAACAATATCATAAACCTTGGTATTTGTTATGCTCTATCATTATTATGAAGGTTCCCAATTTGAACTTATATCGAAAAATGCCCATGTGATACAAATAAACGGATTCCATCAATAACTGATAATTTTTGTTCTACAACACAATATTATCGGCCTTTTCCGTTAAATTCTTCCGCGTTTTGCCGATGATCACCCGATCCCTCCATTGTTTACGCAATAGCTTTCTCGGAAGTGGTCGGAGAATCGCGAATAAGGCGAACAGTTACGAAACTAAAACTCAACCCGAATAAAACTGAAACATCGGGGAGTAAAACCGGGATCGGCGATATCAAACACATGGATGTGTTGTCATTATAAACGGTAATTTGATGGGGCTTTTTGTGATATACTACTTTTCAGCATATAAACAAATGAGTTTTGTATATTTTAAGTGTTTATGAAACGCGTCAAATGTAGGGACATCCCCTTTAAGTCTCATCCGGTTAACCGTTCGGTTATTGCTTGCGATTAACCGGTTACGATTTCTGTAACCTGTAACATCACTATTAAAAAGTACTTGTGCATAATATATAGCTGGTATGACTGCATACAGTTATTTGTTCCAGCAGCATTCTGTCTAACCTTTATTTTGATGTCATTTATGTTTGTTAACTAGCAACAATGGCGAAAACATGACAACATGTATCATCGTCACACGTTTATTTTAACGATTTTGTACTGTTTTTGGATGTTCTCATTAATATTCACGAATATTTAAATAATATATTTTACACAAAATAAGTGCAAATTAAAGGCCAATGTTTAACCTTCATTTTGGTACTATGTTTATTATTTTACACCTAAAATTGATAAAGATATAATGATTTCTCAAATAACGTATATAAAATATGCACTTAGTTGACCTTTGACCTAATTAAGAGAAACAAGGGTAAAATTTCAGGTGGCATGGGGTATTTCTGAATACTAAGACATCAAATATTATATATCCAGTGCATGCCAAATTTTCATGCCATGGCTCGACTCATTTTCCTCAGTTGGATGCCCAACTATATAACGGCAAAAAGAAAAGATGATGATTAGACAGCTCCTGGATCTGTTTGATCTGGTTCTATGAGTAAAAAGCGAGATTATGGAGTAAAAGGTGAAATTACAGAAAAAGCCTTCAAAAGGTAATGCAGAAAATTTCTTTGGAAACCTTCTGTGTAACCTTGTCCTGCATTAGGCTACCATCTGCCTCAAACCCCGTTACTCGTCAATTTTCAAACAGTGCAGACCTATATCAATTGATGTGATAACAAAATCTACGTTAAAAACACTGCATGTTTTCCAATAACGTTGTAAACTGCAGATCCTGACCAGAAAATGTGTTCCAGCGCGACGGCTGATATGGGTCTACACACTTGGCAGTATTTGATGTCGTAGTACTCATTCCCGTGACACTGGCCACGTTATTTATGTACTGGCTCAGACTGCGTCGTTAATAAAGGGAGTTAAATTATGATTCAACAGCACATTTTTAATACAACTTGTCTCCCTTCAAAATACGCGTGAACCGAGTATATAAGACGTTTGCAAACAGTGTGGACCCAGATCAAATCTGCTCTGTTTGTCATAAAACCATTTTCTTCAGTTATACAATATGATACAAGTTTTTGGTTAATTAATATTCGAAAAGGGACAAGCCAGCTTTTAATCATTCAGCAGATTGAGGGTTAACCTTGGTAGACTTTGGTAGAATCCTCGTTTTCCACTGCAAGCAAATCTTTATCCATGCTTATAAAACTTTTAGTTGAGTCTTGAGTTCGTTCTCAAGTTTTTGATGGGTCAGATTTGAGCCTTTGGCTCAAATCTGACCAATCAAAAGCTTGAGACCTCAAATCTGACCAATCAAAAGCTTGAGAACGAACTCAGACTCAACTATTCAAAAAGCTTTATAAGCATGGATCCTGATCTAGATAAGACGGTGTTTAACTAGACGTCTCATGAGGATCCAACCTGTTTGACACACTATTCATGCAAAGAAAGTCTGCTCTGCCTGGAAATGTGCATTTGGTGACCTTTTATGTAGGCCGATTATGACTTATGAGTTAGTTCATTTTCAATCATCAGATTGGTGACATTGGTCAGAATTTAAGCTTGCTCAAAATCTGACTAATCAAATGCTTGAGAATGATCTCAGACTTAGACTCAGAAGTTTTATAACATCGGGCATGGGTTAGTTTCCAATTCAATATAATAGTTTTATTGTGCTATATAGACACAAAATACATGTACATTGCATATACAGTATAAAACAATGACATTTAGTAGTGTATTGGCATTTACAATATTCTTGAGACAATTAAATAACCAATAGTTTTCATATACTCAGATCGTTTATAAATGCATTAAATAAGTAATAGCGATTTTTTTTTATCGTAACCTCTTATTGGTTTGACATGGGTTATAAGAAAGTTCGGATATGTTATATGCTTCAGATACAAATTGGTCGGCATGCCCCAACACATTGACTCTTACCCTGCTGTGAAAAAAATAATGTCTGCTCAAATTTGGACCTGGTGAAAGTTGCACTACTTCCAATTTTATCAAGATTTTGAGAATCTATTAACAGAGTGTTAACCATTTCCTCCATAAATACGCCTTTCTACGCCTTTACAAACAGAGCAGACCCAGATCAGACGGCTCCTAGAGGAGCCGTCTGATCTGGGTATGCTCTGTTTGTTTATGGGATTTACCGATTACATAGATCTGATTAGACACTCTCTGTCAGAGTCAAACGTTTCTTTGTTAAATGGTAATAATGCTTTAAATTTGTCAGGCTCATTAATATTCATGACGTCATTATTTCTTACATGAATATTCAATATTCTGATAAGACGAATAATTACACTGAAACTTATATAGCTATTGAATTAACTATTTACTCTATTATCATACCCTTTTGTCACATTGGCAATCAGTGTAGATCCGGATAAGACAGATTCTGTAAGAGCTATCTGTTAAGTGTCTGTTCTGTTTGCTTATATACTACATTGTATATGACCTCTTTGTGTCGCGGTGCTGTTAAACCCAACTCACTCATTCACTTGCTAATATGCTACCGACCTGATTCTCAGTTGTCATGACAATAGTTTTTTTCTTATTCTATATTTAAATGCACAAAATGAATTTATTAAAATTCATAATAGACAGGGTACTGCATGACTATTCATAAGGTAAAGTACTACACCATATAACAAATATCAAACAGAAGTCCAGATAAGATGCGTAAATTAAAACATTTTCAGAAATAACTTCTTTATTTCTTCACCAAACCCTGTGTTGTGACCATAAGGTTTGGTGAAGAAATGACGATCTTGGTAATTGAGTACTTACTTTTTTCTGTTGCTCGGTTAAATCATTCAAAACATGGCTGATAATAAGAATTGCAATTGTCATCTAATATTGACATTGACTTGTGATGCAAATTCTTACAGAAAACTGATATTGTTTGCACTGTTGAATACATAAACACCCGCGACCCAACCAGGGCCTGCAATGTTGTCACCAGGACATATTTCTTTTGCTTAACTCCTCCCGTTATGAAATATCGATGGGTTTTAAAATTTAATTTGAGACTAGACAAAACACACAAAACCCCAGCAAAATAACAAAACACGCACTAGAAACTAGTAGAAAGCGAACAAACGGATTCGATTTTTCCTTTCATGGACTGAACGTTTCGTCTACTTCAGAGCACTAGCAAAATATATACATGTACAGTAGAACCTGTCTTAAGCGGTCATCAAAAAGATGTATAATTATAGGTCTGTAAGGCAGGTGGTAGCTCCTATAGAAACTTTCTGCATTACATTTTGCCCTGTATTAAGCAACCACTTGCTTTTAATACGCCTATGTTCAATAAATGAATGGCCGCCTAGGGCAGGTTCTTCTGCACTTGTCATTTTGATTGATGTAGATTTTGTCATGATCAACGGGACTTGCGCAGGATCAAGCCCTAGCCTATTTAGAGATCACCATGCATCGAGATTATAAAACTTTTTGATTAAGTTAATGTCCAAGGTTGTAAAAACTTCTGAGTCTTGAGTCTTAGATCTTTCTAAAGTATCTGATTGGTCAGATTCCGAGCAAGCTCAGAATCTGACCAATCAGATGCTTGAGAATGATCTCAGACTCCAGAAAAAAAGTTTTATAACCTAGCTTGCTCAAAAACTGACCAATCAGATACTTTAGATTGAACTCGGGCTTAGATTCAAAAGATTATAACCTCAGATCGAGGTTATTTTCCAAGGTCAGAAAAATAGCAGACAACGATCAATTCATTTTCTTGGCTAGCTGAGCAACCATCGACAACTGTTTTGTATGGGACCCGTGCCCAGATTTATGTTCAGGCATGGTGGGTCTATTAATGATGTATTGATTTAGCTCTAATTTTACCCTTGCCTGAACTGAAAGCGTCTGCTAGAATTAATTTTTTTTTAAAACGCTGTTGTAATTTTGTTTAGTTCTGTTCTAGCTCTTTGTATACATAAACAACGATTTGATTGTACCCAGTGTGATTTTATTCAGGTCATTTGGAATTTTAATTTGAGTTTAATGTTTCTATTTACTACATTTTACTCAGACCGACGGGATAAGGCTAAAACATAAACATCGTCAAACAGCAAAGGTCGAAGATGTCATCATCTATTTAAGTGTTCGGTATTCGCACCACGAGAGTGCAAAAGCGAACAATTAAATATTGATAAAACTTTCAGTTCGGTCTTGACAAATCCACTCTTAATATATTCCAGTCCCGTGTCGTGGCTGTTTAAACGCTCTTATAATAAACAGATATTTAGTGGGTAAAATCCTATTTGTGTAGTTCATTATGTTAGTGGTTACAAAGTAGCTATATTTCGGTTTTAAGTATTTAGGACGAGACCTCTGAGATAGAACGTAAATAGGCGGATATTACCATACACAATAGGTATGTGACAAAGTTACTATGATTGTAAGATAGATCAAATATGAAAACGGGTTGCAGCGCGTGAGCTCTACAGGCGCGAACACTAATACTGTTAAACCTTTCCCTGTTCAATAATCATGTAAGAAAGCATGACATCATTTATTAGCTGAATTATTTGACAAAAACTGTAGAATCAGATCTATAGCAAGTCGAAAGCAAACAGAGTAGATCATGATCAGACGGCTCCTGCATAAAAGGGTCTAAATTCTTCTATACTAAAATTTCGAATAATCGAAATTTTACTGTACAGTGAAATTGCTCTAAACCGAAATTTTAGTAAAAACAAATTGAGATCTTTATAGACAGGTGGCGGCTGCTTAATGCAGGATTAAGGTCATGCAGAAAGCTCTTATGTCAGCGTTCTGTGTGACTTTAACCTTGTATTGAGCTCCCACCAGTCTTACAGCCTGGTATTGATGCTAATTTGAACGTACAATTTGAATGAGCCTTACTGTATATCTTAGTGTTCACACCAACGACAATTTCCATACGAACGTCGTTGTAACGAGAACTGACTGTATATTAATCCATATTTTCCTGTACAGTAAATCCTGTCCACAGCGAATATCAAACTAATGCCGAGTTTTTAAGACGGGTGGTACATGTAGCTTAATACATGACGATAGTAATGCAGAACGCCCCTTTAGAAGCTTTCTGCATTACTTTCGTCCTGCATTAACCCTTTACCCAATAGCCTGTTTCTAGTTTTGAAGACATATGACCACTTAAAGCAGGTTGAAAGTAAAGCAGAATGCGCCTTAAGGCGCATTCTGCTTTACTTTCAGCCTGCTTTAAGCTACCACCTACTAGGATATAGAAAATATTTATTATGCAATATGTTCATGACTGTATGAATTTGAACTATTTTCTTCAGCGGAGGAATAAATCAAACACGCTAAAAGCCGCTTCTATCAGGTAAAGGGTTAAGCACCCACCTGCTGTTATAAACGTCTATGGTTATGCATTTTTGTTTGTCCTACTCTATTTATTAGTGGACTTATCCAAATCATGTTTTTGAATGAGTGTATTGGTCATTTTATGGGACAAGCCTTCAAAAATGCGTTTGCCATGATTTTGGAAAATGATTTGCACAACAAACTGTGTAGATCCTAGTCTGATGGCCCATCAAGAGTTTTCTGACCTGGGTTTACACTGTTTTTTTACATCTCGTTTTAACCCATTCCTTTATATTAACGCATTCTGACGCCTCTGTAAAAGTCACTTTTTGAAACCATTGTGATAAATAGAGCACTTACTCCATAGGAGCAAATGCTCGATTTATCACAATGGTTTCATACCAACATTAAAATTTTCCTATACCAGTAGATGTTCCATTTCTGTAGATTCATTCAAAGAGGTTTGGTTTAAAAATAGCCTATGAAGGAAAGGGTTTGAAACTTGGTACAAAAGAGTTAAACCTTCCCCCGCTGTAAAAATGTCTGCTCATTTTGACTACTTCCTATTCAAACAAGCTTTTGAGAAAACTATAGTTAAACCTCTATAAAGTGGACATTTAACCCTTTCCCTGTTCTATGTTTATTCTAAATTCCAATACCTACTGAATATTCATGAACAAAATAGCTATAATGAAATATGGAAGGTGGAACATTGTAGCCATTTTAGAAAGTAAAGAAACAATTTTTTCAAATTCCACTAGCAAACAGAGCAGACCCTGATCAGACTGCTCCTCTAGGAGCCGTCTGATCTGGGTCTTCTCTGTTTGCAAATGCGTGAAAACACGTTTATATGAGGGAAAGGGTTAAAACTAGCATCAATGATTAGGTGGACTGTTTTTATTGCTGGCTGCTTAATGCAGGATGAAAGGCGTGCAGAAAGTTCCACGAAGAGCTTATTGTATGACTGTCATCTTGCATTAAGCATCTATCTGCTCTAAACATATAAATGCTCCTTTTCTAAGAGAGGGGATTTTACAACACTTAGAGAAACAGCTGAACTATTAGTTTTTGTTTCAAATAAATAACTATACTATATAAATAACTAAACTAAACTGTTTGACATCTATGGTCTAGAAGAAATTGAAGGAAAGTACACACTGATACTTGAAGCAGACGGCAATGTGTGAAGACAAACATCATTTGGCACCAAAATAGATTTTTTTCATACCGTTGTCAAAAGAGTAGAAAAAATCAGCACTATCAGTAAGAAGAAGAAGAAAAAGAAGAGGATGATGAAGAATAAGAAGACGAAGGGTGTGTAGGAGGGGAGCGGAAAGAAGAGGAAGAGGAAGAGGAAGAAGGAGAGATAGAAGGGGAGAAGAAGGAAGAAGAATGAGAAGAAGAAGGATGGGAGAGAGGAGGAGATGGAAGAAGAAGAAGAAGAATTTAGATCTTTTGAGGCAGGTATCTGCCTAATGCATGGTGAAACTCATACAGAAAGCTCTTCGTGGAGGTTCCTGCATGACTTTCATCCTGTATTGAGCAGGCACCTGCCTTACAGACCGGCATTAATACTTATTTGAAAGTCCAGTTTAGTGAAGTTAACTCAATCAGTAATAGAATTGTGGCTGGAGCAAGAATAACCGAGGATGTACTGTAAAACCTCTCTACATCGGTCACCAAACAAGAAGTCGTTGTCTGGGTTTTTAGATACAGTAAAACCCATCTAAACCAGAATTATAGTAGAGGAGAATTTAAGATACCGGTATTTTTAGACTGGTGACTGCTTAATTCAGGGTGAAAGTCACGCAGAAAGTTCCTTGAGGAGCTCTCTGCATGACTTTCATCCTGCATTAAGCTGCCACCAGTCTCCAATAACAATATGTATACTAATTTTAACGCCCGGTTTAGACGGTTTTGCAATGTAGTTGGTAGCTAAACGTTTTCTGTTCTGTTCGCTCTGCATTAAGCAGCCACCTGTGTTTGAAGATACCCATATTTATTAATTAATTTGTCGCTAAGATAAGAAGACAGAGATAAGATAAAACCTATAGTCTCTACATAGGTCTTATCCAAAACCTAAAGTTTCTACATAGGTCTAGATAAAACCTAAAGTCTCTACATAGGTCTAGATAAAACCTAAAGTCTCTACATAGGTCTAGATAAAACCCAAAGTCTCTACATAGGTCTAGATAAAACCTAAAGTCTCTACATAGGTCTAGATAAAACCCAAAGTCTCTACATAGGTCTAGATAAAACCTAAAGTCTCTACATAGGTCTTGATAAAACCCAAAGTCTCTACATAGGTTTAGATAAAACCTAAAGTCTCTACATAGGTCTAGATAAAACCTAAAGTCTCTACATAGGTCTTGATAAAACCTAAAGTCTCTACATAGGTCTTATCCGTATCGTTGTTTGCAGTGCAGTTAGTAGACATGTCAAATGAACAAGTAATATGGTTTCTACCCGACCACGCAAATGAGGTCTACGAAGTTCTTTAACCCATTCCCTGATATGGACGACTTTTGATGACTCTGTAAAAGTCACTTTGTAAAATCATTATGATAAATAGAGCATTTGCTCCTATAGGAGCAAATGCTCTATTTATCACAATGGTTTCAAACTACAAACTTCTTTTACAACCCCTTTCTCTAGTTAATGCCCCTTTTCGGTAGATCTTTTCAAAGAGGTTGTATCTAAAAGTAGCCTATGAGGTAATGAGTACCTGTATAAGCTCAATGCAGAACGAAAACCATGTATTAAGCTCCCAAAGAATCTTTCTGCATTAAAGTCACTAGGTTTTAAGACCGATGTGTTTAGTAAGAAGTGGTTTATTGTATTCTTCTTATACTCGTAAATGAGTACATTTTTTTTCAAAATTATAGATTTAAAAGAGAATAAAAACTTGTCAGATGAAATTTGCATCTTCACGTGAAGTTTAAGTGCGGATCTAGTCTACTAGATGGCATACAGCAGTCTGTCTATCCTGTGTCTTTTGTAGAACCGCACAGGCACTGCCGCCATTGCTATTAGTCTATATTATTCATAAACAATTATTGATAAATCGTTCATTATGCTTTGTTTGTTGTAACACACACCATGATTATAATTATCGTTTATAATCTGTCGTATCTAATTCTCTCATCAGATCCACCAGACAATGCCCTCAATTTAATCTTGAGAAGAGCTACTGACCCGGAAAAGCTATGTGGTCGGATCGGTGGATGGATAGGATGTACTATTACCCCGTCCAGGAGACGTTTAGGTACCACTTCATGGACTCACCGAGGCCTTACCGCCACGAGCCCAGCAATGTCAAGGGTATTATGAAGCGTGGAAATCCCTTCCAGGACAGATCCGCATCCAGACTGAGCCCAATGGACGGCCCGGGAAGACAGGTAAGTGGAACGTGTTAGTCATTAGAATTCTTAGCTATGATCGGTTCTGAAAATTGTCTTTGGTGTTAAGATTCTATTTATTTTAGAAATCGATCTGAATGTCAAGTATGGTTGGTCTTGATGAGATGCTGAGTTATTTGGTCTCTCGCCCTGATCCAAACTGTTTGCGAATACTGTCATATTTATAACCAACCCAGGGTGTTTGTGTGTAGAATGAGTTGAAAGGTTTTCATGGTTTGGGGTTTTTAACCCTTTACTTCATGGATTTTTATCATAAGAATTTCATGAGTTCATGAATATATATCAACACATTCTCTCTTACTGATACCTGTTTGTGCCTCTGTGAAACTAATTTATGGAAACCATTGTGATAAATAGAGCATTTGTTCCATAGGAACACATACTCTATTTATCACAATAAAGACATGTTTGATATATTTTATATTATACATTTACTTGTATTGGATCTATTGACCGTGGTCGATATTCTTTGCTTGATGTCGAAAAAGGATTGAAATCTAACCGAACGTTGGTGGATATGGATAATAATCCTGACATCTAACCGAACGTTGGTGGATATGGATATTAATCCTGACATTATTTATGATACATTTTTCCAAAATCCGTTCAATTTTTAAGGTTGAGGGTGGTTTTCGCAAACGAAATAGTGAAAATCCTTGATATTAATTGGGATACTAATCACTTTACGTTTAACCAATCACTTGACAGCGATCCCATGAATACAGCCATCCCATGAATGGAACATAACGAACGAACGAACGAACTTTTATTCATATATAGTTTAGGCCAGTACTGGCCCATGAACAACATGCCAAATATAATATTGCAGTTAACAGCGACAGTAAGGAAGATAATAATATAAAATATAAGCATGATCATTGAAGTACACGTCTAAAAAGTGCTGCTGCATATTGTTTGCATATGCAGCTAGGTACATGAAGTAAATGTATGATTTTCATTTTTCTTCAACAACAAATTCAATTATGTATCCTGTCGAAAAAATTGTCAGGTAAGTGCTGATCAATATTCTAAGACAACATGAGTTTTCAATCATATAAATTATATCACTTCACATATATTCCATTTGGCTAAATTTTACGGAACACAACATATTTTATTTTGACTTCTACATACAGTATTAGGTCAATGATCAAAACAACATAATACAAACACATTTCATTTGGTCTATGACCGAATCATTTGATCTGCACAGTGCGGGTCAAAAATAACACAGAATGTTTCTAATTGTGCTTTCTGCATCACTGTTATCCCGAACTGCGTAATCTACAACCTTTAGGTATGTGTATCAACACTACCATATTAAACAACCATTTGATAAAATACACGTAGTAAATTCTTCATATACATGTAGGACGTTGCACAATGCAAGTCAGAACTAACACAGAAAGCCACTGATTGGTCTTTCTGCATCATTTCTATCCTGAGTTGGGCAACCATCTATCTCAAAATATATGTACAATTGATACTAGATTTTACAACCATCTGATATAACATCCCAATGCAGCTCTTCATTTAAGAGTATTTCAAAGCTGGTCAAAAGTAACATCGAAAGCCCCTAATGGTGCTTTCCGCATCACTTTTATCCCGAATTGAGTAATTTGCTACCTTTAGGTATATGTATCATTAATACCATAATAAGCGACCATCTGATAAAATACACGTAGAAGGTCCTTTATATAGGACGTTGCACAATGCAAGTCAGAACTAACACAGAAAGCCCCTGAGTGGGCTTTCTGCATCATTTCCATCCCGCATTGAGAAACCATCTGTCTCAAGATATATGTACAGTTAATACTCGATTTTACAAACGTCTGATATGATATCCTAAGGCCGCTTTTCATATAAGATTTGTTCAAATCTGATCAAAAGTAACACAGAAAGCCCCTAATGGTGCTTTCCGCATTCCTTTTATCCCGAATTGTGTAATTTCCCATCAGGCACACGCCGTTTCTTAAACGCCGAAACAACGTTGGAATGCTTAGATCAACGTCGTTTCAACGTTGAAACAACGCCGTTTGCCTGCTGGGTTGCTACCTTTAGGTATATGTCTCATTAATACCATATTAAGCAACCATCTGATAAAATACACGTAGAAAGTCCTTAATAAAGGACGTTGCACAATGCAAGTCAGAACTAACACCGAAACCCCCTGAGTGGGCTTTCTGCATCATTTCTATCCCGCCTATCTCAAGATATATGTACAGTTAATACTCGATTTTACAAACATCTGATATAATATCCTAAGGCCGCTCTTCATATAGGATTTGTTCAAATCTGGTCAAAAGTAACACAGAAAGCCCCTAATTGTGCTTTCCGCATTACTTTCATCCCGAATTGAATAATTTGCTACCTTTAGGTATATGTATCATTAATGCCCTACCAAACAATCATTTTCTAAAGTCCTTCATATAGGACGTTGCACAATTGCAGGTCAGAATTAATACAGAAAGCCCCTGAGTGGGCTTTCTGCATCATTTCTATCATGAATTGGGCAACCATCTATCTCTAGATATATGTACAGTTACTAGATTTAACAACCATCTGATATAGTACACTAAGGAAGTTCTTCCTATAAGAGTTGTTCAAAACTGGTCGAAAGTAACACAGAAAGCGTATATACAGGCAGTATATATCCAAACAGGAGCCCTCTTTACGGTGACCTCAACCAAACATAAAAAATGGATGTGCTCCAAAAATGAAATTATCGTTTATTGTATTTGAGCAAGTGGGGCAAGTAAGCAGTGTTCAAGTATTGGCATTGTCGCTTCTGTAAGAAATGTATGCCTTTGCTTTAACCATTTACTCCATAAATACGCCTTTCTATGCCTGGGCAAATAGAGCAGACCCAGACCAGACGGCTCCTATAGGAGCCGTCTGATCAGGGTCTGCTCTGTTTGCTTATGATATGATAGAATATGATTCTACAGTTTCTGCCATGGTCACACATTTTTGCGTCCATGCGTCATTGTAAAATTTAATCTAATTAATATTCATGATGTCTTTATTTCTTGCATGGATATTCATGGAGTATATTGTTTACCTTTAGCCTGCTATGGGCGGATGAGTGAATACCTATGCAAACAGTTTGGATCCAGATGAGACGCCGAGTAACTCGACGTCTCATCAGGATCCAAACAGTTTGACACCATGATTGCATTTTGGTAGAAAAATGATTATGGCTTGAAATTTGGAAATGTTGTAGGTGAAAAATTCCGTAAAAATAATTTGCTCAGCAGGCTAAAGGTTAAACGTACCTCCTTCGTTCTTGTAAATATTTATAAAACAGGTTGGAATACCAATGCTATCCGCGTATTAGATCATTATGATCGTCTCCTATTACGAATACATGTATTTAACCTGTATCTGATTGATATACATGTACGAAATAATGACTTTATAGATATTAATCAGTTGAATTGTTTATTATGCTATTATGAAAACAGGAACTTTGGACCATGGAACAAAATATAGAATAATATCTACATCATTTTATAAGCTAACAAATCAGACCCAGATCAGACAACTCCTACAGGAGCTGTCTCATCTGGGTCTAATATGTTTGCAAACGCGTCTATGTCAGATAAAACTTTAAACATTGACCGAGGTGATGGTGATGGTTTTGTTTTTATGATATTAGATACAGTGATTATCATCAGTACACGTACTATACAAGTCAACCTACCAATGTTCATTGTCCAGATTGACCTGTTTGTAAATTGTATATTGAGTACTATCGCATCTTTATTCATTCAGAGCTAAACGTATAGGTTACGATATCTTACGACAAACAGAATACAGTAGAATGTCTCTATAGCGACATCTTACTAGATACATATGGCTATCTTTAACATTTTCCATATTCTATGTTTATTTCAAATTTCAATACCTACTGAATATATATGGACAAAATAATTATAATGAAATGTGGAAGGTGGAATATTATAGCCATTTTAGAAAGTAAAGAAACAGACCTTTCAATTTCCACTAGCAAACAGAGCAGACCCTGATCAGACAGTTCCTATAGGAGCTGTCTGATCAGGGTCTACTCTGTTTGCAAATGCGTGACAAGGCGTTTGTATGGGGAAAGGGTTAAAAGCAGGTGGTTGCTTAATGCAGAAGGAAATTAATGCAGAAAGCCCCCATGCATTAACCCTTTTAAATTTGCATAGTGGAATGGCCTACTAATGTTTAACCTATTACCTCATAAGCTATTTTTAGATACAACCTCTTTGCATAAATCTACCGAAAAGGAGCATTAACTAGAGAAAAGAAAAAAATAAAATTTTGTAGTTTAAAACCATTGTGATAAATAGAGCATTTGCTCATATAGGAGCAAATGCTCTATTTATCACAATGGTTTCGCAAAGTGACTTTTACAGAGTCGTCAAAAGTCGTTAATATGAGGGAATGGATTGACTGCAGACTCCATTCAATATTAAATGCTTAAATGTGAATTGTTAGTGGGCTTCGACTGACATACAATGCATACCCTGATCAGAGCGCTCCGCTTGAAGCCGTCTAACCTGGGTCTAACCTGGGTCTAACCTGGGTCTAACCTGGGTCTAACCTGGGTCTAACCTGGGTCTAAACCTTGCAAATACCAGTGCATCACGTGTCCACCATTCCAAGGTTTAATGTCGCTAAATAGATCCTAGCATGCTAACAAGTCAGTGTTTGATGAAAATGTCGATATTTTCTTTGTCTTATGTATGAGTTCTACCCGCTGACATCACCTCTAACCCGTTACTCCATATACGTCTTTCTACACCTTTGGTAGGTCTACTCTGTTTGCTTATGGAATAATATAGATATCATTCTTCTGGTTCTGCTTTGGCAAAAGTATCATGTGCCAATCTAAAAAAAAAATCAATTAATATTCATGACGTCATCATTTCTTAGATGAATTTTCATGGAGTAAATGGATAGTTAAGATCATTAGAAACAACTGACAATGAATACACTGGGAAAAACTTATTGTAAACAAAACGCAACTTGAATTAGTGTCAAAGCATACTTGACTCCAATAAATAGTGTTTGACAGATCTGATCGAACTTGTGTATATAAATGACCGGACACTATAAGACGAAAAGCAAATATGCACACTGGTTAAATAAAGCACTGGATACATAAAACATTCCGGACGAACATTCTTACGATGTTTTCATTGTAAACGTCGTGTCGGGAAAATGTGTCTTTTGGGTATGCATACATAGGTATCTAAGTACAGTAGAACACCTCTAATGCGACCACTTAATGAATAAACATTGGTGTCTTTATAAGCAGGTGGTTGCTTAATGCAGGACAAAAGTAATGCAGAAAGCTCCCCTGTATTTCTTTTGTCCTGCATTAAGCTACCACCTGCATCTAGCACCAAGAATTATACCTCTTTTAAGTGGTCGCATTAGCGGGATTTTACTGTATCAGCATCAGACGAGGTTCTGTACTGTCTGTCAAGACTGATAGAGCTACCGCTAAAGCTACAGCTAAAGGTGTGTATCGTCAATCTCCACCATACCCTATGTTGTGACCACTCCTTAGAACCGTCTCTTCGAGACGATTCTAAGGAGTAGTCACAACATAGGGTTCGATGCAGGAATGGATAAGTTATTCTAGAAAATATTTTAATTTACGTATTCTATGTGCACCTCTGCCACTGCATGAGCTGTCTGATCAGGGTCTGCCCTGTTCATCTAACCCGTAACTTGGCTGAGACGCGTGGTCACGACTTTTCAAACAGAGTAGACACATGGATCGTCTAATCAGGGTCTGTCCTGTTTCTGTAAGATATATCTGGTTCTATATTTATTGCCATGGCCAAAATATCATGTGTCCATACGACTTTTCATGCCCCACTCCTCGGACCACAAAGGGGGGGGGGGGGGGGGGGGGGCGTATTGCTTTTTGCTCTGTATGGCTGGTTGGTGTGTCTGTTTTTGCCCCAACTTTAACGTTGGCGATAATTTTGTCGCCATTGCACATACATTCTTCAACTTTGGCACGCATGTGCAACTTATGGAGTTTTAGGGGTGACTTATTAAGGTCAATGTCATACATCATGGTCACGGGTCATATAGGGGGCATAATGTCTCACAACACAACTTGTTCTTTTTTAAATAACTAATAAATATTCATGATGTGAGTATTTCTTATTTGAACATTCACGAGGTACTGGCTTAAGTAATGTTATAGACCCGATTCTTCTACACAGTATATCCCATTAGCACTGTATCATTATAAATTAATCAAGTTAATCAATACTCACGAAATGATAAATTTTTACGTTAAACTACATGAGGTAAACATGAATGTGTCAGTATTTCGGCATATACAAGCACCAGGGCCCTGTCTAACTAAAATTGCGATTGTGATATGATGAACTTAAGATAATTTCAGTCTTGCGATCTTTAGTAGAACGGGCTTCAGTTTCCTACAGTAGGTACCGTTCGCTGTATCAAACACGATCAGAGTCCATACAGATTGGAATTTTAAAAGATGCATATTCACCATTTGTGCCCGGTAAAGTCATTGTGTAGAGCGTCAATTTCCGGGACGGGAGGTTGTAGAGTCGACACACGATCGCGGCATAGGCCTACTATTGTTGTTGATATATGCATTATAAGGAGTGTGATACTTGATCCGGTCACACACACACACACGCTTGCGCATGCTTGTACGCGCGCATCTTGCACGCGCGCCAAAACACACATAGGCACACAATTACACAACGTGTAACTAAAAGGGCACTAAAGGTAAACAGTGCAGATCTTGATAAGAGAGTTTCAGTGTCTACAAAATATTCCAAATGTCATATCGACAACGGAATTATTACAGAAAAAACATCTTCAATTTAGAAATATTTATAAGTACACTTAGAAATGAGTTCTGATTTTATTCATATAGATTCTAATTATATGTGGATACGTGTACTGAGAAATGAGACTTGATTTGGTTCATAATAATATATGGATAAGAACGCAGAAAAATGAAACTTGACATGGTTCTAATACTATGTGGATAAGTGCATCGGGAAATGAGCCCTGGCTTGGTTATAATAATATGTGGATATGTGCAATGAGAAAAGAGACCTGCTTTGGTTCATAATAATACGTAGATAAAGTGAGCTGAGAAATCAGATTTGTATTGGCTCATAATAATAATATGTAGACAAGTGCACTGAGAAATGAGACTTGGTTCAAAACAAAATATAGATAAGTGCACTGAGAAATGAGACTTGACTTGGTTCATAGTAATATGTTTATAGGTGCACTGAGAAATGAGGCTTGACATGATCCATTAGTGTATGTGGATAAGTGTACTGTGAAATGAGCTTTGACTTGGTTCATAATTATATGTGGACAAGTGCACTGAGAAATGAGGCTTGACTTGGTTCATAATTATATGTGGACAAGTGCACTGAGAAATGAGACTTGGATTGGTTAATAATTACATGTATATGTGGATAAGTGCACCGAGAAACGAGGCTTGACTTGATTCATTAGTGTATGTGGATAAGTGTACTGTGAAATGAGCTTTGACTTGGTTAATAGTTATATGTGGACAAATGCATTGAGGAATGAGATTTGACTCGGTTTATAATCATATGTGGATAAGTGAACTGAGAAATGAGACTTGAATTGGTTGATAATTACATATATATGTGGCTAAATGCACTGAGAAATGACACTTGACTTGGTTAATAATGATATGTGGATAAGTGCACTGAGAAATGAGATTTGACTGGTTCATAATTACATGTAGACACGTGTACTGAGAAAAGAGCACTGACTTGGTTCATATTGATATATGGATAAGTTCACTGAGAAATGAGACTTGGCTTTGTTAATAAGTGACATGACTTGATTAATAATAATACAGTAAAGTCTCGCTAAAGCGTTCACTTAAAATGATTTGGGCGTTTTAAACAGGCGGTAGCTTAATGCAGGACTAAAGTGACATAGAAAGCTGCCATAGGAACTTTTTGTATCTTTTTTGCCACCTGCTTTAATAGTCTCCTATGTTAATAAAGCATGTGGTCGCTTTAGCGAGACTCTACTGCACTTAGAAATGAGACTTGACTCTTTTGTTTAACCCTTTCCCTCATGTTGACGACTTTTGACGACTCTGTAAAAGTCACTTTGTGAAACCATTGTGATAAATAGAGCATTTGCTCCTATAGGAGCAAATGCTGTATTTATCACAATGGTTTTAAACTATAAAATTCCATTTTTTTCCTTTTCTCTAATTAATGCTCCTTTTCGGTAGATTTATTTAAAAAAGGTTGCATTTAAAATAGCCTTTGAGGTTATGGGTTAAGATGGCTTATATATGACCATTTTGTAAACCGTTGGGATCCAGATGATAGTCGAGTAACTCAACGTCTCAACAGGACCCAAACTGCTTTATGCTGAAGTTATGGTTTTAAACAAAAAGAAGAAAATTCAAATATAAAAATTGAAAAGGCGAAAAACTGCAGAAGGACAGATTTAAGATGTAGACTTAACCTTTTCCTTCATATAAAGGTCTTTTCATGCATTTGCAAACAGAGTTTACCCAGATCAAACGGCTCTTTTGGGAGCCGTCTGTTCAGGGTCTGCTCTGTTTGCTTATGTAATTGTAACAGATCTGACTCCACAGTTTCTACACTAATACCAACTCATCCTATAAATAGCTAATAAATATTCATGATATAATTATTTCTTTCATGAATATGCAAAGGAAAAGGGTTAAGCAGACTTGTTGAATATCAATGTAAGAACTCAAACCATTATGGAGACTAATTATATTATTAATTAGATTATTTTCACAAGGCTTATCTAATCTGGGTCTACTCTGTTTGCAAAGGCGTTAAAATGTGAATACGAGGTAAGGTGTTAATTCTTACTGTGTTGGACACGAGTCACTAATGTCCTTTGCAAACAGTGTAGACCCAGATGAGAGGGCTCCTAGAGGAGCCCTCTCATCAGGGTCTGCACTGTTTGTCACGTTACACGTTTCTTTTAAAATCCCTAATTATTCACCATAAGCTTTATCTGTTTTAAATTTGGAATAGTCCATTTGAAAATTGAGCGTTGTAAGGATTAAGCAGTGTATAAGACCAGTAAGCCAATGTCCCACTACATTGGGGTCGTGGCTGTCATTGGCGAGTACAAACAGTTTGGGTCCAGATGAGACACCGAGTAACACGTCATTCCACCAGTAATAAGCATTTGTTATGTTTTGATCATATTTTGAAAGAAAAGAAAATCAAATCTTTAAACTTGAAGCAGACGACATTTTGTTTGCAAGCGGCACTACGTGACAACCGTTGGACTTAATCCAAGTCCACCTATCTGATCAAGCATGTGCAATTATTCCACAATTTAAGCAATACTTACACCGAAATAACTACCTAACTGAACGCGGAAAACGTGTACAGTGGCCGTTGGAAACATTGTAGACACAGATCAGGGGGGGGGGGTTCCTAGAGGAACCCTCTGATCAGGGTCTGCTCTGTCTGTCATTCAATAACGGCTAGCAAATGATACCCTTTTATAATGCATGGACTCTATAGTGAAACAATGGTAGGTGTCAACCGTTTGTGTCTTTGACCCGTCATATTATGATAGAACCTGTCTCAAGCTGCCATTCATTTACTGCACACACGACTCTTAAAGCAGGTGATTGCTTAAATGCTGGGCACAAGTAATGCAGACACCTCCTATTGGAGTTTTCTGCATTACTTTTGACCTGCATTAAGCTACCATCTGCCTTACATACCTATAATTAGACCTCTTTTTGATGGCCGCTGATGACTCTTTTTACTTTTTTGATGACCGCTTATCACACATTCTGGCGTACATCAATTAACCCTTTCCTCCATGAATATTCATGTAAGAAATAATGACGTCGTGAATATTAATAAAATTATTTTTTATAATAACACATTAACACAGGAAATTGTGGCCATGACAGAAACTTTAGAATCATGTCTATTATGTCATAAGCAAACAGAGCAGACCCTGATCAGACGGCTCCAATAGGAGCCGTCTGATCTGGATCTGCTCTGTTTGCAATGGTGTAGAAAGGCGTATTCAAGGAGTAAAGGGTTAAGATTAATTTCGTACGACAGAAACCATCGTAAGTTCTAATATGAGACGGTCGCAATTGGAGATTGTGATCGTCGCACGTTAAAACTTACGAGAACGTAAACAAAGTAAAACCCCGCTAATAGCCCAATGCGACCACCTAAAAGAGGTATGATTCTGGTTGCTATATGCAGGTGGTAGCTTAATGCAGGACAAAAGTAATGCAGAAAGCTCCTCTAGCATTACTTTTGTCCTGCATTAAGCAACCACCTGCTCATAAAGACACCTATGTTTATTCATTAAGTGGTCGCATTAGAGGGTATTACTGTAGTACGATCTTTATTCAGACGGTCCCTGGTGGTGCACTATATGAGCTTAGATTGACAAATCAGTGTGTTATTATTGGGATTTTACATAAACCCCTTTACTCCATAGATACGCCTGTTTACGCCTTTGCAAACAGAGTAGATCCAAATCAGGGCATGCTCTGTTTGCTTATATTATACTATAGATCTATATTTTATTCTGTTTCTTTCTTGATAAAAGTCTTTTTGTTCATAGTGTGTTAATATAAAATCAAATAATTAATATTTATGATTTCATTATTTCTTGCTTGAATATTCACGGAGTAAATGGTTAAAAGCAATCTGTTGACAGAGATAATATCAGTAGTTTTCTCTACAGTCAAAGTCACCCATACACTTCTCTATATAATGACTTTTCATGTCAGCTATCTCATCGGCATTAACCCTTTCTCCCGCAAAGCGACGACCTGACTCGCATTTGCAAACTTCTTGGACCCAGATGAGACGCCGAGTAACTCGGCATCTCATCTGGATCCAAGTTGTTTGACACTGGGTAAATAGTTTTTAAAAAACTTGAACGAAATGGATGTTACTAAACGGTGTACATGCAGGCCAGTAGACTTTATTTTATCAACATCAATAGGGTGTACATATTAATATCCCGATATCAAATCAAGGCACACACAGATTGATCAGTCATTCTACACATAGATCTTAAACAAAGACACGATATCAAATCTTATAAATATTGAAATGATATATACTACAACCATTGCTGTTTGATCAAACACAATCCAGTAAAACCTCTCTACAACAATCACACAAAAGAAGTCGAATTATGAGTTTCCATTTGTTTAAACCTTTGAGAATTATTGCTTGAAATACCCTATCTCATCAGGATCCAAGCTGTTTGCAATGGGCGGCCAGGTTGCGCTTAGCATGTAGCAGGTATAATTATATACATATGGAAATGGATAGTAGATCCTGATCAGACAGCTCCGTAGGAGCCGCTTGATCTGGGTCTACTCTGCTTGCAAAGGTGTCTCTATCATGTAAAGGGATGCATCCTCACTCTCGATTTGCTCAACGTGTTACATTACTTTATTTCCATTTGTGTTCTCTTTCTAACATCCAATGCGCCCAGCTTAACTCTCTGAGTTATTTGTTTGTCCGCTCACAATTGCCACACTCTTTCTATCTGTTGCGAAATTTACTCTAAAGCAAAACTAATTGAAGTCATCATCGAAGGTGCATTATCTTTAAATAGGAAACTTATTGTATACATTGTACATGTAAACCTGCTGGACATGAGATATGCATTGACTTACATTTGCAAGCAGTGTAGACCCAGATATACATCCGGTCTAGGTCAGTCTTACTTCCATTGTGGACTTCCTTTCAAAAGAGTTTGTTATTTCGATTGGCTAACGTCGAAGAAAACAGAGGCACTCTGATAATAACACGTACGTGCAGTACAGACCATCTGCAGTGTCACATGTATTTTTTCTCAACGAAGTTTGGCAAAATATAGGTTTAATTTTGACAAGTAGCAAGTTGTGTAGACCTGATCAAACGCCATGTTCAACAGTAGTGGCTGGTCTGAGTCCACACTGTTTGTAGGACATCGCACCCGGATTTCTCTGTATCTTCTCCCTCTCTCTGGGGCGTCCAATTAGCCCATACTGAACAGAAACGGACGTTAATCAATGTTTGGGTGTCTCTTTTCTTAGCGACACCGTTGATAAAAAAGTAAGATAAATTCACAGCCTTCCTATCAGTTCACGTTTTGTCATGTTGATCATTACAAAACCAAGCAGAAACACTTAGCGCTAATTCATTACTGAACTCTAAATTTTCAGAGTGGAATGCCCCATCATAGTTTAACATAGAATCTGTTCAAAATAATAAATACATGATTTTGGAGATGATTTTGTGGATTTTTAATGACAAACAGTACAGACCCTGATCAGAGGACTCCTCGAAGACAGTACATTCGTTTCCCTCAGTTACAATGTTTAAACCTTTTTTTGTGTGTAAATTATTTGGACTAGGTTTCTCTTTACTTTGTGTGCATGTTTCATGGTAGTCGGGAAGTGCTCTCTACAATTTATTTGCATTCCATCTTTGTTTTTGTTTTTCTCAACTCTTTGCATTTTCAAAAAAGGAATGCAATATAAATCTATCTCGTTATTCGCGACTAGCTTGGATCCTGATGAGATGCGAGTAACTCGGTGTTTCATCAAGATTCAAGCTATTTGTCACTAAGTCACATTTTTTCTCAAAAGAGCTTGAATTATCCCGAAGTAAGTAAACTCGGTATTTTAGGGATTTTTTTTACAGCGAGACAAGGGCTAAAATGAAATAAAGGACATTTTCATCTGCGAATGTTTGCTCCTCATACTAAAGCTTAGACACTACGGTCCCTACATTGATGTGTCCTAAATGTTTTATCAAACTTTTTTTTCATCAAAGACATTTGTCAATCTGTTTTGGCACAAAAAATGGGCGAATTTGAACAAAACTTCCCGTTTTTCGACTTAATCGGATTACAGTAAAACGTCGGTTTTTTTAGAACACTGGGCGAAGTATTATTATCGCTTTAGTAAGACATTTGGCAGTTTAATGCAGGGTGAAAGTCGTGCAGAAAGCTCCACAGGGAGCTTTCTGCACGACATTCACTCTGCATTAAGCAGTCACCTGCCTCAATATATTCCAATTCTTCTTTATTAAAAAATCGAATTATCGAGGTTTTACTGTGTCTGAAGCATTTAGAAAAATAACACGGACCTGAAAGAAGAGAGAATGTGTCAGACTATTCCTTATGTACTCATTGGAATGCAGAAAACGAGAACAGTAGCACCCTGTCTATACCACCCATTCATTTTTTATCATATGAGTTGTAAACAACAGATGGTTTCTTAATGCAGGGTAAAAGTAATGCAAAAAGCTCCTATAGGAGCTTTCTGCATTATTTTTGACCTGCACTAAGCTACCACCTGTCTTACAAACCCATAGTTAAACCTCATTTTTGATGGCATCATTCGTAATTTGACAGGTTTTACTGTATACTGACAAACTGTTATAAACATTAAATACCCATATCAGAGGACTCCTATGAGAGTCTTCTGACCAGGTTCAGCACTGTTAGTCATTCATAATCCACTCGCAAAGTATACCTTTGCTTACTGAATGAACTATACACTGTATCATTAAATAATGATGGACCATTCCGCTTTGAAAATTCAGCATTGAATGAGTTAAGATGTATTGGAGAAAATAGAGAATAGTCTGTCTAATACGACCATTCAAAAGAAATCTAATTCTGGATTTTAAAAAAGGCGGTAGCTTAATGCAGGGCAAAAGTTATGCAGAAAACTGATACATGTATAGGAGCTTTCAGCATTACTGTTGCCCTGCATTAAACTACCACTTGCTTTTAAGACTCCTATGTTGATAAATTATGTGGTCGATTTAGCGAGACTCTACTGTAGTATTTAAAGTCAAGTTGTATTTTAAGCAATTGCCTCATAGGCTATTTTTAGATATAACCTCTTTGAATAAATCTACCGAAAAGGAACATTAACTAGAGAAAATGAAACTTTTAGATTTTTGTAGTTTGAAACCATTGTGATAAATAGAGCATTTGCTCATATAGGAGCAAATTTGCTCTAATTATCACAATGGTTTCACATAGTGACTTTTACAGTCGTCAAAAGTTGTCAATATGAGGGAATGGGTTAAGATCCTCAGTATTGAATAAACTGTCTATTCTGTAGGACCAAGGAAAGATAACCATTCTTTATTTAAATAAAGTAGTCAAAGATCGTCTCCCTTGAATCGATGAATTTTCCGGGCTCTCGTGGTTTGGTAGATACTTTTCAAAAATAGCTGTGATACCGGTATCCAATTTTGTAATTCGTCATTTTCTTTACTTACATGCACAATGGATGGTCGGATTTGAGTAACAATAACTAGCAATGAATAACTGTCTGTTATTCATACTATGCGAGTCGATTTGTGTTCTATTTATTGACAGCAACAGTAGAATCTCTCTTAATCGGCCGCTTAATGACTTGACGAAGCTGTCTTAACCCATTCCCTCATATTGACGACATTTAACGACTCAGTAAAAGTCACTTTGTGAAACAATTGTGATAAATAGAGCATTTGCTCCTATTAGAACAATGGGTTAAGATTCCTTTATCTGTAACACGTGTAAGATCACTTTAGAACATATATGACGTCATACGTCATATATATGACGTCAAACCATGGAAACCGATGTTTACATGTCATTTAAACGGCGAAAATGCACTTTTTGATATGTGAGAAAAAGAATCTGATGCTCGTTGTCTTTTAAGATCACATGTTCCTAAACTCATTAAAAGCACATTAAAAGGAATCTAGTAAAAGCTACATACATCTTTAAATATACATATGGTTACTGGTAGAATGAAAGTTTTACTTAATGGTTAGCATAGGGTCTATAATGTTTCAAGGTTTTACCCAGATCACACAAGACGTCAGCGCAAAGTTGGCCCGATATCGCAATGATATTGGGTACAACCACGATCAGACGCTGTGTGGTAACGTATATTCACCAGCTAGTGTACATATGCATGGAATCGAAATGAAAGGCTATTTAAAACGCTAGGTGTTATTAAGCGGATATACCGTACGAACAGTTGCTTTTAAGATGAAGCACCAAAGCAATTGGCGTCTCATCCAGATTAAAGCTGGTTGATTCACTCTGATTTTCTGTATTAATGGAGACAAATAATGTCTAGCATACAAACGATAAAAAACATTCAAGAGCAAACTAAAAAAATGAGTAACAATAAAACTAAGCGAATGAAATGAATGATTTAAATACTTTGTTTAACGAGGGTAGCTCAATTAGTCATAATGACTAACCTACATTGAGGCCCTAGAACAAAAGCATTTCATACAATATACAAAACTGTAAAACACAGATCTATATGCACTCGAAAGCAATGTTCAGAAATTCAGTAGGCCCCCTATTTTTGCGTCTGGATAATTAATAATTGTTGTCTGCTTCAATTTGTAGATTTATTGTTTAAGGACACGCAGTTGGATCCTGCTAAAACTCCGAGTAACTTGGCATCTAATCTGGATCCAATCTGTTATCATAAATTTGATTTGCCACTATCATCCAAAAAGTTAATAATATAAAGCTATAATATACAAAGTGTTGCACACAAAAAATGAATTGAATACACGCGCTATCAAAATCACATATTTGTGACGTCATTTACCCACGCTGTCATTATTATAAATAATTTAGCTCATTATTAGTTCAACTAAATTGTCCTCTGCTTCAAATAAAAAAAATGCAGTTAAGAGTGTAAACTAATTGAACCTGATGAGACTTTCAGTTATTCAACGTCTCATCTGGATCGAAACTGTATGCAGAAGGTTTTGACGTATTGAATGAATGAATAAACGGCTTGCAGAGTAACCAATTAATCTAAATGTGTAAATGAATGAATAAAATACCTTAATTAATAAGGGTAGCTCGGTAAGCCAAATGGCTAATCTACCCCGATGCCCTCTTAATCGGTACATTTCATACATTTATGAGCAAAGATAACAATCACGGAACATAATATTAAACAGAACAGAACAGAACATATATTTATTCAACGTGTACAACCATGTACATTGTTGTTACAAATAAACACATATAACACATGTCACATAGGTCAAATGAGCTTAAGACTGACTAATAGTAATGACAGACACAATGAATTTAATTATGAGCAAAATCATTACATAAAGGAAAATTGACAATTTAGTTGAGTATTATAATTACTGACTATTCGAGTTTGAGATGACAGTCAGAATTAAACAATGTGTCCAGTGCAGTAATTACGCTATTAAACAGTCTCAATAATGAAAAATGAAATCAGCATAATTATACAGCATTAGAACAATTCTGCTACGACAAAAACTGCTACAATAAAAACTATTTACATTGTATACCAGCATTGAAAATTACGGTATGTACAGATAAAGGATATATGTTGTCAAAATGTATAACTATGGACTAATTGGTTAATTTTTCTGTCTGATCCACTGCAAATAAAATACTTTGAACTGATTAACAGAAATGGCATTTCTGATAGTAATTGGTAGACTGTTCCAAATAAGTGTACCGGAATAGACGAATGATCATCTGTCACTGCGAGTGTTTTTGGATTGCGCGCAAGATGCACGAGCAGACAGACATGTTTTTCTTCGAGACGGAACGAGATTTGTTTACTCCAAACTGGTATAGGCCTACAGTTACTGTTGAAGTTGTATATGGAGGACGATCAACGCCAAAATTGCACCATGCTTTGTGGCATTTCAATTTGCTTCATGTTAAATGCATTATGCTAAATGATTATTGCATGTCACGATGTGCTTTCTTCTTTCTTTGAAGTTTCTTCCTCGATCCGACATTTGACCTTCTGTAAACTTGTTTATTGATTATAATAACGTCAAATAATGTGTTACATTGTTTAAACTTCTTTGGAGCATATTCTTTGTGCTATTTGCTTAGCGCTTGGTGCTTGGTGCTTGATGCTTGATGCTTGATGCTTGATGCGTGGTTCGTTGTTCCATCTTCGCCCCGGTCTTTGTCGTACTCTAGTCAGCTCGGACTAAAATGCTGAAGTGATTTGCCGAATACATAGGTAAAGAAGGAAAACGCTATGAAGACATAGAAATAGAAGGATTTCAAAAAACACACAAAAAATAGAAGGGTTACTGATCCATTACATTAGAGAGAGTGTGTGTGTGTGTGTGTGTGTGTGGGGGGGGGGGGGGGGGTATTTACTGCTGGGAGAAGAATAATAATAACAAGAGGGTCTGAAAGGCCCTGACATCGCTCACCAGACAATCAGAGGATAGGATTTTCAAAGTTTTCACTATGTGTTTCTATAGAAAACTAGCCGGTCCTGGGGTGAACCAATTTTGACACAAGGGGCATAATTTATGTAACTTTTGTAGAGGACCTCAAGTGAAGAAAATTTAAGAATATGTAAATGAAATTTAAACATATAACAATGTAAATCTAAATAAGGGCATGCACAAAAGTATGTATACCCTCTCCCTGGGCAAATTGGTTGAATTTCAGAAAGAATATATTGATCTATATCGTTAATAACTCAAAGTCTCATCAGGTTCAATTAGTTTACTCTCTATTTGCATTTTTAAAAATTTGAAGCAGAGATCATTTTAGATTAACTAGTATTGAGCAAAATATTTTCTCGTATTTATAATAACTACAGCGTGAGTAAATGACGTCACAAATATGTGATTTTAATAGCGCGTGCATTCATCCACCTGAATCGGGGTCAGATGTCATTATGCATTTCATTTTTTTATGTGCAATACTTTATATATTATAGCTTTATATTAACTATTTGGATGCTAGTGGCAAATCAAATCTATGATAACAGATTGGATCCAGATTAGACGCCATTTTACTCGGAGTTTTATCAGGATCCAAATGCGTGTCCATAAAGAATAAATCTACAAATTGAAGCAGACAACAATTATTAATTATCCAGACGCAACATTACTGAACTTCTGAACATTTATTTCTTGTGTATATAGATCTGTGTTTTACTGTTTTGTATTTTGTATGAAATGCTTGTTTTGAGGGCCTCAAGGTAGATTATTCATTATGACTAATTTAGCTACCCTCGTTAAATAAAGTATTCAATGTTCAAAATTTCAGATATTTTCATTACACCTTCATGAGTTATTATTATTCATATCTTAATTTATTTTCAACCCTTCCCCTGTTCTATGTTTATTCAAAATTTAAATACCTACTGAATATTCATGGACAAAATAGTTATAATGAAATATGGAAGGTGGGACAGTGTAGCCATTTTAGAAAGTAAAGAAACATCTTTCAAATTCTGTTGACGAACGGAGTGGACCCTGATCAGACAGCTACTATAGGAGCCATCTGATCTGGGTCTGCTGTGTTTGCAAATGTGTGAAAAGATGTTAACATGAGAGAAAGGGTTAGTAAACATATTATAAGTATATTGTACACAAAATGAAAATAATGTAATGTAATGTATTTCTCAAACCCAATATAATTCTAATAAAAATATGCTATTTTATGATATATTAGACATGTTTATATTTATACATGTAATCTTAGCCCTTTCCCTGTTCTATATTTAGTCCCGATTCCAATACCTATACAGAATATTTATGGACCAAAAATTATAATATGGAAGGTGGAACATTGAAGTCATTCAGAAATTCTAAATAAACAGATGAATGAAATTCCATTAGCAATCAGAGCAGATCCTGATCAGACGGTCCGTACATGATCCACGCGTGGTCTATCACACATCGTCGATCAGGGTACTACACAGTTGACCCTTTACTCAATGAATATTCGTGTGAAAAATAATGACAATGAAATAGCATATGGACACGTGAATTTTATCAGGGCAAACTATGCAGAATGATATCTTTGACAGACCATCAGCAAACAAGACAGACCCTGATCAGACGGACATAAAAAAGCAACAAATAAAATTGCACCAAAGGCAACATCTTTTTTAAATAATTAATCCGCCCCCCATACACACACGTCCGAATAATGTTCTTTTTTTTCGCTCAAAACAACATTTAAAAACCAAACCAAACATTTAATTCGATCTACGTTGAATCCATCCTCAGTACTTTCAGTAGTTTGATTATCTGGTTTTACATGCAGCGCCACCTATATGGCGAGTTCGGCTGAAGTGCATTATGCCTTCGGCGTTCGTCGTTCGGCTTTATGCTTGTTGCTATGGGCTTACCGCATTGGGTCATGTGTCATTGAAGAAACTTCAATGAAAGAAGGACTCCCATCTTGACATGCAATAATCGTTTAGCAAACTGTTCAACACCACAATGCAGGATGCATTTATCATGAAGCAAACTGAAATGCCACAATGCATGATGCAATTACAATGAAGCAAACTGAAATGCCACAAAGCATGATGCAATTTTGGCGTTGATCGTCCTCCATAGTTGTAAGACACGAATTATTACAGGTCATTGTTTTATTTTGTGTTTCTTTTAATTCAACTTTTCCTTTATATTTTGT
Organism: Azorinus chamasolen; assembly: GCA_963576725.1. Classification (NCBI taxonomy): domain Eukaryota; kingdom Metazoa; phylum Mollusca; class Bivalvia; order Cardiida; family Solecurtidae; genus Azorinus; species Azorinus chamasolen. The sequence continues at coordinate 70,054,183 of OY755243.1, forward strand.
ACTTATTAAATCTAATTTATTCCTAATCTAATTTATTCTACATCGTCTTTGTAGAAGATCTACTTCAAAGTTCCCTAACAGTTACTGTTTGCATTTCACTTGCTATGACGTCATTGACGATAATTTCAATAGATGAACTTCCGGTACATTTTTTTGACACTTTAAATCATCAGAAATCGATGACTTTTTGGCAGAAATTTTTGCAGGTAGAAAAAAGACAATGGAAAAGAGATTTGCTTCATAAATACTTTAAAAAAAAGAGAGAAAACGGGGCGCTTTAATATACTCCTAATGGGAGCGGTAGCCTAATGGAGAAAAGTGGATAGATCTATGCTGTATACATCGTACCATCTTGTACAGTTGGTCGTTTAACCCTTGACCCAATGAATATATATCTTAATGAAATAGTTTTATAATAGTATTATGAACAATAAGATTATTGACCATGGCAGAAACTGCAGAATCAGATCCTTATTATTTCATAAACAAACAGAGCAGACCCTGGTTAGACGGTTCCTGTATGTCTGATTTGGATCTATTCTGTTTGTAAACGCGTTAAAATGCGCATGTATTGAGTAAAAGTTTAGATTCATTCTTATCGGTCATTAAAAACAATCCCAGTGTACCAAAGAGCATTGATTTAATAGAAGAAACATAATTCATTTGCTGATAAAACACTTCGTCGAGGATTACTTCCCTTAGAAACAGATTTTACATTAGACCCCACCTAATTTCATTGCCGTTTAAGCGAGATTACATTATTTCAACCTGTCAAGATTTACGATTTAACTTATCCCCAAATCCTGTTTTATGATACTACAAACACTTTCTGAAGTCTCTCTGGACCTTGTGATATATAAAATTGTAGCTGTAGTGATTTACACTGCTTGTAAGAGCAAGGTGTTGGTGAGAAATTGTATCTCATGACAGCAAATTATTTGCAACAGAATATTCTTATACGTTTCACTGATAAACAATTTATTTTCTTCTGTTGTTTTATTTTGGTACAAAGTTTGTATTAATGAATGAATTACAATTCCTAACGAGTTCCACTCTTACTTTGTTTTGTAAATAACTCTTACTGTGCGGGACACACGTCACTAGTCTAATATCCTTTGCAAACAGTGTATACCCAGATGAAAGGGATCATAGAGGAGCCCTCTCATCAGGATCTGCACCGTTTAAAAAATCCCTATATATTCACCATAAGCTTGACCTGTTTGAATTTTGGAATAGTCCATTTGAAAAGTCTGCGTTGTAAGGGGTAACATTGTCCGCCATGTGAACGCTTTTCCTGTAGGAGCCGTCCGATCAGGGTCTGCTCTGGTTACTTATGAACTTACATAGATCTGGTTTTACATGTTCTATCAATACCAAACTATCCTGTGTTCCTGTATTCCATTATAAAAATAGGCTAATGAATATCCATGGTGTCATTATTTCTTACATGAATATTCATATATAGGTAAAGGGTTAAATGATGGCACTGAATGAAATACGAGATAAAAGTTGAATACATCCATAAATATAGAAGATACTTCTACTTTTATCTCCTTATTTCTGGTATTGTTGTGACCACTCTTCAGAATCGTCTCTTTGAGGTCGCTCTTAAGGGTGGCCGCAATATAAGAGTTGATGGAGAAATTACAACGAAATACACGCTTTTATCTATGTATCTAGACATAGCATAAATTATCTAGAAATCACATGTGACTGCGTATTGCAGGTCTGAAATAATGCTGAAAGCTTCCACGGGAACTTTCAGCATTACTTTAGACTTACATTAAGCGATGAACTTGAGAAGTTATCCAGATTTGAAATCGGATAACAGTTACAATAGCACTTATTAATTATTAGCACATAGCACTGCTTGTGCCAATGTTTTTATTTACTGCAAACGTATAATATAACGCGGAAATGAAGTCGATAGATATATAGGAAAAGCGCCTGCTTTTCTTGTTGGTTTTTTGTTTGTTTTTGTCATGTGATAAAATAATATTATATTACATTCGTATTCATTTACTAGAAATTATACCAAAAATGTTGACTTAGATAGATATGAAACCCAATAAGCTTTGTGTGATATTATTTTAGTCAACTCGTTTGATAGAAACCAAAAGTAAATTAACACCACTGAATTATCCTCTATATCTTATATTTAGCCATTTACTTAATAAATACGTCCTATAGGAGCTGTCTGATCGGGGTCTGTTCTTTTTGTTTATTAAATAATAAAGACATGATTCTGTGAAACACCTGTTAACACCTTTGCAAAAGAGCAGACCATGATCTGGATCCATGCTTATAAAGCTTTTAGTTGAGTCTGAGTTTCGTTCTCAAGCTTTTGATTGGTCAGATTTGAGTTCTCAAGCTTTTGATTCAAAAACTTGAGAACGAACTCAGACTCAACTAAACGTTTTATAAGCATGGACCCAAGACGGCTCCTGTAGGAACATCTTCTCTGGGTCTGTTCTGTTTAATCGTGTGATCATATGAATGTGAGTCTGCTGTATATGTTATAGTAAAACCTTTCTATGTTCATAACCTCTCATGAGAATTCATGCAATAAACATTCACGATTTCGTTATTTCTTTCATGAATGTTTATGAGGTAAAGAGTTAAAAGATGAAACTGCTACGAATATACCTACATAGACTGACTGAATCTTTGATCTTCTATGAATGAATTAGCGATTAATTGGACAGGGTCGTTATTGTAGTAAAAATGCTGATCAATACGATTGAATGATAATGCAATGATATTTTACAATAGCTGCCTACAGTAGGTCAAGATTATAGCGGACTTATAATTGATAAACATTGGTGTATATACCAGCAGGTGGTTGCTATATAACTATTTACTCCATAAGTACGTTTTTTCTACACCTTTGCAAACAGAATAGACCCAGATCAGACGGCTCCTGTATGAGCCGTCTGATCAGGGTCTGCTCTGTTTGCTTGTGATATGATATAGATATGATTCTACAGTTTCTGTCATAGCCTAACATCCATGTGTTCATGTGCTATTATAAGAGTTAATTTACTTAATATCATGATGTCATTATTTCTAACGTGAATATTTATGGAGTAAAGGGTTAATGCAGGACGAAAGTAATGCAGAAAGCTCCTACATGAGCTTTCTGCATTACTTTCGTCCCGCATTAAGCTAAAATATGTCTTAAACAATACTAGAGTAATATTCAATTCGGATGGTTGCGGTAAAGAGGCTCAACTGTACACTTGACAGCAATGTCGGTGAATGCCAGCGGCCGGCCAAATGGTTACAAAGTCATCGGGATCAGTTCGTATTGTTGGATATTGATCAGTATTCAATAATTTTGTTTATATTGTGCCAATTAAACAATGGGCGCTTTTAGTCGCTTTATTCTTTACAAGACTTTGAATTACCGACAGCTTTGATATTTGCTGATATTAATTAGTTTTGTAATTTACAATTATTGGAGAAACATAACGATGTTAGTGTCAATTTTATTGGGTCCGAATCAGACGTCGGGTGTCAGATGGCTTATCTGGATCCAATCAGTATAGTTGTAAGTGTCAGATAGTTTCAGGCCAGGTTTGCAAAGGATATCGACCTTATCGCGTTCGGCAAACACTAGTGTTCGACCCCCACATTCAGAACCATAGCCCCACGATATAGCTCCACAATCAACGGCACCCTGAAACTCTCATAGGCTAGTCCTAATGAATGATACAAAAATGTTTAACTCTTTCGCTGCCGTGTGCGAATCCATTAGGACGGCTGCAAATAGCTCGGGTCCAAGTGACAGGTCGGATCATTCGATATCACATCAGGATCCAAACTGTTTTACACTTTGATTATGTTTTAGTAAAGATATTGAAGAAATGTCCACGTTGAAACCTGACGCAGAAGATAACAATCTTAGCAGACGAAAATTAGTTAACCGAGAAAGGATTCATATTTATTTCTAATATTTCCATTGTTGATTAAGCCACGAAAGGACGAGTTTTATATGTAGCTCATAGGCAAATAGTTTAGCTCCTGACTGTAGATCTTTAATCTCAGATTGTCTGCTGATAGCGTACAGGTATTTAGTAGATCCTCATCTACCCGTTTCTGGCATTCAAAAGGTTCACACCAGAGCGGGAAATATAATGTAAACAGAAAGTATAAAAGGCAAAAGTGTTAGGCTTTCACATTTAAATGAGTTCTATTTACAACGGTTGTATGGATTTGCTTAAGCGTTGAAGATTGCCACTGGTTGCCAACCTCGCCGCACGGTCGGCCCATGTCGATACGTACCTATACAGTCTATCTCTGTTTTCCCCTCATAAACTGTACCCGAACGGGAGCGAGTGTGTGCTAATACGTGAAAGTTGTATTCAACACGGGATAATGACTAGATAATGTTTATTTCATTTAAGTAACAAGAGGAAAAAAACATCTAATTGTGAAAAAAATAATTCTCAGGAATTAATTATAAAGAGACGGAATGCCGAAGTTGGGAAGAAGGGTAAGATATGTTTATTGATAATTAATTTTATTTAAACAATATCAAATACACTATCATTTTAACCCTTATTCTGCTATTATCATTTGCAAACAGCTTGGATCTAGACGAGACGCCGAGTAACTCGGCGTATCATCAGGGTCCAAGCCATTTGACACTAGGTCAACAGTTTCTCAAAAGCTTGATTAGAATCAGAATTAGGCAAACAAATGCACAAAATCCAAATTTAAGGAAAAAAATTTCCACGGCGGGGTTAAGGGTTAAAAGCAATGAACCTCTTATTACGGTTCAGGAGAAACAATGCAATGCATATGATAATACAGTAGAGCCTGTCTTAAGCGGCCATTCGTTTATTGAACATAGGAGTCTTAAAAAGCGGGTGGTTGCTTCATACAGGGTAAAAATAATACAGAAAGCTCCTATTACTTTTGACCTGCATTAAGCTACCACCTGCCTTCAAGACCCATAATTAGGCATATTTAGATGGCTGCTTAAGACAAGTTCTATTGTCGGCTGAGAACATTGTCGTCTACCGAATCTTAACCCTTTACCTAATGAATGTTTATACAACAATTCATGATTTCATGAATATTCATTAACTGAAATTTTATAATGGTCAACGAGCTAAGTAATTTCGGCCATGACAAATACTGTAGGATCAGATCTATATCATTTCATAAGTAAACAGAGCAGACCCTAATCAGAAGGCCCATACAAGAGCCGTTTAATCTGGGTCTACTCTGTTTTCAAATGTCCGAAAAGGGTGTTTCCATCAGATAAAGGCGTAAGCCATGTCAGGCTCTATTCTGTCTCTGCTCAAAATTACAAGTAAGAGATATAATTCTTAGGGTAATTTCAAGATGACATGCATAGTAAATCTCTTATTCTAACTTGTCATCGCCAATTTGACAGCAGTTTAACCCTTTATTCCATAAATACGTCTTTCTACGCTTTTGCAAACAGAGTAGACCCATATCAGACAGCTTCCGTAGGAGCCGTCTGATCAGGGTCAACTGTGCTTGCTTATGATATACTACAGGTCTCATTCTATGGTTTCTTAAAACATTAATCTAATTGATGTTCATGATGTCATTATTCCTTGCATGAATATTGAACAGGGAAAAGGTTTTAACTATAGAATAAATTCAGCATGACATGATTAAATTTGCGACAGGCCACATACAGTAAAACCTCTCTATAACGGCCACTAAATTACATCAAGTATTTTATGCTTAAAGCAAGGTGGAAGTAAAACAGAACGCTCCTATAGGAGCGTTCTGTTTTACTTTCGCCTTGCTTTAAGCAGCCACCTGCCCTAAATACCAACTAATTAACGCGATTTAGTGGCCGTTATAGAGGGGTTTTATTGTACTCTGATCAGAGGGCTCCTCTTGGAACCCTCTGATCTGGGTCTACACTGTTTGTTAGTACAAATGCAGGCTTGTCCCGTATTCAGAGGGGCATAAGCAAATACATGTAGTGAAAACTGGGGACATATGGTTGGGCATACATCAGGGGTTGGTATCTGCACTGCTTGTTGTATCAGGCTTTAGAATGTGTTGCATGTAATAATACAGGTGTGTTCTACAGTTCAACTAAGTCGAATGTAATTTCATTATTGCACGTAGCATAATTGGGTCAAAACACAAAAATACGATAGCAATTAAGTACATTTTGCAGATGCATACCCATGTCTCATGAATTATACGGTCTTTAGACCTTTGCTTTTGTGTTTGTAATATTTAGAGTAGATGTACTCGGTTGGTTTAAATATTGTCCTTAGATTGTTCTGTGATGGCATATATTAATATCCGCTGTGTCGAGTGTAAGGTATAAACTTATATATCGGCATGGAGGGGGTCAATCCGCTTATCTGATTAAATAAGATTAATCCGATCAAAGAAGTAGCTTCTGGACAGCAAAAGGTAAATGTGTAGAAAAAAAAATCTCTAAAGGAAACACTCTAAAATACTTATAGTCGGATACGGCAGGCGGTAGTTTAATGTGGGACGAAAGTAACGCAGAACACTCCTATAGGAGATGTACTGGCCTTAGTCAAGTTCTGCATTATGCAGGCACCAGATTTTATAGACACGATTTTCACTTGATGGTCGCTTGAATGAGGTTTTATTGTACTTCAGTGACATAGAAACTGACTTGCTGAACAATATACATGTTCACATGCATTCATATTTCGGGAACGTAACCTTTCTCGGTTAATCCATTCCCTCGCTATTTTGACCACATCGACTTTGAATAAATCTACTGAAAAGGAGCACTTATTAGTTAAACGGACACTTATAAAACTGTGCAGTTTTGAAACCATTGTGATAAATAGAGCATTAAATTTGCTCCTATGGAGCAAATTCTTTATTTATCAGTGTTTTTTAAAAAATGACTGAAAGAGGCCTAAAAAGGGAATGTTTTTACCTTTAGCCTGATGTAGCCGAAATTGGGATAACATTTACAAACTCGTCGTTCTATCAGGATCCAAACTGTTTGACACTCGGATTGCATTCTTATATAGGAACACATTGTACAGTAAAACCTCTCTAAACCGGAATTCTAGTAGAGAAGAATTTAGATACATTTTGGCAGGTGGCTGCTTCATGCAGGGTGAAAGTCATGCAGAAAGCTCCTCTAGGAGCTTTCTGTATGACTTTCACCCTGCATGAAGCTGCCACCTGTCTCCAAGACCGATATTTATACCAAATTTAACGTCCGGTTAAGAGAGGTTTTACTGTATATAGTATTTTATATGAAAAAACGGGAACATAACATTTTGAAAAGAGATTTCTTGCATTTTGTACACAGATGGTTGCTTAATACAGAATGAAAGCATTTAAAGAAAGCTTACACGGGAACCTTCTGCATTGCTTTCAATCTGCATTTATCTATACCATCTGTACTTTTGGAAACCCTATTTTTCTTTATTTAATGGTTATTATATGGGGTCGATTTGGAGTGTTTCATCGTTAACCTTTCACCCGGAAGTAAGGGATGGGGCGTTTATTAAAGTGAGGGCTTTTATTAGAGATACTGTGGTTAAACTATAGTGTGGACGAAATGTGTGCAGACAAAAATGCTAATTAATCTAAAGGACAATTTTGAACTCTTCAGCTTCCAAATTTTGTTGTCAGCATACATTGTCGTCTGCTACAATTTTCATTTTCCCTTCACTTTCGTTAAAAACCATAATCAAAGTAACAAACAGTTTGGATCCAGATGAGACGCCGAGTTACTCGGCGTCTCAACTGGATTAAAAGTGCTTACAAAGGTAATCACAGATGAGACATTGGTAGCGAACTAGTTATTGGGGGAAGAGATCGAAACGTTGAAAAAAATATTAACAAATAAATTATACATAAATGCAATGGCAAACAAAATATGAAACCCAGTATCGAGCGTATGTATTCAATCGAGTTTTAAAAAACTCGTGGTTGCTTAATGCAGGACAAAAGTAACTTTCATCCTGTTTAAGCTTCTATCTGCTTTTAAACCTTTCCTTCATATAAACGCCTTTTTCACAACTTTGCACATAGAGTAGACCCAGATCAGACGGCTCCTATAAGAGCCGTCTGATCAGGGTCTGCTCTATGTGCTAATGGTATACATGTATATAGTTTCTGACTGAGCCAAAATGGCTTGGTTCCTATGTCATTCTAAACATTTATCTAATTATTACCAATAATGTCATTATTTCTTACATGAATATTCAACAGGTAAAGGGTTTAGACCTATATAGTATAGGCTCTCTTAACCCTTTCCTTCATATAAACGTGTTTTCACGCATTTGCAAACAGAGTAGACCCAGATCAGACGGGCAATATGGCATTGACCTTTATATTTGACCCATTTTGCATAGTAAAATAAGCAAACAGTTTAGACCCAGATCAAAGAGGTCACGTGACCAGGGTCTGTGTTTGTGTGCATCGCAAATTATGACCTTGACCTTTAAGACCCAGACCAAAAGAGACACCTGACCAGGGCCTGTGTTTGTGCGCATCACAAAATATTACTATAGGTGACATTTACTGAGTAAACTTGCGTCTCATCAGGACCCACACTGATTGACAGAAATTGTAGAATAAGGCTACATTTTTATTGATAAAAGTTACCAAACATTTACACGTTGAATGGCATTTGCAAAGAGTGTAGACCGATAATCAGATGGTTGTTACAGATCCCTTTGATCAGGGTCTGCACTGTTTGTGCATTGAAATCCTCGCCCAAATTTTAACTTTTCACACGGAAAGATGGACCTTTAAGCAATGAGTGCCCTTTCAAATTGAAAATTTCAGCATTAAATTGGTTAAACCGGTAAGATTAAATAAATATAGGCTTGTCCAGCGATTGCAATCAATACATGTCATTCACTAATTTCAATCCACACCCTACGTTGCTAGGACATTTGGTTTCAAATGTTTACATCAATTATTTATACACCTCGTAAACATTTACTGGACTTTAATGGACCAACATGTGTCCAGAACGTGCTGATCTCGTCTTTACGCCTTCAGCACTAAGTAAATTTCGCCTGCAAAAATGGTCGTGTGCTACAACTATTAAATAATATTTCCCTCCATTTATTTAAACCCTTACTCAATAAACACACATTTCTACGTCTTAAAAACAGAGTAGACTCAGATCAGACGGCTCCTACAGGAGTCGCCTGACCAGGGTCTACTCTATTTGCTTATGCAGTAAAACCTCTCTATAACGACCACTAAATTGTGTTCATTAGTTGGTATTTTGGGCAGGTGGTTTTCTTAAATCAAGGTGAACGTAAAACAGAACGCTCCTATAGGAGCGTTCTGTTTTACGTTCACCTTGCTTTAAGCATCCACCTGCCGTTAACATAAAATACTTGATGTAGTTTAATGGTCGTTATAGAGAGGTTTTACTGTGGTATAATACAGACAGGATTCTAGAGTTTCTGCTATGACCAGATATTATTGTATCCATGCGGTATTACATGCATAACACTAAGTTAATGTAATTAATATTCACGGTGACATTAATTCTTATACGAATATCATGGAGAAAATAGTGAAAAATCCGGGGTCTTAGTGCCAAACAGTTTGGATCCTGGTGCGACACGGGTTACTCGGCGTCTCATCTGGATCTAAATCGCTTGCAAATATCACCACTTATTGATCCATAGTAATGAAAGACTTCATAAAATGTTTTGTACTAACTGCAATTGAAAGAACGTTTTTTTTCTCAATTAAAGGATTATTTCGAACATCTTGTAAATACAGTAAAACCTCTCCATAACGGACACTAAATTACATCAAGTATTTTGTGTTAAAGGCAGTTGGCTGCTTAAAGCAATGTGAAAGTAAAACAGAACGCTCCTGTAGGAGCGTTCTGTTTTACTTTCACCATGCTTTAAGCAGCCAACTGCCCTAAATACCAACTAATTAACGCAATTTAGTGATCGTTATAGACAGGTTTTACTGTACAACAATGCATTCATTTAGGGTCAATTTTTCATTCAGGATCAGTTATTTATTTAGGATCAACAGTTCTTCATAGCACTAAATTGCTACACGATTTTAATAAACCATTTACCTGATGGATATTCTCGTAAGAAATAATGACATCATGAATATTAATTAGCTGAACATTTAAAGGGTTAAAGGAGAATTCTACGATGCATCTTATCACTGATCAGTTCCCTCGTTTTCTCAAAGATCACACCAATAACTTGAATCAAACGATGTTCGAATAAATAATTAAACGTGGTTGTTTTCTCCGGGGCAGTCTTGAAATAAACATTGGGAGACCGTGAAAAGACTTATTCAACAAATGTTAACTAGATCTTATCAAAGTAGGTTATGTCAAACTGTTGCTTGTCAGCAACGTATAGTTTTAAACAGCTTGAAATGGAAACGGAGTTCACACATTACACACCGGTCTTAGTCTGTGTTGTGTGCATTGTTTCCTAGCATGCCTTCTCTATATGTACATATTGCATTTTTGCAGGTATGAAGTCCAGGTTACCATAAATAAGAGATTCTTCAAGTTTCAATTACAGTAAAACCTCTCTATAACGATCACTAAATGGTGTTAATTAGCTGGTATTTTTGGCAGGTGGATGCTTAAAGCGAGGTGAAAGTAAAACAGAACGCTCCTATAGGAGCGTTCTGTTTTACTTTCACCTCGCTTTAAGCATCCACCTGCCTTTAACACAAAATACTTGATGTAATTTAGTGGTCGTTATAGAGAGGTTTTACTGTACATTTCTACTTACAGTATAGAACCTGTCCTAAGCGGCCATTCATTTAGTGAACATAGGAGTGTTAAAAAGCAGGCGGTTGGTTAATGCAGGACAAACGTATTGCAAAAAGCTCCTAAAGGTCCTATAGGAGCTTTTTGTATTACTTTTGATCTTCATTAAGCTACCGCCTGTCTTATAGACACATACTTAGAACCTCTTTTTGATGACCGCTTCAGACAGTTTCTACTCTATGCCCAAACCTGCAGCGAATTCAGGTCTAATAAGAATCTCTTATTGGACAAGTCAGGACTGGCTTGGCCCTTCAGTTATAGATTTAACCCTTTGCGCCATGAATATGCATGTAAGAAATAATGACATCATGAATATAAATTAACTGAGTGTTATAGCGACATATGAAAGACGGATTTTTACCCTCACACTTTTGTATAATCCTACGTACAGGAACGGTCTGGTCTGACAGTAGACCTCTGTTTATAAAGACGTATAAGGACGCATCTATGGTTAAGGGGACGTCTGACGATTTATCTTTGGCAATTAAAAAGTTTATCCTAATTACACTATATAAGGGAAATAGTATCCAGATTACACAGCTGGTAATACATCGCCTCATATAAACTACATGTATTTGACAATCCGGTATCGTCGTATGAATATAAAGAGAATATAATTACTGTTAATTGAAGCCGATGACAAGTTTTGCAAGTTTCTTGGCATTAATAAGGTTAAACTCTCAACTTATAGATATGATCTTTCATATTCAAACTTTGTCATGCATCCACATAAGTGATGCTCAATAGAGACCGGTCCTAACTTATTTTAGATCTATCAAAATCGATATGTCATGCCTGTTTAATGTAAAAGCTTTTTTTGATGCGGTCGATCTTAGACTATTTACTTTTATTCAAATTATAATTCCTACCATTCAATAATCTGATCGTTTTTACACATTAAGACCCTGACATTTGACGATATTGAATGATACATCCAGTAAAATCCCCTTAAAGCGACCACTTTATGATTAAACAGATGAGTCTTTAAAAGCAGGTGGTGGCTTAATGCAGGACGAGAGTAATGCAGAAAGCTCCAATATGAGCTTTCCGCATAAGTTTCGTCCTACATTAAGCTCCACATGCCCTGAATAGAGAGAGAGAGAGAGAGAGAGAGAGAGAGAGAGAGAGAGAGAGAGGAGAAGAGGAGAGAGAGAGAGAGCGCATGATTCGTCTGATATGGATCTACTCTGCTGTGCAAATGCGTTAAAATGCGTATTTATTGATCAGACGACTCATATAGGAAGTTAGGAACCTTCTGATCTGGGTCTTCTCTGTTTGCAAATGCGTGAAGAGATGTTTATATGAAGGAAATCAGAGATTCGTCATTGACAGAGGAAGAGTTAGCACGCCAACTGTTTTTATAACAAAATGCGTAGAGAAAGTGTCTTCCTATTTTTGTTACAAAAACAATGTTCTGTTCAGAGAAACAGATAAATGGGCATACTCAGATACTGAAATCTCTTCGAGACGATTCTAAAGAGTGGTCACAACATACGGTTTGGTGGAGAAATAAATGAGTTATTTTTGAAAATATTTTAATTTACACATATTTTCTGGACCTCTGCCTAATTATGAAATTACATGTAATGGATTCTAACGAGACGCCTACTCACTCGGGGACTCATCAGGGTTCAAACTGATTGTAATCTGACCACGAATTTATCCATATCACATTAAAGATTAAATCCATGGTATTCAAAAGGGACAATACGGCATTTGAGATATTAATATGTCTGGGTTTAATAACAGGTGTCAATTGAAATTTTTCACTAATATCTCTGTATTATATTGACATAAGGCCTTGAGAGTTGCGGTGGTATTGCCAAAGGGTAAACTATTATCCACGGTGACCGGTAAACGAAGTGGCCATGATACACTGTATAGTTCGACAAAAATGTCCATCGTGTCCAAGCAACTATTATCACGATTGGACATCGGGATCTGATGATGATCCAAAGACAGGACGCTTACGATGCAACGCATCTTTCAAATTTTGTCGTAACTTACAATGCTTTCAAGATGGCATTTCGAGTCTGCCCCAACTACCATGGCAGACTTTTGACTTTTATGCGGGAAAACTACTTAACTCTTTGAATGCTGAATATACAAAGTGGTATAGTCCATTAGTATTTAACTAAAGAGTCCATTCAGTTTGAATGGATGACTTAAATTTGACTTAGATATTTTTGAATGACAAACAGCGCATACTCTGATCAAATATTCCCGTAGGAGCGTTCTGGTCTGGGTCTACACTGTTTGCAAATACAAGTACACCCGTCGCCCGCATTGAAAGAGTTCAAAATCGTTGTACCAATAAATAAAACGGATTTTAGCACAAACTATGTCATTCAACTGTAAGTTGAAATTGTAAGGGTACTAAATATAACTGTCTCTATGAAAAGCGGGTAAATCATTGAAGCAGGACAAATTCAGCACACGGTAAAGCACATATAAAACGATCACCAAGAACCTTGATTGTGGGTTTTGTAGTCATTAATGTGGAAGGAAACTGGAGTACCCGGAGAAATTACACACGTGTCCGGACGGGTAACCACTGTACCCTCTCAAATACTGCCTCTATCCGTGGTCGAACCAGGACCGCTTTGATGAAAAGTGAATACGCCTTCCAGGCAGTATCAAAGGTTGTCAAACAGTGTAGACTACGGTAATTAATCTCTGACACGGCGACTGGTATCAGTCTACACTGTTAACAATTTCCCTGTTCTATGTTTATTACAAATTTTAATACCTACTGAATGGATATATTCATAGAAAAAAATAGTTATAATGAAATGTGGAAGGTGAGACATTGTAACCATTTTACAAAGTATAGAAACAGATCTATCAAATTCCATTAGCAAACAGAGCAGACCCTGATCAGACGGCCCCAATAGGAGCCGTCTGATCTGAGTCTACTCTGTTTGCAGATGCGTGAAAACACGTTTATATGATGGAAAGGGTTAACAATTTTCATTTGAACACCAAACCCTTGAAAAGTAAGTAAATTTTGTCCACAAAAAACTGTCGTCTGCTTTAATTCTAAAAATGTAGTACTCTTCCATTTTTCTAGAAACGTGTAGTGCCAGGATATCAAACTGATTAGATGCCGAATCACTCAGTGTCTGATTTGGATCAAAACTGTTTCCAAAACTCATTAATAATTGGTCCATAGTTTTTGAAAAGAGTTAACGATGATCAAAGAGATAGTGTTCTATAGATATGATAAATTTGTAGCTACAGATAATGTATTTAACCATTTTCCTGTTGAATATTCATGTAACATCATGTGACATCATGAATATTTACTAGCTGATTTTTATAATGATAAATGTACATAGGAAAATTTTGTATAGAAGTTGTAGTGTCATATCTATTATACTCCCAAAAGCAAACAGAACATACCCTGGCCTACTCTATTTGCAAAGGCGTGCAAAAAGCGTTTCCATGAGAGAAAGTGTTAAATTGAATGTTCCGCCTGCTTCTGCCATTTATGAGTTGAACAAATATAATTAGTGGTAATGCATCAAAAGAAGACTTGAAGTTTGATTCTAAGTAAACAAGGACGGGCGTATCGAAATGTCACTGCAGAGGCATGGTCCATACAGTGTAAATAAAGGTATATAACAATTGAAGTGTGAGAGTGATCCACTACTTCACACTTCTCAAAGCTAAACGCGTCTTGGCTGGCATTTGCAAACAGCTTGGATCCAGATGAGACGCCGAATAACTCGGCGTCTCATCAAGATCCAAGCTGTTTGACACTCGGTCAATAATTTCTCAAAAGCTTGATCGAGTCGGAAGTACTCAGCATTGCATCAGATTTAAAATTGAGCAAACATTGTTTCTTTTACAGTGGGGTAAGGTTTAAACCCTACAGTGTGGGACATAAGACACTAATGTTCTTTGCAAACAGTGTAGACCCAGATGAGAGGGTTCCTAGAGGAGCCCTCTCATCAGGGTCTGCACTGTTTGTCATGTTACACTTTTCTTTAAAAAGATCCCTAAATATTCACCACAAGCTTGACCCGTTTGAATTTTGGATTAGTCCATTTGAAAATAAAATTCAGCGTTGTAAGGGTTGAAACTCTCTCTAATGACAGTGTCATGTTTCACAGTTTATTCATGCTTTAGAGTCATAAAATGGCATTCGTTAACTTCCTTATTTATTGAACAGTCTGTAATTGTATATTCATTTCGTTTAGTCCTTTACTTCATATATCTATACGCCTTTAAGGCCTTTACAAACAGAGTAGAACTGGTGGAGATATTTGTTTAGAGTCAGCTCTGTGTGCTTACATGGTACAGAGTTTCTAGTGTTTGCCAAAGCAACATTATATGTCTTTAAGTTTTTAATACAATAATTGGATTAATATTAGAATGGGCGGAGTCTGACACAAATGTTCATAAAGTTAAGGGTTAAACCAACATTATCTATGCGATGAGATGACAAGCAAGTTTTATTTTGAAAAAAAACAACAAAAAAAACCCCACAACCCAACAACATCTACGACAAACTATTAACCCTTTACTCCATAGATACGCATTGTAACGCCTTTGCAAACATAGCAGATCCAGATCAGAAGTCTGCTTTAGGAGAACAGCCGTCTGATCAGGATCTGCTCTGTTTGCTTATGAAATAACATATATCTATTTCTATATTTTCTGCCATGGTAAAAATCCCTTAATCATGATGCCATTGCAAAACAATTAGCTACTGTGTTTTTCATGCACTGTTTATATATATACATGTATATATTTCATACTGGATTAACAGCAAATACAGATCACCTGTACCATCGTGCTTCATGAAATCTGTGCCCGAGTTTCCCTTGAATCCATCCTTTAAAGATTTCAGACCTAAAATCAATGTTTACACATTATAAACATCACCCATTGTAAACATCTTTATTTTAAATTACAAATGACGGGCGAATAGCTTGGAGTGGAATTCTCGGTTTTTATCCGTGTGTTCTTTGGGATGATCAATTTCAATGAATTTAGTTATTGAATACCGCTTAAACCGTTGCTAGGAGGCATGAATAGTGTTGCACTTTTAATAACTGCTCATGAACAGACTCGATAGAACTTTCTCTTTTTGCATGGCTGCTTTTGCTGTAGCTTATAGAAAGGTGACGTCATATGGTCCACGTCATTTATTTTCATAAATTGGTATGTTACTAGAGAAAAGTAAAATTTTGGAATTTTGTAGTTTTAAACAATTGTGATGAATAGAGCATTTGCTCCTATAGGAGCAAATGCTCTATTTATCACAATAGTTTCAAGAAGTGGTTATTACAGAGGCGTAGAAAGGCGTATCTATTGAGGAAAGGGTTAAGACACCTATGTTCAATAAATAACTGACCGATCAGGACTGGTTCTACTGTACTCTAATCACTCGATGCGTAAGAATTCAGTCACAACGCTTGCTTATCATGTGGTAGTTTTCATTGATGAACAGTAATCAATCATTTTAAATGAATTTATGATAAGTTAAATAAGTTTACGTTATGAACTACACAAGTGCGGGTGAGGCAAATTTATGAATGGAAAAAATCTATAAACTCAGAGCAATAAACATTTCATTCCAAACCTTTACATTATTATTGGGCGAAACCCCCGTTAATTCATTTTCCCCATGGCTAAGAATGAATACTTATGACTCGATTAACATAAGATTGTCTTCTTTACACAGAATGTGCAGTAGAACCTGTCCTAAACGACTATATTCAGTGATTGAATCAATCAGAGCTACAGATAAAGGAGCATACCCAAATACTAAAATAGTAATTTCTCCACCAAACCTTATACTGTGACCCCTCTTTAGAATCGCCTCGAAGAGACGATTCTAAAGAGTGGTCACAGTATAGGGTTTGGTGGAGAAATAAAGGAGCTACTGTTGAAAATGTTTTAATTTACGCACCTTATCTGGACCTCTGATAGAGCATATAAATCTTAAAAACACACGTGGAAGCTTTCTGCGTTACTTTCTGCTTTCTGTGTTATTATCTATCTGGATTAAGCTATTTCCTGCCTTAAGACACGGCATACTGTATTTTTACAGCATTTGATAGGCTTTTGTATATATGGTGATAGGTCAATTTTAAAATCAGATTTTACAAACTTAATGTTTAATAATAAAGCCTACTATTCAACAGTTTTATACCCTTAGTGGAAAATTACCAGCTTTAGATCCTCAGTGGACAATTACCAGTGTTGGAATATATGATTTATGCCTTTAGGTATGTAAAGTATGCCATTTTCCTTCGTTTGTGAATGGAAGAATTATTAAAAAATGTATACAAATTTACAAGTTAAATATATTTGTATCTAATCACCGTAGAGCAGAATATGTGGGTAAAGCATTTTACTTTTAATTTGATAAAAAAAATAAATAATGCTAACTGCAGTCTACCTTTTTGTATTAAAAAAACTGATGACTGGTGCAAAATGCAATCGATGACACAGAATGCAACTGTTGTTCCGATCTCGAGCTTGATTTCCCATACAGCAGATTCACAATAACTACCGTACACCCTGCACTAATTTAACCATTCCTCCATTTAAACGCCTTTTCTATTATTTGCAAACAGAGAAAACCTAGATCAGACGGTTCCTATAGGATTCGCCCGATCAGGGTCTGCTCTGTTTGCTTATGTAATTTTACAAATCTGATTTGACAGTTTCCACTTTGGTGAAAAAATGCATTTTTCATGTTAAATTGTACTGCATGATTATGTCCATGAATTGCAATTCGGAGATGTTATCTTGAATAAATGTTAAACAGTGAAAGGGTTTACCATTTGAATGCATGTACTGTCATTTGCAAACAGTGTTAACCCAGATCAGAGGAATAGTAGTGGAGCCCTCTGACCAGAGTATGCATTGTTTGTCATTCAACATCCTATAACAAGCCTTTCATACTGATATGACTCTATACACTCGGAGGTCCAGATAAGATGCGTAAATTAACCCATTACCTCATAGGATATCTTTAGATCCAACCTCTTTGAATAAATCTACCGAAAAGGAGCATTAACTAAAGGAAATGAAAATTTTAGAATTTTGTAGTTTGAAACCGTTGTGATAAATAGACCATTTGCTCCTATAGGAGCAAATACTCTATTTATCACAATGGTTTCACAAAGTGACATTTACAGAGGCGTCAAAAGTCGTCAATATGAGGGAATGGGTTAAAATGCTTTCAAGAATAACCTCTTTATTTCTCCACTAAAGAGTGGTCACAAACTAGGATTTGGTGAAGAAATGACGATTTTAGTACTTATCTGTTGCCATGAGACACTGGCGGGTTGTTCCACCCTGAACAAATAGCGTTGCAAGGGTTTACTCTTTACCTCATGGAGGAGCTTTTAACGCATTGGTAACCCAGATCAGACGGGTCCTGCAAGAGCCATCTGATCAAGGTCGGCTCTGTTTACTTTTAAAATAGTACAGGTCTAGACTCTAATTGTATACACAGTTTCTATCGAGGTCAAAACGTCCCTCATTCATGGAACCATTATAACAAAAATAGCTACTTGATATATATTCATGTATTCATTATCGCTTGCATGAGTATGCATGTTGTGAAAGGTTTTAAAAACAACCACTTAATGACATAAAGACCTACGAGAAGTCTCCTCCTAAGAGCATGCTTTAAACGCGTTTGATTGTATGGAAACATTGTGCTAAACTCTGAACTGTAACGGTCTCTAGAATAAACAAAACTCTCGAAAACACAAAACACGACAATTCAGAACACCGTTTCATCGTTGACGGAGGATTAATTCAAAGGATTTCATTTTCGGACCAGATCTCTCTTTTCTCCTACGGTCTTTGGGCTGCATGCCTTAATGTGCAATATGTTGTTGATATAAGGGGCTACAATTCTATCCAGCAATAACATTGAGATCCCCCATGGCGCCACAAGAACGCGACAGACGCCTAGCCGCCACGGAGCCCTAGTAGACGGATTGCAAACCCTTTATTGACTCTTTCGCTGCCAATCTGTCACATCCGTGATCACCTATGCAAATAGTTTGGATCCAGATGAGACGCCGAGTAACTCGGCGTCTCATCAGTATCCAAAATATTTCTAACCTCGTTAATGTTTTTGAAAGAAAAGGAGAGAATATTAAACCTATGGACAGTGTAGCAGACGACACATTTTGCAGACGATAATATTTGACAGGAAAATAGTTAAACAACCACTCAAAAGAAGTTAATTAAATGACAGATTATTTTTTAATACAGGGCGAAAGTAATACAGAAAGCCTATTCTTCATGTTTTAATTGTCTTATGTACATTTGATAATTGATCGTTAAAACTGTTACCGAATGTATATTCATAAAAGAAATAATTACATTATGCATATTGATTAGATGAATTTATATTTTGGCATGCGAGTACAGGAAAATTTGGCCATGACTCAAACTGTAGACGCAGAACTTTATTATTACATAAGAAAATAGACCAGATCCTAATCAGACAGATATAACAAGAGTTGTCTGATCTGAGTTTACACTATTTGCAAAGATGTCAACATGTGTACATCTATCAGGTTATAGGTTAGATCTGATTTTACTGCGCTTGACATGGGTAGACATATATTTGTTGACAGGCATGGTAACCCTTTGCTCCATGAATATTCATGTAAGAAATAATGACGCCATGTATATCATAATGACGCAATGTATATCAATTACGTTAATTTGTATAATGACATATGAACACAGTGAACTTATAGAGTCATATCTATATTACTTTATAAGCTAACATGCAGGACAGACCTTGACCAGACGGCTCCTATAGGATCTGGGTCTACTCTGTAAGGCATAGAAGGGCGTCTTTATGGAGTAAAGGGTTAAATGAGCCGCACCGTGAGGAAACTATACGCCCAACCGCTTGCAAACATTAAATACAATGAAACCTCTCTACAACGGCCACTAAATTGTGTTAATTAGTTGGTATTTAGGGCAGGTGGCTGATTAAAGCAAGGTGAAAGTAAAACAGAACAGAACAGTTCTGTTTTGCTTTCACCTTGCTTTCATCAGCCATCTAAATAGAAACATCACAGAGAGTGTTTGTCATCCACAGGCACCAGTATCTCGTATGCTCACCATTGCAGTGAGTTCAGATCCTGAAACGGGCGGTTGATATGGGCTCTACAATGTTTCCAATATCAGCTCGCGTTTTCCTCATGAATCTGCCTAAACTAATTTTCATCTAATAAATAACCCCTTCACATTAAAACATAATATTTAAGTAAATTTACACAGGTCGTGTAAATGTCATAGTGTGAACGGTATATATTAACTGGGATATATCCACGGACTTGTATTTAATCTTCTGGATCAAAGGAGATTATTGTGTTAGGCGTACATCTAAAAACTATAACTCATATGGGTCACAAGCTAATAAGTAGTAGCAAGCAGGGCTATTTATGATGTTTTACAAGAGGTTGTCTTGTCTTTTTTATACTATTGTATATATATATATATATATATATATATATATATATATATATATATATATATATATATATATATATATATATATATAGTTTTATTGCATAGTTACACTTGTTCATGTGGTGTTAACCCTTTTTCTGCTCAATAATGAAGAATGACTATAAATTAACCCTTTTCCTGTTCTATGTTTATTCAAAAATTAAATATATACTTACAGAATATTCATTGACAAAACAGTTATGATGAAATGTGGAAGAGGATACATTGTAGCCATTTTAGAAAGTAGAGAAACATATCTTTCATATTCCATTAGCAAATAGAGAAAACTCTGATCAGACGGTTCATATAGCAGCCGTCTGATCTGGGTCTACTCTATTTGCAAATGCCTGAAAATGCATTACTATGAAGGAAATGGTCGAACAAGAAGTTGCATCAACAGTTATAACCGATGAAAATGATTATTTTGACACAGCGCAGACCATGGTCAAAGGACTCCTTCAGGAACCCTTTGATGAAGATCATCACTGGTAGCAAAGGTCTTATACACTCGGTTCCTGCACACTGGTTGTTAATGTAGTTATGTTCGTTGTATGTAAGGCTGAGAATAGGACATAGGTTTAATATTTCTTCCCGCTAACCCCGGCCTGACTCGCATTTGCAAACAACTAAGTCTAGATGAGACGATCTGTAACTCGGTGTTTCACCAGGATCCAAGCTGTTTGGCACTCGGCCAATAGTTTTTCAAAAGTTTGGTCGTTTGAGAAGAAGTCGAAATTGCATCAGATCCAACTATGATCAAACATATTTTTTTTCACAGCTGGGTAAGGGTTTCATTGATTTCTTGTAATATACAATATACATTCAGACTCTCATCAGATTTATTTCTTGCAATGATTATAGTCCCATTGTATTTTAGAATCACTTTTCATTGTGAAAAATTGAAAACAAAATCAATTTGTTGTTAAAACATTATTTTAAAATACTAGCAAACAATTCTAGATGCTGTAAAACTGTTTCATTTCGAAGAAATGAACGGGATTTACCATGTGAATCCCTAGTTGAACAGATCGTTCACTAAATGCAAATGAGCTACTGTAATGCGATCGTCACGTAACATCTGCTCTTAAAGAAAGTTAACAAAATGGCGTCTATATTGTACTACAAGTTATACAATATGAATACCAGCGATTGTTGTGAAGTAGGACTGAAAGGTAATTTTGGTCGTGCTGTAAAACCCCTTAAAACGACCACATTATGAATAAACATAGCTGTCTTTAAAAGCAGGTGGTTAATTAATGCAGGACGGACGAAAGTAATGCAGAAAGCTCCTGCATCAGCTTTCTGTATTACTTTCGTACTGCATTAAACTACCACGGGCCTTTAAGACCCATAGCTAAACATCTTTTTGATGGTCGCATTAGAGAGGTTTTGTTGTACATGTATGTTCTTTCGTAAGAGTAGCCCCGGATGAACACTTTTTGGAAGTTCGCTATTTTTGACACAATTTTGAGCAAGTAAACTGATGCCATCAAACAACTAAATCATGTTGAGAAGAAGACATTATCCAGTAAACGGGTGTATGCACTTATATATTGCGTTCAAATGCACGGTATTCATATGTACATGTAGGTCTCCATATGTAGGCCCATAGATAATAAGCATACACGGGTACATATTCTGTATCGTGCACAAGCACTGTGAGGTACAAAAAGCATACCAAGTATGATTCAGTGAAATAACTCTTGTTCAATTCATATTACGGTTTTCGGAGGCATGGTGATGCACTCTCTGCTTTTGTTGTCTTAACAATATCAACAGACAATTTCCCTTTGCTTGAATTGTATAAATTGTATGGAAGTAAATGGAACTCGTGAATACCTCTCCATTTGTCAGTGACCGTTTTCTAGTTTAAGAGATTTCCTCCTTTTCATATATTCTGTATTGCTTTGTAAAGGTATATTCCACCGTCATTCAGTTATGCATTGCAGTTGTTTAAGTGTAAATTATGTCTCATAAAATGTCCGTTTGTTTTATACACTATGCTAATAAATTAGCCGTTTTCGCTTTGGTGCAGAAATAATTTCGATATTTATGAGTGTTTACTCTTATAAAATGTGTATGCTTCCAGAATTTCTCTATTAACCATTTTCCTTATGAATATTCATGTAAAAATCATGACGTCACTATTTCGTTAGTGAGTGTTTATCATGCAAACAGTAACTGTTTAACGTCCAGTCTGCTTTTTGTATAATATCCATATTTGGACATCGAGGGCTAATGGACGCTCAGAAGATAGGGTAGTTCTAACGCTGTGGCTGTAGAGTATTCCTATTAACCCATTTCCTCATACTGACGACTTTTGACCACTCTGTAAAAGTCACTTTGTGAAACCATTGTGATAAATAGAGCATTTGCTCCTATAGGAGCAAATGCTCTATTTATCACAATGGTTTCAAACTACAAAATTATGAATGTTTTCTTTTCTCTAGTTAATGCTCCTTTTCGATAGATTTATTCAAAGAGGTTGTATCTAAAAATAGTCTATAAAGTAATGGGTTAAGATGCATCCAGATGCCCATTTTTTCTGTCACACTGGTCAATTGTAAGAACTACATTCATTATACGACTTAAGTATTGATAATGCTATACAAGCAGCAGGGAGGTCATTTGATAAACTGAAAATCATTTGATAAACACTTGATACTATTATTTAGCTTTCACTTCATCGCGCATTTATCGTATTCAAACGCATGTCAATAGATTTGAATAGGCCTAATCAGCGCGGGGAATTGATGGTGCGAATTCCAATGTCGTGCTGATCACATGAAACGAATCATTCCTTGTGATTAACTTCTTAATCTTTAGAACTCTACTGGCGACGCTGTGATAACATTTGCAAACAGCTTGGATCCAGATGAGACGCCGAGTAACTCGGCGTCTCATCAGGATCCAAACTGTTTGTTACTCTGACACTGTTTTTTGAAAAGAAATTAAAGGAATATATACTTTTAGAATTAAAGCAGACGACAACATACGCAGACGACAATTGCTCAGATTACAGAAGGTTAGTCTTTATCATGCTATTCACGAATTTGTAGTAGACTTCGTAAAATGTCAGGCCCGGAAGATACGCTGAATTACTCGGGGTTTTAGCAAGATATTTCAAACGTTTTGACAACTTTCCACGTTTCTGGTCGCAGTTTTGAACAGAAGCGATCGAAAGTTTGCTTTGAATATTGTCGCAGAAAAAGTGTATGTGCAGATGTCGATTTACGTGAAGATGTCGATTTACTTAGCATGTTAAAGGTTGGACGACTTTCATTCGGGTTCATGCGTCACTCTGATATGATAAAAACAATGTATGAAAGCTAGCCAAACAATGAGCTCGCATGATTGAATGTTGATTTCCGTTTCTCCGTAACAGAACTAATTAACCTTTACCCCGCTTTGAAAAAAATAATGTGTGCTCAAATTTGAATTTTCAGGTAGGTCAAGCTTGTGAGAAACTATTGACCGAATGTCAAGCGGTTTGGCTCCTGATAAGATGCCGAATAATATATACTCGGCGTCTCATCGGATCCGATCTGTTTGCAAATATACGGATCGCGGATAGATTGATAAGGTTAATGTCATAGGAGCTTTCTGCATTACTTTTGCCCTGCACTAAGCTATCACCTGCCCTACAGACTCATAATTATACCCCCGCAAACAAAGTTTGAGAGTGGGTATACAGGAGTCAGTGTGTTGGTTGGTTGGTTAGTCTGTCTGTCTGTATGTCCGTCTGTCAGTGACATGTATGTCTGTGGCATGTCTGTGGCACAACCTGGCACAGTGAGCACTCTGGTGGTCACAGTTTTAGTACAACCGTCATTAAACTTAGTCAGAATGATTGTCTTGATAACATCTCGAATGGGTTTGAAAGTGGGTCACATCGGGTCAAAAACTAGGTTACTGGGTCAAATACATGTAGTAGGAAAACCTTGTGGACACTCTAGAGGTCACATTTTAAGCCTAATCTTCATGAAACATGGCCAGAATGACTGTTTTAATAAAATCTCGGAAGACTTTGAAAGTGGGTCATGTTGGGTGAAAAACTAGGTCACAATATCAAACAGCAGGAAAACCTTGTGCACACTCTAGAGGTCACATTTTCAGCCTAATCTTCATGAAACGTGGTCAGAATGATTGTTTTAATAAAATCTCGAGAGTATTTGAAAGTGGGTTATGTGGGGTTAAAAACTAGGTCATTAGGTCAAATAGTAGAAAAACCTTGTGAACACTCCAGAGGTCGCATGTCTAGCCGAATCTTCATGAAGTTTTATCAGAATTATTGTTTTGATAAAATCTCAGACGACTTTGAAAATGGGTCATGTGGGATCAAAAACTAGGTCACTAGGCCTAACAGTAGAAAATCCTTGTGGTCACATTTTTGTCCAATTTTCATGAAACTTTGTCAGAATGATTGTCGTGGTAAAATCTCGGGTCACGTTGGGTAAAAAAATAGGTCACTAGTTTGATTTGAGATCAAGGCAGCTGAGCGGGGATATTCAATCACATTTAGTGATAATTCTAGTTAAACCTCTTTTAGAAGGTCGCTTAACCCTTTCCCTGTTCTGTGCTCAATACAAATTTCAATACCTACTGAATATTCATAGATAAAATGATTATAACGAAATATGGAAGAGGAAAAATTGTAGCTATTTTAGAAAGTAAAGACACGGATCTTTGAAATTCTATTAGCAAACAGAGTAGACCCTGATCAGACGGCTCCTCTAGGAGCCGTCTGATCTGGGTATACTCTGTTTGCAAATGCGTGAAAACACGTTTATATGAGGGAAAGGGTTAACTCATTCCTTCCTACTGACGCTTTTGACACCTCTGTAAAAGTCATTTTTTGAAACCATTGTGATAAATAAAGCATTTGCTCCATATGAGCATATGTTCTATTTATAACAATGTTTTCGAAACTTATACACATCTAAAATGTTCATTTTCTCTAGTAAATGCTCATTTTCGGTAAATTTATTAAAAGATGTTGGTTTTGAAATGGGAAGCAAGATAATTAGAATGCGAAAACTGAAGCATATTCTACCGATAAGCTCTTATTTAACAGACTAAAGGTTTACCCCTTTCTTCATATAAACGCTTTTTCACGCATTTGCAAACAGAGTAGACCCAGATCAGACGGCTCCTATAGAGCCGTCTGATCAAGGTCTGCTCTGTTTGCTTACGGAATTATATAGATCTGATTGTACATTCGCTGTCACAGTCAACAATTCCCTTGTTAATAATGCTTTAAAATAGTCTGACTCATTAATATTCCCAATGCCATCGTTTCTTGCATGGATATTCAGTAGGGAACGGGTTAATACATAGAAATGACATCACGTTCTAGGTTTATGGTAAAAACGAACATGCTTCTATTATCGACAAAACTTCTCGTCTCCCAGTTTGTTAGAGCCTTTCCCAGGAAACACACATTTATTTCTTAATGTATGTGCACGTTTTCGATTCCCCTATGGTGTATTCAAACATTTTCTTAGAAAAAGTCCGCCTCAAAAGAACATACCTACTTGTCTAGTCTTAATGTCTGTTTGAGTCCATTGACTTTATTATAAAAGAGCTTTTCTTACTGAATGTTATTCTCATTTGAATAAGTACAGCAAATCCTCTATGAACCAACATGTTAAAAATAATATCAACGCATGTCTTTCAAAAAACAGGCTGCAGCTTAACGCAGGGCAAAGGTCATGTAGAAAGCTCCCAAGGGAGCTTTCTGCATGGCTTTTACCTTGTATTAAGCAGCTACCTTCCGAAAAGGATATCAACTCTTATTTATTAAACGTCCTGTTTGGATGGGTTTTACTGTATCACACAGCTATTTGTAACAGGTATACCAGGATGTCATAAGGTATAGGACAAGGAGTTCATTTAAATGATAAACTACTTCCTTCTTTTATCAAATATATTTGCCAACACTGTTTAAAATTATTTTTGTCGACAAGCCATTTTTCATTCCAGGATTTGCAAATTGTGGCTTGTCACAAAGATCGCACTAACATTTAAGCTGGTAGTCGTGATATTTTCAACCAATCCCGTACACTCAAGTCACCATTTACCTCTTTCTAAGTAACTTTCGTCTGTCAAATGTGTCTGTAAGCATCCCCCATCTACTTCCTTTCTATGGATAGCATCAGACAGAGCTACAGATAAAGAAGCGTACTCAAATACTAAAATCGACATTTCTCAACCAATCCCTATATTGTAACCACTAATAGAGGGTGGTCACAACATAGAGAAATAAAGAAGTTATTCTTAAAAATGTTTTTATTTACGCATCTTATCTGGATCTCAGGTGTTACAGTATGAGACAAAATGGATCCAGGCCCCAAGGTTATAAAACATTTTGCCTGAGTCTGAGATCATTCTCAAGCATCTGATTGGTCAGATTCTGAGCTTGCTAAGAATCTGACCATTCAGATACTTGAGAATGATCTCAGACTCAGATTCAGAAGTTTTATAACCTTGGACCCGGGTCAGACGTTAGTGTCATCTGCATTCAAACTATCTGGAAAGGTCACATTGGTTCATTGGTTCATAGTATTTAAGTCATGTAGGAAGTTCCTTTTGGAGCTTTCTTTGCACGACTTTCACCTTGCATTAAACTGCCACTTGCCTAAAAAATCGCAGTTATTCTTCACTAATAGTTCGAATTAGCTATGTTTTATTGTTCTTTTGGTAGATGGTCATCTCATGCATTTTTAAGCGTATTGATTCATTCGGACTAGATAATAGCCGATAATTAACACAGAAATGGTATCAGTTTCAGCACGGTGAAAAAACTTCTAATTAAATTGCTTTTGCCAACGATTTGGACCTTGAAGCACTGAGTAATTCAGCATCTCGTCGGAATCGAAACGTTTTGACAATTTTTCAAGAGAGATTCTACTTTAATCTAATTCTGAGTACATATATTTCAGACATGTGTTTGATTATTTCACGACGGAAATTAGGCAGACTTTTGCAAAAGAGTTTCTGCAGTGGTGTCTCTCTAGCATAACCCATTAGACTTATTGACATCATGAATATTTATTAGCTGATTTTTTTACAATGGTATACGCACACATTAATGTTTGGTATTGGTAGAAACTGTAGCGCCAGATCTATTATAATTTCATCAGCAACATATCAGACCCTTATTAGGTTTCAGTGTACTCTGTTTGAAAAGACGTCAAAGAGCTACGCGTATATATGGAATTAAGGGTTAAAATACGAAAATCTGGTTTCGTAAAACAGGACCATCTCTGAAATCCTTAATACATTTAGCAGTTGGTTTTCTGCCTACATCCTGCTGTTCTTTAATGGATGCTTTATAGACATAAACTATAAACGATAAAATAATTAAACCATTTAACTCTAATCCTGCTAACAAAAAAGTCTGTTTAAACGTTGAACTACTGCTAGTTTACTTACATCCCATTCGTTTAAATTTTTCAGACATCATTGACCTAGTGTCAAACAGTTTGGATCATGATGAGACGACGAGTTACTCGGCGTCTCATCTTGATCCAAGCTGTTTGCAATTGCCTGTCATAGCTCGCTTAGCATAAGAAAGGGTAACCTAATTATGGCACAATGTGTCCTTGAAGAACTAATGTCAATACTAAGTCAAATTTACAAGTCTTAATATAAAATCTATGCATTGTAATACATCTACTCAAAATAGCCACGAATACGCATTATACGGTAGACAAATATTTTCATACCCCGTTAACTGGTTCACAGTATTGTTGATAGAATTGTTTAGTGAGGTTTGATTTACTTTAGTAACAGTTTACAACAGTGACCTGAAGTTAAGCCTTTCACTGTAGAGTAGCCCTTCAGCATTTGGCCCATTCCATCGTAGGCTATTTTAGACCCACTCTCTTGAATTAATCTACTGAAAAGGAGCATTTAATAGAAAAAGGACAATTTTACAATTGTATAGTTTTGAAACCATTATGATAAATTGAGCATTCGCTCCTATGGAGCAAATGCTCTATTTATAACAATGGTTTCAAAAAGTTACTTTTACAGATGTGTCGAAAGGCGTATATAGTTTGACGAGTCCAGAGTCCATACATTATGAAGGAATTCGCTTTGTGAGAGGAATTTGGGCGACTAACATTGAAGACCTTAACCATGTGACTCCTCTATGATCCCTCTGATATGGGTCTACAGTGTTTGTAAATATTAGTTCACTCGTCTCCAGCATTCGAGGGGTAAAACATTAGTTAACGCCCCAGGCAAGATGATCGACTGCATCTTTCAAATTATTCATTTTCAATAAACATACTTTAACCATTTACTCTATAAATATTCACGAAACAAAATAATGCCATCATGACTATTAAGTAGGTGAAATTTTATAATGACATATGAATAATGGATTATTTGACCAAGATAGAAACTGACGAATCAGATGTATATTATTTCATAAGCAAACAGCTTCTTTTTGAAAACAAAAATCACTTAGGGTGCATACTGTTAGACTTTCCTTCATATAAACGTGTTTTCGCGCATTTGCAAACAGAGTAGACCAAGATCAGACGGCTCCTATAGGAGCCGTCTGATCAGGGTCTGCTCTATTTGCTAGTGGAATTTGAAAGATATGTTCGCAGTATGTTGACAGCTTTAATGACATTTTATTTGGATCCAAACTTCTTGTGAGGATCATTACAATGTTACCCGTTAGGTAAATACAACACGGAGTGGCACATTGTTAGTGGGTTATACCTGACCTGAATTAAAAAAAAATTACCGGGTATTCTCGGGTGAGCAATTGTAGTACTATGTAACATAACCCGCTCTTTATAAGCTTAGTGTATTTTGATAACCGCAATGTATTTTGTGCAAAGTATCTGTCGACTGCTCAAGAACGATTTCAGAGTAGATTTTTCTGCTAGGGTCTTAACCCTTTGCTCAATAAATACGCCTTTAACCCTTTCGCTGCCAAACTCTGTCGTCTGCTAACTTTGTCGTCTGCTACAAATTTTCATATTTTTTTTTATTTTCTTCATTTTTGTTTCAAAAACATAGTAACAGTAACAAACAGTTTGGATCCTGATGAGACGCCGAGTTACTCGGCGTCTCATCTGGATCCAAAGTGTTTGCATAGGTAATCACAGATCCGGCATTGGCAGCGAAAGGGTTGAAAATGCGTTTGCAAATAGAGTAGACCCATATTAGACGGCTTATGTAGCTCAGTGTGCTATTACATGTATAACAATTAATCTAATTAGATCTAATATTCATGATGTCATTATTTTTTACATGAATATTCATGGAGTAAAGAGTTAAATATCGCAAATTTTTGATTACCTGTTCATAAAGGTTTGGTCCAGATGAGACGCCGAGTAACTTACCGAGATCTAAACTGTGCGAAATACATTAATACTGGATGAAATTATCAGGTCTTGTTACTGAATACCGAACTATTTCAAAATGCTATTGACACATTTATCTGAAACATGCTTCCATATAACTAGTGCAAAAGATTATCTTGAATAAGCTTAATCTGTCCATTTTAAGGTCGAAAGAGGAAATGAAACGTGTGAGAAAGATTATACAAATCTCATATATAATCTTGCATACAGGTACTAAGACTTAAATTCGCCTTTATTTACTTCAACCTTCGTTTTGAGGAAGCATTAATCATATAACCCCCGAATCCCTTGCTAGTAACTATTTGACTGCTGAAATGGTCCACCATTATTTCATGTAGTATGAAAGTGTGAAATTTGGGATGGGATTTTGAATGACAAATAATGCAGACCCTGATCAGATGCCTCCTAAAGGAGTTTTCACTGTTTGCACTTGCCAATTTACTCGTTTCCTACATTTAATAGTTAGATATACCATATGTCATATACCCGTATCTGGGTCCATGCTTATAAAGCTTTTAGTTGAGTCTGAGTTTTGTTCTCAAGCTTTTGATTGGTCAGATTTGAGTTCTCAAGCTTTTGATTGGTCAGATTTGAGCCAAAGGCTCAAATCTGACCAATCCAAAGCTTGAGAACGAACTCAGACTCAGCTAAAAGTTTTATAAGCATGGACCCTGGACTCCGATTGAAAGCCCAGTATACACTGGTTAACCCTTTTCCCGGTAAACACTACCTGGCTCGCATTTGCAAACAGCTTGGACCCAGATGAGACGCCGAGTAACAAGGTGTCTCACCAGGATCCAAGCAGCTGTTTGCTACTCAGTCAATTATTTCTCAAAATCTTGGACGAATCGGAAGTAGTCAAAATTGGATAGATATTTGAGCAGACATACGTGTGTTTAATTCTACAAACATACATTGTATTTGATTTGTATATATAAGACACGTCAGTATATACACATGCATGCTAGAGGTATGGGATAGCATATTTTGATGCACTCTGTAAGTTCTATTTGAACTCACTGCACCATCATATGACATCACCAGATGTCGCCACTTACATTACACCACCAGATGACGCCACTAAACACAACTTCAGTTGTCTCTATTCGTTCATCGTTAACTCACACATTTCCGTGATCCGATTAACAAGAAAAACTGAATAGACCTATACAAGAGCGTTGCTAAAGGAATCCACAGTCTGCACTGTGTACTGACCAGAATTCCTCAACATATTGGATAAATAGGTCAGTGCTGCAAGTGTTACATCGCGGTTTTCAAGCTTCGTATGGTTTGCTTTTTAACTCGTAAAATGTTTTTTATGGTAAAAGCAAAATTAAAAATAAACCAATATCACCTGCTTCACCATAGTTATTATTTCTTTCAAATCTTTGGACAATATTACCAAACTGTCTACCCGTTTTGATCCCAAATTCATCTTCTGCCTAGAATTGAAAACACAAAGGACATTAATTAGAGTGAAAGTTTATGACACATTATTTAACATACATGTGCAGTGCTCCCTCTCTACAACGACACCCTTCGGGATACGGAGATTGTATGTGTTGTTCAGAGGGAGTTGTTATAGGGAGGGAAAATCAAACATTATTAGTTTGTTTCCAGATTCCCAGATAATGTGTATTTCGAGAACTAAAACCGTTATGCCTCTATCAAACCCTATGTTGTGACCACTCTTTAGAATCGTCACAAAGTGACGATTCTAAAGAGTGGTCACAACATAGAGTTTGATGGAGGTATAAAGAAAATATGATGAAAAAAAGTTGTTTGTGGAGCCTTGTTGTTTCGGAAACAGTAACATGCGTTGTTGTAAGGAGGGGCTCGTTATTGAGAGGGTCGTTGTAGGGAGGGAGCACTGTACTTTGACAAACGTATCTTTTTCGCTGAATATGAGATTACATTTGCAAACATTTTTATTCAAATGAAAAGTCGAGGCACTCGACGTCTGGTCAGGATCCAAACTGTTTGTTTATGTCAGGATCCAAACTGTTTGTTTATGTAATTATGATTTTTTGAAACAAATCAAGAAATGAAAAATGAAGCAAACGACACGATATCTGGCAGCAAAAGAGAATTATGTCATATTTGAAGTCAAACGTTCAACCACGTATACATGTACAGGTGTCGTATTTGTCAATACGTTCCATCATATAAATTAATAATATGATACAACTCCCTGTTGGTACAGGAACCAGATTTGTATTAGCTTGTAACAGGATACAACCACCTGTGGGAATAAATGCTGTGTTTGTAAATTCTTGCCACCAACCGTAAGAGTGAACATAAACTAACAATATGATATACCCACCTGTGGGTACACGTGCCTTATTTGAAAATTTTGAAATACGTCAACGCACCTAGTGAATTCTTGTTGGAATCCATCAGTTATGTCAAAGTCACGACCCCCAGAAGTTTCTCCCAGCGGGAACATGTTTCTAGTAATCCCACTGTTTGATTTTACTTGCCCATCCTGAATTTTAAACTCCTGGTTTGTATTTTGCATTAGCATAAAATGGCTTACCAGTGCAATGTTCGTCCAAGGTCTTGCCAGAACTTCTGTGTGTTTTACCTGTTAAATAACTAACCCCCACCTTTACTGTGTAATAATCCACTTGGAAATGCCATTAGTTTAGATCCAGAGCAGATATGTTATAAAGTGTCCGATTGTGATAAGAACTGTTTGCACGAGCCACATAATTAACCATTGCAGTGCGGGTTACGAGTCATTAATGTCCTTTGCAAAATAGTGTAGACCTCTCATGTGGGTCTGCACTGTTTGTCATGTTGAAAACCCCCGAAATATTCATCATAAGTTTGACCTGTTTGAATTTTGGAATAGTCAATTTGAAAATTCAGTGTTGTAAGGGTTAAAGTCCAAATATACGAAGGGTACGATACTGATCAATAATTCTAAATCGCATGCGTACATTGTACGTCGATGACCTAGATTGTTTAACCCCTATGATAGCACGGGTTACTTGGTTCTTTAACGTACCTTTGCAGAGTACGCTTGAACCCAATTTTCACTTGAACGACAGACTACAGCACAAATGCCTATTCGAGTCAACGGGTTCAAGATTTGTTGAATAACTGAACCAACGATCTGCATGATGGAGATCTGATATTAAGGTTATCGGTTTTGACGACCAGTAATTAGTGAACTCAAACGTATCAATTAGTATTGTGATGTAATCCTTTTCCTAATAGAGACGTCATTTCAAGCTATTTCAAACAGAGTAGACTGTAGAAGACGTATGACCAGGTTCAGCTGTTTGCTTATGAAACAATATACATTTATAGATCTGCTAGTATAATTTTTACCATGGCAAACTTTTCTTATGTCACGATTGAACTTCAGTTAGTCAATATTAAAACAGTTATTTTTCTTACATTAATATTCCTAATGTAGGAGTTGAAATGGATTGAACAACAGGCCTGATCTATATGTTCCACCTCTAGTAGGTAATTCCATATCAAGTATAACGTTCATACTTTTATCTAAATATTACATGCTAGTGTGTGAGACATACATATTGTCACTCCGAAACTGAACACCACGCGAGGCCATTCAGTTCTGCTTCAAAGGTTGACAATATATATACCTCACACACTAGCATGTAATATTTCGTATATAATACTGAACTGCAAAACATGCAGAAATTTCAGGGCAACAAGTAAAACTTATATTTTGGAATAAAATATTCTCCATGACAAATATTCTCCAAGAAATTCATGAAATAAACTAAACTTTTCCTTGTCTTAATCATTCATTTATACCACCAAAATTAATGCCAATTTCAGCGTATGATCGATTGTGTTTGTATATCAAACGACAAACGGATCGAAAGTGAATAGCAGTTTTAAATTCTGAAATAGGAGATCCTTCGAAAGCAAAAGCCGCAGCGCGAAAAGAGCAGACTTCGGTTTTATTGAGTTTATTCATGATCAGTTATTTAAAGTACACCACTACTCACACCACTGGCACCATCTTAAGTAGATATATTGATGAATAAATAAGGTGAAACTTTGATTCTTGGTTGTTTAATTATCTGATAAACGATAAACGTTTAAGTTAAAACACAGTTTGTCATTGATACCGTTCCTAGACAACCAATAGACAACGCCTCCAAATTTTAGCCATTTTATAAATTCAATATGGTGATGCGATTTCACGTTGTGCAGAATATTCTTCACCAATTAGCTTATGGGGTGCGGATGAGATTGGGGGTTTGAGGTAGACAGTCTATACGAACTAAACTAAAACAACAATATTATCCCGTGACCGACTGATATTTTACTTTCACTTAGTCACATGTCCAAATCTGACCACGTGACCGATTGACATGCTCATAATTATTACTTAGTCGCGTATCAAAATATGAAATTATATGTTCAGATATGGGAATTTGTTTCGCTATGGGAATTTAACGTCGAACATAAAAGTAGGGTATAATAAACATGCATGTTTAATTGCGAACTGAAATAAAGAAGTCAGTAAAAGTATATATGGCCTAAAATAAACATGTTTAACAGCAGTGTTTTGCATTGTATTGTATATTTACAGTAAAACCTCTCTATAACGGCCACTAAATTGTGTTAATTATTTGGTATTTATGGCAGGTGACTGCTTAAAGCAAGGTGAATGTAAAACAGAACGCCCCTATAGGAGCGTTCAGTTTTACTTTCACCTTGCTTTAAGCAGTCACCTGCATTTAACACAAAATTCTCGATGCAATTTAGTGACCGTTATTGAGAGGTTTTACTGTAATACAAGTCATCGTCTCTTCTCGATCCAAACTGTTTACAGTGGTAATTACTGAATCACCAATAGCAGCAAACAGTTAAAAAGTATTTTGCGTAGTATTGCATATTAGATAGCTTAAATCATAAATTACTATTAAACAACCGATAGCTATTGTCTGTTTTTATTGACATGGCACACATACATATATGTTCCCTTGATGTCCGTCTCGACGAACGAAAATGAAACTTAATACCTGGGCGATAATTTATGAGTGTCCGGCAAAATCCCAAGTCAAATACTTAAATATCATTCCTATAGACATTCTTTACATTTCATATAAAACATAAGTGAAATCATAGGAGTAATATGTTGTTCAAGTGGATTCTGTCTACATTCTTTGAAGAACCCTTGCACATTCAAGTGATTCAAGTAATCAGTTAAACAGCTATGTACACGGTATATACAAATAATTACTTTCAATGCTTCAAAATCTTTAAAGTAAATGAACTTTTAACTTATATTGATTCAGTGCCCATTTCCTCAGTTTTGGATGTGAATATAATAAAAGTAAAAACCCATTTGCTCGTCCTAAAATTGGAGCATGTCTGAGTCGAATGTTTGTAGAGCAGAATGACGAAATTTTAAACTTAGATACATGGTTTGTCTTCACCGAATTAAACTGCCCTTGAGTGAAGCTAAACCTTTCCGAGACGCCTTTGATAAGTATTTGGAGACATGGAACCCATTCATTTTCCATGTAGTGATCCTGTAATAATAATATATACTAGTAAATAGTAATGCCCTTGAATTATTAGTATAGCAAACGGTGTTTACCTTGGTTAGAGGGATACTTCCTAACTTTCTGATCTACACTGTTTACACCTTTATCGTGTAAAGGGTTAATTTTAACCTCTCGTAATAAATGTAACAAAGCGCCTTACCACACTTTTTGACGAAGCAAGTTGTGAGAGAAAGTTCCCTTTGTGGTACTGCTTGACACGAGCGTGCATATGATATTACTGTGGTTTGATTCAATTTAAAGGGCCCCTTCTCTTGCTAACATACGCAAAGTCTGCGTAAACCCAGGTTTGCTTCAATATTCACTAACATTCGATAAGTTCAAACTTATAAGAAACTATTGACCGCGTGTCAAACAGCTTGGATCCTAATGAGACGCCGAGTTACTCGGCGTCTCATCTGGATCCAAGCTGTTTGCACATGCAATTCTGTTTGCGCTTGACCTGAGAAGTATTATAACGGAGATACTGTCATTATCAAGTCGCCTATCAATACGTCAGTCAGAGAAATTAGACTTGTAGGTAAATGATTAAATACAATCAAACATGATTTCACCACAGACATTTCCACTTCATTAGTTTAAAATGATGTAATCGACGAATTAAACTGGTTTGTAACGTTTGCATTTTTTATTTGTTGCAATGCCCATTTGTTATGTATCAATATATTCTTTTGCTGCCACGTACTTTCGCCTGTAAAATTAGTTATCTGCTATAATTGTCAGTGTTTATTTTTCGTTCCTTTGTTTATCACATGTAAAACAAACACCATCAAACAGTTTTGGTCCAGATGAGACATCGAGTTACTCGGTGTTTCATCTGGAAATTTGAATAAATTATCACATGTTTGCCGTTGGCAGCGAACAGGTTAAGAACACAATCAAACATGCACATACAGAGGCACAGATAACATTTTCAAGAATAACATCTTTATTTCTCCATCAGACCCTATGTTGTTACGACTCTTCGAGGCGATTCTAAAGAGTGGTCACAACATAGGGTTCGATGGAGAAATGAAGAGTTTAGTATTTGAGTTCGCACGTTTATGATTATGTTGTTCTTATCATAGCAGATTGAGGTTTGACTCTCCATTCAACTTGTATCGTATAAAATCTAGGTCTTGTTACTAGGGAAGCTATTTTAGAACTGGTAATTGGACAAATTATAAAAAATCTGTCACATCAATAAGCCTCTCAAAACCGTTTTTATATTAATAATTATCTCTAAAACGACCACCCAAAATGGGTAATATTCTGTGTAGACATGTATATCGTAAATGCATGATAAAAGTAATGTGGAAAGTTCTCAAATGGGCTTTTCGTGTTATCTTTGTTCTGAACTGAGCAACCAACGGCCTTTATTTAACCCTGGTTCCCTGTTCTATGTTTAGGCCAATTTTCAGTACCTACTGAATATTCATTAACAAAATTGTTATAAAGAATTCATGAAGGTGGAACATTGTACATAGACATTTTAGAAAGTAAAGAAACAGATCTATCAAATTCTAATAGCAAACAGAGTAGACCCTGATCAGACGGCTCCTCTAGGAGCCGTCTGATCTGGGTCTACTCTGTTTGCAAATGCGTGAAAACTCGTTTGTATGAGGGAAAGTGTTAAAGACTCTCACGATAATTAATCAAGAGGTCACTTCAGAGATGCTTTGCTTTATATAAACTACATGTACAGTACAACCTCTCTATAACGGTATTTTGTGTTGAAGGCAGGAGCGTTCTGTTTTACTTTTACCTTACTTTAAGCAGCTACCTACCCTAAATACCAACAAATTAACACAATTTAGTGACCGTTATAGAGAGGTTTTACTGTACTAAAGAGGCAGTTATAGGCATGCTCTCGCCTATCTAACGAACTCGCACACATATGTATTTCGGACGAGTCTAGTTTCCATTTTGAGAAGCCTGTTCAGAAATTATATTTTTCGGAAGCGACCTTTTGAATTGAGTTTGTGAAGTAAACGATGCAGACCCCGACTAGTCTGCGTTTGCATATTTCCCTAAAATGGATACTATTTAAGTATTAAACCATTCGCCTGCTAAGTGAAACCTGACTGGCATTTGCACATACTGGATCCAAATGAGACGCCGAGTAACTCGGCATCTAATCAGGATCTTGGAATTTGGAATTAATATAGAACAGTGAAAGGGTTGATTCTTTACCTGATCAATATTAATGTAAAATACAGTACAACCTCTCTATTACGGCCACTAAATTACATCAATTATTCTGTGTTAAAGGCAGGTGGTTGCTTAAAGCAAGATGAAGGTAAAACAGAACGCTCCTATAGGAGCGTTCTGTTTTACTTTCACATTGCTTTAAGCAGCCACCTGTCCTAATATACCAGCTAATTAACACAATTTAGTGGCCGTTATAGAGAGGTTGTACTGTATATATGAAAATGACAGTATTATTATTAATCAGCTGAATGCTAACATGTAATGGAATCCTGTACAAGATGATTTTAGCCATGGCAGAAACCATAGAATAAAATCCGTATTTTCCATAAGCAAACAGAGCAAACCATAATCAAACCGTACCTACAGGATATGTCTAATGTTGGACTACTCTGTTTGCAAAGGTATCAAAAGGTGTCTCTATGAGGCAACGGGTTAAAAATTTTTTATCAAGGTTACCTTTCGGCTATAAACCATTTTATATCCTCTTCAATTAGCCTAGAATGGAGACACCTGATTTAAGTACAAGTAGGTGTTAAAATATATACTATAAACCCTCTCTATAGCGGTCACGTACTAGATCAACATGACAGCCTTTTACAACAGATGTCTACATCATGGAGAACGAACGAAATGCACGTTCTATTCGAGCTTTCTGTGTAACTTTCGTCTTGCATTAACCTGTTACAGACCCTTTTTTGATACATTTACAGATAAAGTAGTTTCCAACAACAGTCTGTTCTGATTGCTTTTGATATAATATAGATCTGAATATGGTCAAAAGTTCATTGGTTAATAATGTCATTATAAAAAATAGCTAATTGACATTCATGAAGTCATTTTTATTAACAATGATATTCATTGGATAAAGGCTTAACCTACCGTTGAAGGAAATTGTCATATTATAAAATCTGAGTCTAAAGGCAATTCTCCTTTAATCCTTATCATGCGAAGCGAGACTTGACTAGCATTTTGCAAACAGGTTGGATCCAGATGAGACGCCGAGTAACTCGGCGTCTCATCAGGATCCAACCTGTTTGACACTCGGCCAATAGTTTCTTAAACGCTTGAATGAATCGGATGTAAGTAAAAAGCAACAGGTGAACGTTTTAGCATACTTTTGTTTTTTTAGGTTTAAATATCAACCCTGTTATAATCAGCTATCATTATGACGTTGACGAGCTGATGATTGTCAAGTTTATATCCAAATGAGACGCTATTTCATTCACTGATTATTCATTTAACGCTTTATCTAATGGCAGAATAATGACTTTATGGATGTTTATTAGCTGAGTTTTATAGTGGCATTGTAAAGAAGTGAATGTTTTAGCATGACAGAAACTGTAGAATCAATTCCATATTATATACATAACCAAACAGAGCATACCCTGATCTGACGGCTCCTACAGGGTCCATATGAACTTGATCTACTCTGTTTGCAAAGGCGCATTTATCATGTAAGGAGTAACATAGTGATCATATTTGTGAAAAGAAATGAAATAAAACTTTACAATGAGAATTGAAGAAGACGAATAAATTGCAAGCGACCATTTTACTACTAGGCGAAGACCTGAAATATCCCACTTTCTGATATACCAATTTCAGTTGACTAAAAGTGTAATTTAACTAGGGAGATAGCCTACCCATTTGACAAGCTTATGAAAGGAGACGATCTTTAATTTGAGTTTATCCTATTATTGGTAATCAGAGTGGAGATTTTCTCCGATTCCCTTTTTATAAGCTTATTTAATCATTTGAATTAATTTGTAATGAAACACCCAGTAGTTTATGGTACAATTATGGCGCTATTAGTCCTATCTTCAATTATTTACGAGCTGTAGTAAGAGGTTTACACAACTATTTTTATATATTTAGAATTTTACTTTAACCTTGTTGCTGCGGAAAACGAGTCACTAACGTTCTTTGCAAACAGTGTAGACCCAGATGAGAGGGCTCCTAGAGGAACCCTCTCATCAGGGTCTACACTGTTGGTAATATTAGAATTTTCTTTAAAAAATCCCAGAATATTCACTGTAAGCTTGACCCGTTTGAATTTGGAAATTCAGCTGTGAAAGGTTTAACACTACAATATCGCTTCTGTGCACATTTTTTTTAAATCAAATTCTGAGTATTAACTATTTACCTCATGCATATTTATGTAATAAATTACGACATGGTGAGTATTTATTAGCTGAAGTTTGACACAGGATTTTGGAGTTGGCAGAAACTGTAGAATGAGAGCTATATACAGTAAAATCCCTCTAAACCGGACGTTAAATTTGGTATAAATATCGGTCTTGGAGACAGGTGGCAGCTTCATGCAGGGTGAAAGTCATGCAGAAAGCTCCTCTAGGAGCTTTCTGCATGACTTTCACCCTGCATGAAGCAGCCACCTGCCCAAAAGTATCTAAATTCTGTTCTACTAGAATTCCGGTTTAGAGGGGTTTTACTGTAACTTCATAGGAGCCGTCTGATCTGGTTCTGGTCTGTTTTCAAATGCATGCGTGAAAAGTTAAAGGGCTAGAACCAGTTAAAGGTGAAACTCAATAAGAATACATATTACAATGTAGTATAAAGTTGGTATCGAGGCAGTTAACCAGCGCGACCTAACTGGCATTTGCAAACAGCTTGGATCCAGATGAGACGCCGAGTAATTCGGCCTCTATTAATGATCCACGATGTTCGACACTGGGTCACAATTTCTTCCAATGATTGAACGAATAAAAAAAAGTAAGTAATAAATGCGCGAGTTTGTTATGTTTACAGTATGATGAGGGTAAAGATGTCTAAAGTATACCCGTATCCAGTTTGTGTATACCTATATAATTTAGTTCGTAACCTTGACCAGACCGCTCCTATAGGAGCCGTCTGATCTGTGTCTACTTTGTTA
This sequence comes from Azorinus chamasolen, assembly GCA_963576725.1. Taxonomy (NCBI): domain Eukaryota; kingdom Metazoa; phylum Mollusca; class Bivalvia; order Cardiida; family Solecurtidae; genus Azorinus; species Azorinus chamasolen. The sequence continues at coordinate 70,094,497 of OY755243.1, forward strand.
CAAAGGCGTAGAAAGCCATATTATGGTTTAATGCACAAGTCTAGTAAACGTATGCTTGAAACTGGATAATAAGTTCTTTACGTATTTGCAGACAGTCTAAACAGGGAGCTTTCATCCTGCATTAAGCATAAAAATCTCCTTTTGATGGCCGCATTACAAGAGTTTTACTGCATGGAGACGCCAATGAGGGCAGAAAATACATTTATTTATGGAACAAATTATAATATCAGGTTAGGCATATTTACATTTAATTGCTCAATCTAAATGTTGTAGTTTAAATACAGTAAAACTCGTCTTAATCGACCATCAAAACGGACTCTAATTATTGGTGTGTAAGGCATGTGGTAGCTTAATTCAAGTCACTGCACTGCATCAAGCAGCCATCTGCTTTTACATATTGCTATGTTCAATAAATTAATGGTCACTTAAGACAGGTTTGGCTGTATTTATACATACATGTAATACAATAAAACATGTTTACATCCAAACTAAGTCTATCATTTTAGGTTTTAAAGAAATGTGGTAGGTTAATGCATGACGAAAGTTATGTAGATAGCTCCCATAGGAGCATTCTGTATTACTTTCGTCATGCATGCAACTACCTGCTCTTATACACCCCGTGTTTATTAATTACATGGTCGCTATAAACAGATTCTACAGTATGCATAATGTATTTCGACAAAATCAATACCATATTACAGTAAGACCTCGTTATTGTGAACACCAATTTTGTATAATTACCGGTCTTTCAACACAGGCGGCAACTTATTGCACTTTGAAAGTCATACATAAAGCACCTCTGGGAGCTTTCTACATGATTGTCACCCTGTATTAAGCAGTCACCTGCCCAAAATTTCTCTATTCTTCTTCAGTAAAAATTCGAATTAGCGAGGATTAACTGTATTGCTGAAGAGTAGGCAATCAATATGAGTATAATAGGAACCTTGTCTTCAACCAATATGAGTATACATGTAATAGGAACCTTGCTTTCAACCAAAATGAGTATAATAGGAACCTTGTCTTGAACCAATATGAGTATAATAGGAACCTAACCTTCAACCAATATGAGTATGATAGGACCTTAGCCTTCAACTAATATGAGTAACTTGCTATGTCTCCATCTTCTATCTTTTTTATTAACTTGTTTGGTCCCCGGCCTCTACATGTACAATTCGCGTAACTTGCTTTGTCCCCAGTCTCTATAATTTGGATAATTTGCTTGGTCCTCAGCCTCTACAATTCATGTAACTTCCTTGGACCCAAGCCTCTTCATTATATTGCTTGGTGCCATGTCTTTACAGTTCGGTTCACACTTATTCATTATTTTGATCAGCCCAAAGCCTCTATCTTGTTGATAACTGTTGTCATTCTAGAGGAAGATTGTTACATTGTTGCTAGTTTGACGGTTTATAAGTACCAGAGATATGCGTTTTCACAGGCAATTCTTTAGTACAATCCAACCTCTAAAAGGCGAACGCTTTATAAATAACAACCGATTTTAAAAGCGGGTGTTTGGTTAATGCATGGTGGAAGTAATGCAGAAAGCTCCTAAGCTACAACCTGTCTTTAAACCCCTGATCTATACCTCTTTTGTTTTGGCATCAGAGAGGTGTTACTGTATGTGTATTATGGACAACAAGGAAACTTGTTTTCTATATTTCTCCGCTAAATACTATTTTGTTAGTGCACATTAGAATCGCCCGGAGAAGGGGCTTTGATGAAACAAATTGGATGGACCAGTACTCCTCGTTTGTACAGATATACAGTGGAACTTCGATATCTCGAACTTCAAGGGACCATACAAATTATTTCGAGAGGGCAGAAGTTCATCTGATTTCTAATATGGACAATTTCTGAATTCCACAGCTTAATGCAGGTCTAAATTATGCTAAAAGTTACTTTCGACCTGCATTAAGCTGTCACGTGTGTTTCTAGACATGCATAGTGATACAGTTTAGAGCAATTCTGTATAAATTTATAACTTTTGGCGAAGGACCAAACTTTTACTTCTATATTGAGGTTAAACTGTACCGTGGATAAGACACCAGGGTCCATGCTTATAAAGCTTTTAGTTGAGTCTGAGATCGTTCTCAAGCTTTTGATTGGTCAGATTTGAGCCTTTGGCTCAAATCTGACCAATCAAAAGCTTGAGAACTCAAATCTGACCAATCAAAAGCCTGAGAACGAAACCCAGACTCAACTCAAAGTTTTATAAGCATGGACCCAGCTTGTACATTTGTACATGAAATGACTTTGAAGACAAAGTTTGACATATATCCCTCTCCTATGACTGTTTTTTGTGTTATTTTGTGAAAGTATGCATTATATATGGTATAGAGCAAATATAGAGGGTGCAGCAATTTCGTTAAGAACCGATTCATTGCTTGTCATATGGAGACGTGACATACAACTTCTCTTGACAGTGTATTGCCACAGGTAGACTCTTAATTGTGATTTATGTCCTCTGTGGCCAAGAGATCTAAAATTTTACATAAAAGCTTTGATGAAGGCTAAGTAGATAATTCTACCCTTTACCTTTAATCTGTTACTGGTAGCTTTATGATAGCAATATAAAAATATAGTAGAACATATGCCACACTGGTAGAAAGATAATTAATATTGGCGAGAACAAGGTTTACAGAGTTCAATTAACTCATCATGTTCAGTGGTACCTTTCAACGTGCTTTTTACAATCTTGGCCTCTTGAAACTTTACCCGTACATAAATTCATAAGCTAAATTATGTTTTCTCTAATTATACTATACAATCCTAGTGTCAATCAGGTCTAGTCTGATTTGGATCCGAACTGTTTGACACTCGGTGAATAGTCTCTCAATGTTTTCAATGAATTGAAACATCTAACATCTCGGGGTTCAACCCTTCACTGTCCTATGTTTATTCCAATTTTCAATACCTACTGAATAATCATGGACAAAATAGTTAAAAGGAAATATAGAAGATGGAACACTGTGGCAATTTTAGAAAGTAAAGAAGCAGAACTATCAATTCCATGAGCATACAGAGCAGACCCTGATCAGACGACTCCTTTAGAAGCCGTCTGATCTGCGTCTACTCTGTTTGGAAATGCGTGAAAACACGTTTGTATGAAGGAAAGGGTTAAGTAGACGTCGTATTTCACCTGCATATCAAGGATTAAATAGCTGTTCCTATTTGTCATTGTTACATGTTCACAAGGACATTGCTATGCAAAAAAGAAGTATGTCACTGTCTAAGTGGTGTATGTCACTGCCTGAGTGGGGAAGAAGACTTCTAGTGTTGCGATATTGACCCTTTTCCTGTTCAGTATTCATGCAAGAAATAATGACATTATGGATATTTATTGGGTGATTTTTTTTTTATAATGGAACACCATTGTTTACCTTGGTAGAAGTTATAAAACTAGATCTATACAATTCCATAAGCAAACAGAGCAGACCCTAATCAGAGGGGTCCTTAAGGAGCCGTCTAATCTAGGTCTACTCTATTTGTAAATGTGTGATAAGGTGTTTATATGAGGGAAAGGGTTAAACATTTGAATGCTGAATGTTCAAATAGGAACAGTATACATGTATAATAGTTTACAGCAGATCCCATTCAGTGCAAAAGGTGTTTTAATTGAAAAAGAATTAACGGGTAATATAAGTCTATTTGTTTGTTTGGGTTGTTTGACTGTCAAAAGGTGGATCCATGCGATACAGTTTCCTCCTAAAGTATATTTAGTTAATTAACACATTTAGTTAAGGACAAGGTTTAAGTAATAGTGATTGACACGTCAAACCTTCGACAGAAGGTTTCTGTCTTCAAGTACAACTGTCAAGGCAAAACATGTCAAAGACAGAAGAGTGCATGTGATTGGCTTGTCCAAATATTCGGTTAACCATTTACTTGATGAATATCCATTACGGATTAATTGGCATCATGAGTATTAGATTAATGATTTCTACAAAGGCAATGGCATACGAACAGAGGAGTTTCTTTTGCCATAGATTCAATTTTATTCATAAGCAAACAGAGTAGACCAAGATCATACGTCTACTACAGTGACAGTCTGATCTAGGGTTACCTCATTTGCAAGCCTACCTATGGGACAAACTTCCTGCATTAGGCTATCACCTATCTAAAACTCAAGAAATAATTTTCTTTTTACTGGCAGTTGTGTACAAGCGTCTTGTCTGCCGTATCCTGTATTCATGGTACACTTTTTATTCCTTTAAATTTAAGATTAAAGTGTATAAATTGGATCATGCTGTGAATGAACGACTACAACTCCCATCTTTTTCTAAATTGATTGCTATTGCACAAATGTCGGTTATTAAGCATTCCACGGTAATGTTCATCAGATATAGAGGTTCTCAAAAGCTTACCAACTCGCCTTGTTATTCATTGAAATATACGCTGTCTTAATTATTCTACGACATTCAACAAGTCAATAAAACCTTGCATTGCCCCGTGGTTTCACCTGACATCAGGAATTATATAACCTTTGTTATTGATAAATATACTACATTGTAAATAAATCTGCTGTTTATAAACAGGTGTCTGACACCCATTTGAAAAGTTCATTGTGCATTCATATTTCATGGGATAACCACTTACCCCTCGGAGTAGTAATGACAATATAGCTATCACTTGCAAGCAGGTTAGACCAATATCATACATCGATAAACTCCTTCTTTATCAAGTCCAAAGCAGTTTGCATTCTGATTAATCTAATTTGCATTTCACCAAATAAATCTAATATAAGTTAGTTGCATTTAACAACTAATATAACCGATTACCTCATAGGCTGTTTTTAGATGCAACGTCTTTGAATAAATCTACCGAAAAGGAGCCTTAACTATAGAGAACAGGAAAATTTTAGATTTTCGTAGTTTGAAACCATTGTGATAAATAGAGCATTTGCTCCTATAGGAGCAAATGCTCTATTTACCACAATGGTTTCACAAAGTGACTTTTATAGAGTCGTCAATATGAGTGAATGGGTTAACTAATGCATTTATATTTTGGTATATGAACACATGAATATTTGGTCATGACAAGAACTGTAGAATCAGATTTATATTATTTTAAAAGTAAACAGAACAGACCCTGATCAGATGACTCGTACAGGAGCCGTCTGATCTGGGCTTACACTGTTTACAAAAGGAGTGAAACGCGTCTTTCCCAAGTAAAGGGTAAATGAAGCAGACGTCAGTTAAGCAGACATAAGTTAAGAAACAGACGTAAATTATGAAGCAGGCGTGAGTTGTGAAGTAGACGTAAATTATGAAGCAGACCTAAGTTGTGAAGCAGACGTAAGTTGTAAGTTGTGAAGCAGGCGCTATTTTAGTGGTTTGATTCCTATCCCGTGTTCTAGACAATTTTCGCACCATTAGTAGGTCATTTAACCCTTTACCTGACGAATGCTTACGTTAGAAATAATGACATTGTGCATTTTTATAATGGCTCCCACAGGAGCCGTCTAGTCTTGGTACGCTCTATGAGGTAAATGATTTTAAAATAACTTGTCGTGTTACAATTGTCGTTTGCTTAAACAAATTATTCATAATAAAATCTCTCTACACTGAATTTAAATAATGACGAATTGAGAGCCTCTTGACTGCTTAATGCAGGGTTAAAGTCGTGAGGAAGGCTCCCCTATGAGCTTCTGGGTGACTTTCGTCCTGTCGCGTGTCTTAATCCACGACTACGAGTATTTGCAAACAAAGAAGTTCCAAATCAGACGGCTCCTGTAGGAGTCTGCCCTGTTTCCGTATGCAATACTATTCATCAGATTCTGCAGTTTCTGTCAATGTCCATAAATCCTAGTTTCATATGTTATAAAAATTCAGCTAATCAATAATCTTGATGCCATTATTCATTTCATGAATATTTATGGAGTAAACGGGTTAAGGGCCGAAATTGATACATAATTAGATAGTCTGTATAGAGAGATTGGGCGGTGACATAACAGACGATGTAGAGAGGAATTTTGTAGATTTATATCGCTCAAATGTCGCACCAATATAAAAGTGTGATATTACAGAAACTCCCTGTGGTTAAAATTGGTATCTTGTTTTAAAACTCTTATCCTGTTGTGAAACAGAAATGTCTTCTCAATGTTGGGTTGTTTGCAGTTTTGACTGATTCCGTGTCGATCAAGGTACTGACGCATTTTGACGCCTTTGTTAAAGTCATTTTTTAAACCATTGTGATGAATACAGCATCTGATCCACAAGAGCAAATGCTCTATTTATCACAATGGTTTCAAAACTACATAATTCTAAAATTTTCCTTTTCTCTAGTAAATGTCCCCTACGGTAGATTTATTCAAAGAGGTTGGGTCTAAAATCGTCTAGGACGGATTGAGTTAAGGGCGTTTTACTGTACATTTGTATTTTGAACACAGACAGTCGCGTGAACGACACAGGGCCATCAGACACTTTTGTGATTGTTGCTCCTGTAACGAAATATGCTTGTGGTGTTATTTATGGAGTTTCAGTCTGCACTTTTCGAATTGTTACCTCTGATGTCTAGTCTTTTGTAAAGTTACCTACAGTTAATATTATGTCTGGATAATGTCAATAAAAGAAACATTACGGAAACAAACCAAGGACATGCTTAATGGATTAGCATAATAAGTAAAATAAATCACAAATCTATCTTATTTTCGTGAAGTTACGTTGGGGTGGTCGTGAACCATTTAACTTGCTTGGGTTGTAAAACAGTTAACCCCGTTATTTTGTATTTAGACCCAACTTATTTGAATAAATATATTGAAAATGAACATTTACTAGAAAAAATGGACATTTTTAGAATTGTTTTGAAACCGTTGTGATAAATAGAGCATTTGCTCCTATGGAGCAAATGCTCTATTTATCACAATGGTTCAAAAATGACTTTACAGAGGCGTCAAAAGGCGTAAATATAACGGAATGGTTTAATGGCAAACGAAGAATAGAAAAGTAAGCAAAACTGAATTGAGCTTTATATTTTTCATCAACAATTATTTGGAACAATTAGGTGATGAACAATCTTTTGGACTACACTATTGTGCCCAAATAGTCTTAACTTAAAAACAACATCAGAATAGTATATTGTAGAACCTGTCTTAAACGGCCATTCATTTATTGAACATAGCAATCTTATAAAGAAGGTAGTTGCTTAATGCAGGGCAAATGTAACACAGAAAGCTCCGAAAGGGGATTTTTGCATTAGATTTGACCTACATTAAGCCACCACCTGCTTTATATACCCATAATTAGACCTCTTTTTGATCGCTTAAGAGAAGTTGTACTATACAAAAAACTCGTATGATATACAGTAAAACCTCTCTAAACCGGAGTCGTTAAATTTAGTATAAACATCGGTCTTGGAGACAGGTGGCAGCTTAACGCAGGATGAAAGTAGTGGAGCTTTCTGCACGACTGTCACCCAGCATTATAAGCAACCACCTGCCTAAAAGTATCTAAATTCTTCTCTACTAGAATTCCGGTTTAGAGGGGATTGACTGTAAATCAGCTACACTACCCCAACCGCTTTTCGAAATAAGTTGATGTTAATTGTGCCAACGTGACGTGTTACACATTGTTCTTTATTAATGACTGTCTCGTTTCAGATTGCGTAATGCATGGTATGCACTTTGATGAAAATGTATAATGCTGTTTACATTAAATTGAATGATTAAGAATTTGAGTTTCATACAATAACGCATATGATAGCTGATCAGAAATGACACTGCCAACTTTAAACGTTCCTTTTTAACGTTCAAGAATAATTAAATGATCTACAATAGAACCTGTTTTAAGCGACCATCAAAATGAGGCATAATAATGAGTCTATAAGGCAGGTGGTAGCTTAATTCAAGTCAAAAGTAATGCAAAAAGGTCCTATAGGAGCTTTCTGTATTACTTTTGCCATGCATTAAGCTACCATATGCTTTTAAGGACTCCTATGGTCAATAAATGAATGGCCATTGAAGACAGTTTCTACTGTATATTTTCTCAAATATCTTCTCAAATATATTCTCGCACATATTTAGTATGATAATACGTTCTGCATCGCTGTGGTTCCTAAAGTGCTCTGTCAATTCTAAATCACCCACCCTTCGATTGTTCTAACTAGAAATAGAATATTAGTTTAACTTTTATGGGGCAAATTCAGAGGCTGAATATTTTTATTATCAAACCAAATGTTTGGTAGTGAATCTAGTTTTATGTTCTTAACCTTTACTCCATAAAAACGGCTTACCTGTAGAAGCCGTCTGATCAGGGTATGTTCTGTTTGCTTATGGGACTATATATTTTTGATTCTACAGTTTCTGTCATGGTAAAAATTTATCTAATTAATATGTGTGTTATTGTTTCTTACATGGATATTCATGGAGTAAAAAGTTAAATAACAAAATTTAAGTGTAACAATACATTTATTTACTAGGTAAAGTGTTACACACATGCTAAATAAAAAAAATACCTCAGCATACACACGATCTAAGATTCTGTCTGTTAGTACAGAGCTAATTCGGCACTTTTAACCTTTTCACTGCCAATGTCGCAAAAATGCACCACGACAAATAGTGCAGTCCCAGATCAGACGCCCCCTTTCCAAGGCGGCGTCTGATCTGGGACTTCACTATTTGTCTCAAACTCTATTTCTATATATTTGTTTTATTCCTTTGAAATTTGCATTTATTTACCTCATATCTTTATTTTACCAACTTATTTAACAAAACTGGTTTGCAGACGACAATTAGAAATTTGGTTAAAAAGGCTTAAAACCGCAGATAGCATGTTTCTTTAGTGGGATGTACCATAAAAATAGATATATTTGGCCATATTTCTGTATCACCGGCAGTCATTGCTGTAGGATTTCCATTTACACATGTAGTATAATCTGTCTTAAGCGGGCATCAAAACCGGTCTAAGTATAGGTATGTAAGGCAGGTGGTAGCTTATTGCAGGTCAAAAGTAATGCAGAAAGCAGCCTCTGTATTAAGTTTATTCATTACTTTTGACCTGCATTAAGCAACAAACTGCCTTTTATGACTCCTGTGTTCAATAAATTAATGGCGGCTTTAAGACAGGTTCTATTGTAGGAAATCTAAGTAAAAACATGTTCCATACTTCTCCGCCATACCTTATCTTGTTGTTTTTCATTTGCTTGTTATCACCTGTCTGAGGCGAGTACCATCACGGTATGGATTGGTAGGGAACTGAGATATAAGAGACACGGATTGATCATTGCATCTGTTATAAACACCTCTGCTGGTTACTTCACCCTTTACTCCTACAAATTGAATTTTAAACCTTTAATCCATAAACAAGCCTTTATATGCATTTGCAAACAGAGTAAACCCAGATCAGATGTCTCATGTAGAAGCCGTATGATCAGGGTTTGGTCTGTTTACTCATGGTATAATATAGATATGATTCTACATTGCCAAAAATATGTTATTATAATGAGTATTCTATTTTTTTACATGAATATTCTTGGATACTGTGTAGACCATGAATAATCTCCGCATTGTAAACGCGAAATCTCATCTTAGGTGTGTTTAGTAAACAGTAATCATTACAAGTTTTATATATACAACTGCTTGCAAATTTTAAGACCGAATTGTTGCGATTACTGCTGAACGCAAGCAGGTAACAGTTTTTAACTCTTCGAACGCTAAATAATTGTTCGGCTGCAATAATTGTCATCTTTGCAAAAATATGGCCAAAGTGTCAAACCTGATCTGGGTCTACTCTGTTTGCAAATGCGTAAAAAGGCGTGTTTATGGAGTAAATAGTTAACTGGTTAAACAGAAACACTAACAAAATAGGCCTACTCAATTTGTCCAGGCGGTGTTAAATGTTATAAATATTAGTGTAAACATAATGTTTTCGGTACTTTAAAAAATCATTTCGTCGGAGTTAACAAATGAATGATAATATCTTGCCACCGAGTGACAGCCATTTGTTGAACACGAATACCTGATCAAACATTGAGGCACAACAATAGGTTTTGTGCTAAGGGAATGATATTTTGACTGCAAAGTACAACATCATGACAATAACTTTGAATTAATTCTTAAAACGTCGTATCTAAACAAACATACAGACATAAATGCTTAATAATTTCTTAACACTTCATATCTAAACAAATACACACACAAAAATCCTGCCTTTTTGATGATTGACTCTACGCGTCATTTACGTTTTTCGTTTTACAAGTTTGACGTAAATGTCTTGTAATAATATAATGCGATATAAATCTTGTTATTTGATGATCTGGCCTAGGTCAGTATTCATTTCGGGAAAAGAAAGAAATAGAACATATGAATCAAAGTGCATTTTTATACAAACTGAAATGCCTATTCAACAGATAACAGTGATATAAGTATTCATATCATCTAATATACAATTTATAAATCTTTTGAAATAACACGTCTGCTTGTTTTTAAGGGAGGGCAATGATTATGGCAAGGCATGTTGTACTGTGATCATTCAGAACAATACATGTACTATGATCATTCTGAATAACACATCATATACTGTGATAATTCATAACACGATGTACTGTGGTAATTCAGAACAACACACTGTGTACTGTAATAATCCAGAACAGCACACTGTGCACTGTGATAATTCAGGACAACACACTGTGTATTGTAATACTCCAGAACAACACACTGTGCACTGTGATAATTCAGGACAACACAATATGTACTGTGATAATCTAGGACAACACACTGTGCACTGTGATAATCGAGGACAACACGCTATGTACTGTGATATTTCAGGACAACACAATATGTACTGTGATAATCGAGTACAACACACTATGTACTGTAATAATCCAGAACAACACACTATGTACTGTGATAATTCAGGACAACACACCATGTACTGTGATAATTCAGGACTTCACACTATGTACATTTATTCATTATTGCGCTGCACGTGCAGATCATTCTCAAAACCAAAATGTTGACGAGGTACATGCAGACTTAAATATATGATACACTTTGTGGAAAACACGTGAATCCTTTGTGTATAATGTTGGCAGAAATGAGGATCAATCAAATGACACACACCTGTACCCTGAAACACAATAATAATTCAATTAACTCTTTTGGAACAGATTCATTTTTATTTTACCCACTTTAAGAGGCTGACACTATGGGGTCACCTTTCCATCATTTGTCTACCTGTCTGTATGTTCGTCCGTCTGTCTTTTTGTCTGTCAGTGTTTCACGCTATCACAAGTTTGTTATTACTCTTCTTCGGGCAGATGACACGCGTATTCCTTCGATCACTTGTTATTCTGAGCGGTTCCTGCAAAAGTACTCGTATTGTAGAAGAACTTTAGGAGCCCTCTTACGCTGTTTAAATTTGTAAAAGGGATTGCAAGGAGTAAATGGGTCGAATTTATCTCTGGTGACATGGTCCTGTGATACATGACGTTCAAAGCAGTAACACTATAAACATGTCACCAATTAGACAGACATGTGATATGTCACGTACAAAGGGGTAACATGGAACTATGTCACCAATTAGACACACATGTGATATAGGACGTACAAGGCGGTAACACTTAACCCATGTCACCAATTAGACAAACATGTGATACAGGACGTACAGGACGTAAAAAGGGGTAACACTGGAACCATGCCACCAATTAGACAAACATGTGATGTATGGCGTACAAAGGGGTTACAATTGAACTTTGTCTCCAATTTTTCAAACATGTGATATAGAACGTATAAAGCACTGTATAGTTATCGTAGGTTTGGCACTCTGTAGTTATCGAAGGTTTTGGCACTCTATAGTTGTCAAAGGTTTTGGCACACTATAGTTATCGAAGGTTTGGCACTCTATAGTTATCGAAGGTTTGGCACTCTATAGTTATCGAAGGTTTGGCACTCAATAGTTATCGAAGGTTTGGCACTCTATAGTTATCGAAGGTAATGGTACACTATAGTTGTCAAAGGTTTTGGTACACTATAGTTGTCAAAGGTTTTGGCACTCTACGGTTATCGAATATTTTGGTTGTCTACAGTTATTGAACATTTGTGGCACTTAATACTTGTCGAGGGTTTCAAGTCCATAGACAGACTTCTAGCAAACTTATGAGATAATTTAAGTGCTTATGCCCAACCTAAGCAAGCAAACTTACATACAATGAAGTGAGATGCCTCTTTTTGGGGCAGCAAAAAAGACTGTTGTTACGGCTTCGTAAATGCTATTCATTAAACTATTCAATTGTGCAACAAAAAGTTGTATTAGCCGTCTTTTGCAGCCAGAAACGTATGAGTGGTATGAGTAAGCATGTCCTATAAACTGCCTCTTCTATTATCCCTGTGTACACAATGCATTTTAAAGCATTTTACGCTGTATTGTGTTCACTGTACTTTTCTTGTTTGCATTGTCAGAGATTTGTTGAGAGTAATAAACTCAATAACATCAACTCTTACCACGTTTAAAAAGATGTTTCGTTCAAGTTTGGTTTTAATACAATGTTGACTATTTCCGACTCGATCAAATGTTTTAGAAACTATTGACCGAGTGTCAAACATCATGGATCCTGATGAGACGCCGAGTTACTCGGCGTCTCATCTGGATCCAAGCTGTTTACAAATAAGGGTCTGATCGTGAGTTGCTGGGCAAGGGTTAACGGAAAATATGAAATGCTTACACGACACTGGGACTTTAATAAGGTTATTGGGTGTGTGACAATGCTTTCACAATTTATATTAATTTATGTTTTATTCAAGTCTGGTGTTTTTGTACATGTACGCATATACAGTAAAACCCCTCTAAACCGAGCGTTAAGTTCAGTGTAAATATTGGTCTTTGAGACAGACTGACAGCTTAATGCAGGTTGAAAGTCATGCAGAAAGCTCCTCTATAGGATCTTTCTGCACGACTTTCGTTCTGCATTAAGCAGTCACCTGCCTTAGAGTATCTAAACTCTTCTCTACTAGAATTCCGGTTTAGTGGGTGTTTTTTTTACTGTATTGCATTTAAGAAGTACGTGTATCATCGAATTAATATGAGCATATACGAAATCATTCGAAAATAAGAATTACAAGAGAATTGTTTTTTATATTAACTTACTCCACATAGTAATCAAAATTATTTAATGCCTTATGGATTTTTCTTTATTATACAGTAAAAACTCCCTGTCCGAACTTTTGATAAAGAAGAGCTAAGAGTATTAGGCAGATGACTTCTTAAAGCCTGGTAATTGTACATGTACGCTTATACGACAAACCCCCTTCTAAACAGAACGTTAAGCTTAGTGTAAATATCGATCCTGGAGACAGGTGGCAGCTTAAGTCAGGGTGAAAGTCACGCAGAAAGCTCCAAGTGGAGCTTTCTGCATGTTTCTCATCCTGCATTAAGCTGTCAACCTGTTTTTAAAGATTTTTTATGAATTATGTTAATTATTACGATGACATTTAGTCATATCAGAAACTCCGTAAAAGGAAGTAGACCCTGACCAGATATTGGATCAGTAGTTTCTCAAAATTTTAAACAAAATGGAGTGCATTAGAAATTGTCATAAGGCACCATTAAAAGAGGTTTTAATCCGGATCGTCAAGACAGATTGTAGCTTAATGCAGGTCGAAAGTAATAAAGTAAGCTCCTTTCTGCATTATGTGTGCCCTGTATTAAGCAACCATCTGATTTTTAAGGCTTCTATGTTCAATAAATGAATGCTAGTAAATATGACATGGTATCCTAGTTTAACAGATATATTATTGTACAACATCACTGGGGGGAAACGTATCCCGGATATTGCTAATAAATGAGCTTAATTTTGACACAACGGAGAGAACAGGATGGCAACGAGGGTAAGTAAATGCGTATTTTCTCTTAATTAGTTCTTTTTCGGCAATTGATAGGTGGTGCTTTAGATTCATCATACTCATATTATACACGCTATACACATGATTTGGAATCAAACAATGCAAACGATGGGAAAACCCACAAAATGAACGCCGTGCTCGCGAAAGAATGCATAACCATCTCCCAGATTTTTTTATGTTACTGAAAGATGGAATCAAAATATAAAATTCTGAATTGAGCGATCGCTTTGGATATCATTTAACTATGTATACTGAAAATTTCAGTCATATTGGTTCAAGTTTGTCCAAAATATGGCCACAAACGAATAGTCGGTTAGTCACTGTTAGTGTACTGGGGATTGGTAGCTCCAAAGATTTTAGTGTACTGGGTATTGCATGATAGTGTACTGGGTATTGCATATCATTTGTTCTCTCTTTTTTTCCGTTTTATTGAACGTTGTTAGATATTTCAGATGTATTTCCGTCGTGATAAATACTGTTTCTAGTCAATCGCACATTCTAGATAGATCTATATGCATCTGTATTGAAATACTCGATGATCACTGACTTATTAAAAGCCATTATCTATAAGTACCTGTTAATAATAGTTTTTGTGTAGCAGTGCCGTAAAATCCAACTCATCCATCCATCAATCATAATAGTCTTTTTACCTATTTCTTAATAGATCTGTTGTTTACTCTTCAGTTAATTGATATGACATAACATGTAGATCTATGTGTAGCTCTAGTTAACAGGCTCAGTACCATATTGAGTACTGACTGATGCAAAACATACTGTAATCAAAGGTCGAGCAAATATGTAAATATAATAGTACTGTATAAACATATACATGTAATAGGCTTTTATTAATAGCATAAACATTCAGAAATATTAGATCTATATCACTCAGTTTTTCAAAATGCTAATGAACGCTGTTACACATAACAGCGGCTTTAGCCCAGTGGTCAAAATAGTACTGTGATATAAGAAGTGATATAGCTAGGGACACGTGTTTTTAACGACCCATTCTCAAATGAATTGGTCAATTCACCGAACGAAAACGTTAAATTTCAACTACGTCGTATGTCTGAAAAGTTGTGAATATTGAAATGTTTAATGTATCTTTGACCTTATTCCGAAATAGTTCTAATATTTATTAACAATTAATTATGTAAAATGAGTGGTTAATGTATAAGCTATAGAAATTTACTCCTTGTGTTCACAGTACCCATAACCTGATTTTTAACAGTTATACATAGAGCTCGGACAGTTATATAATTCAAAGAATCGGGTTATGTGTATGAACTGAGATTATATAGCATGCATTTATCCATTTCTGATGAAACATTTTGATATTAAGTATGAAAATTAGGAGTTGAACACCACACTCAACTTCATAAAAAAATTGTTTCATGAATGTTGTATTTGAAGTTTTACACAGTTAAAATTAGTGCAAAACAAAAAAACAATTTGAGGGTCAGGAAACGTTCCCGATGTATTATAAACTCATACATAAGTTCACAAAATCGTTAAGACAATTTGTAAGAAAATTTCTCTTTCGAAAGTCACAGTCCCGTAAATTATAGGAATGTGTCCTGTAAATTAGACTGACAAATAATATGATATACATTGCTTTATAAACAGCAGCATTCATCAAAACGAGCATTTAGGAGTATACAAATAGACCGAAAATTTCAAATTCAACTCTGTATGTCGTGTTCAACTCTGTAATTTTACTGTCTGAGTTAAAAGAACTATGCACTGACCACTGACAAATGTATGTAATGAAAATAGTTTGATTAAGTCGAACAATCAACTGTTAACTGTTTGCAAGAGTTACTAATAAAGATAACAAAACTGATTACTACATGCGTTCGCATAACCCAGAACCAGCCATTTGCTGGGGGGAAAAGTGTGTCATTGGATTGTCCCGTAAATCATAAAATTATGTTTAAAGACTATTGGTAAAGGACGTGAAGTTGAAAACTTTTTCAGGGACAGTGAACATTCTTCTCCTATTTCCTGTAGGTACCAGGACGCCTGTCTTGCGCATTACATTTTCTTTTCAATCAATTTCATCTGCTTAATATGGCCTTAAGTTTGTTATATTTTATAGTACAGTCAAACATTGATAAGTCTATTAACACGATTTCCTACATACTCGTAATTCAAAGTTTCCATTAGAACTAAAACTGCACTTAATTGTTCACCTCTTTATTGGCGAGTCTATATTATCTTTTTCAAACAGCTCAAAGTGCGAATAAATTCTCATTTTGAGTCATTTGAAACAGATATATGTTCCTGCCAGCTGTCATTGAATCTATATCTTTCATATTGATGATACATCGCTATATATTTTCAATGACAAGTATACATTTATCAAAGGTTGGCTGTACTTTCTTATTTAAATTATTGCTGCTCTAAATTATCACACTGTCACCAATGTTTTGCTAACTCATGGGCCGAAACTTAAGGTACACATGCTCAAATAATGCACGTTTCAACAGTCCGCTTCAATTAGTGTTTGAGTAATGAGTCACACAACACCTCGAGACGGATAAACACTATCACAACATATGAATAGACAGACAAACTGACAGACAGACGAAAGTAGGGATGGACGAACAAAACATTTTAGCTATTTAACGGGATTCAAACCTGTTGATGTGAATAAAACTATTACTATAATTTACGGGACAAAAGAGATTATATTTTACGGGACACTTTGGTGACTGTATGTGTGTAAATGCCTATTTGAAAGGAGACATACTTGACTATATTTGTATGTAGATATAAATGCAATGAAGTGAATATTTGCTCTTTTTGTAGAAGAAATACCAAGTAAATATGGTCGTGACTTAACAAAAATAAAAGTAAATATAGTAGTGAAAAAAACAAACTGAAAAATTCTACAAATAATTGCCATTAATATATTGCCAATCTTGTTTTTATTGAACCATTTATTATTTCTGAATAGATTTGTTTTATACTGGCATAATTTAAACTTACTTTACGTTTGAAAAATTGTGTAGAAATACTTTGATATTGGCATCCTCATCTACGGGAAAATTTAATCTAAGCTACGAGCCCGAACTTTCATGTGGAATATTCAAACAATGCGAAAAGTTATGTTGTTCATACGTCGATAATTCGGTATTCAAATCATAATTATAAATAATATGTATACAAATTCAAGAAGGCAATCCTGTAAGCTATTTCTGCAAAATGTCAAATAACTCACCGCTTTCTTAGGGAATTGTATAGACGAATTATGTAGCAAACTGACATCTTCCATGAATTATTTACATGTGAATGTGGTTTAAGTATTGAATAAGATGTATTTGAGTGGCATGACACTCGGGAATGATGGAAGGGGCAACTCAAGAAAGATATTTGTCTCGTAAATTAGGCCTTGTAGATTAGGATTTTTTCTTTTCCGCTGTATTTGATTGGCCAGCAAAATTTTATATGCTTTCTCAAAGTACTTTTCATTAAATTTTGATAAACAATAGGTTATTTAGTACACAAAATTGGCAAAACAACCATAAAAAAGTTTTTTATGGGGAAACGAATATGCTTATTTGTGATGACTCGTAGATTAGAAAGCTAAATTCCCGAAGTGTAATTTAGAAACTTGGCCTCTGAATTTTTTTTCCATAGATGAATTTGGTAAAAATCTTTTTTCATACACATGATATACATTATTAAAGGGTGAATGAATAAGGCATTGCATAATTATCGTGCAGTATGTGATATTCTATTTACCGTTATAGTTTAGCCTCATAGATTAGGTCAGGTTTGGCGACATTGCATTAGCATGTCAGTGTATTTTAATGTTTGGTTGCTTTAGCGCCGTTTTGTCTTCGTGAAAAACATCCATTAATAATAAATAAATGCAGGGGCTTAAATCGGGAATGATTACATTCTACACTATATTATGGGTACAATGAAAACTAAAAATGGCCATGGCGACATACAAATTCCGCCACCCCATGCAGATTTAAAGGCCTGGAAAGGCATTCAGAACAACATTTTATACCATAAATATGTTTATGAAATAATCCTAAAATAATGAAAAAATAGAGAAAAACAATGACACGACGTTAATTGCTTTTAATTGGCGAAATATCAGTTGACTTATAACGGCGACATTGATTGTCCATTTTTTTTAGAATGGGTCCCCACCAAATAGGCTGCCCTATATCATTGAATGATTCATATAAACTGCATCAACTACAGTACAAGGTAAAGAAATGTCAACTTTTATACCCAACACAGGAACCCGTCTGTATTGTCCTCAAAGATAAGTTCATGCATAACTGAAAAATGCAAACACTGGGGTGTCATGTGTTATGTAAGAAAAATATCTTGCACTCCAGTTTCTTGACACTTCTGACAGAGGCACTGACTAAACAGGGACATGTTACTTAGGTTCACACAAGTTCTTCACAAACCCTTTCTAGAATAACAGACAAGCATTGTATCTATTCTCTGACAACCATGTATATCTACATGATAAACATAAAATGATGAAAATCCCATGAAAACAGTGCTACTTTATTTTGAGGCAAAATATTTGACACTAATTCTCAGTGGACTTGTAACTTTTGACTACACCATGGGGCATTTGCGGCTAATTGGTGTTCTGATACCAGTTACTTCTACCCAGTTACTGATTTGTATCTGAAAAGGTGTATAAAGGGTTTCTGGTGTCTCCCTCCACCAGTAATTAGCTGGACGTCGCAATATGACTGAAAAACTGTTAAAGAGACGTAATATCTGAAACAAATAAACAAACAATTTTTAATGCATTTTTTTCATATGAAATAGTTTGAAAATCATTTTCTGTCTCAATATGACACTGTACATAAAGAATATGTATTGCTAGAATATTACAACTAACGTTTTCAGGCTATCCGATCCCTGCTGAATTACATCGATGGATAGGGCATATTTTAACAAACGCTTAAATACCTATTATAGGGGTTCACTACCCCTTTACCGCAAGCCAGTTAGCACAGTATGGTTCTAATTGATAGATGCTAGACCCATATCATGCAGCAATATATGTGCATATTTTAAAACAAAAGGTCTCAGAGACAAATGTATTTTAAATCTAACAGCCTGGATCTAGATCAGACGCGGCATTATGCAGCATCTGATTTGGACCCAAAACTGTTTGCAAATAACAGTCAAGACACGACCAGCGGGATAAGGGTTAGTTGCAATTTATCCTTATCCTGCTGGTGGCCACTTGTCTGTTCTTTGCAAACAGTTTGGATCCAGATCAGAGGTAGCATAGCATAGAGCATCTGATGTATGTACAAATCGTATTTAGATCTAAATATTGTTTTGCAGACGGCAATTTCAAAGCAGACGAAAGTACTGGAGGATATGGGTTAATATGATGCAATAACTATCAAGCATGGTGGGACCCAACCACAATAAACAGTCCAATCAACACCCCATCAAGTCAAAACTAGACCTTTAAACACTACTTTATGATGAAAATAGAGGAATATTGCCTGAATAAACTTTTCAGGGGTCTTTTCAAATTATTATGCTGGTGAATAAGCAGAAAAACAACTAAAATGTAATGTGCAATCCCCAGTACACCAAATTTTGACAATATGCAATACCCAGTACACCGTTTATCAATCCCCAGTACACTAATAGTGATTAACCGACTTTTCGTTTGTGGCCATATTTTGGTCAAACTTGAACCAATATGACTGAATTTTTCAGTATACGTAGTTGAATGATATCCAAAGCGATCGCTCAATTCAGAATGTTATATTTGGATTCCATCTTTCAGTAACATAAAAAAATCTGGGAGATGGTTATGCATTCTTTCGCGAGCACGGCGTTCATTTTGTGGGTTTTCCCATCGTTTGCATTGTTTGATTCCAAATCATGTGTATAGCGTGTATAATATGAGTATGATGAATCTAAAGCACCACCTATCAATTGCCGAAAAAGAACTAATTAAGAGAAAATACGCATTTACTTACCCTCGTTGCCATCCTGTTCTCTCCGTTGTGTCAAAATTAAGCTCATTTATTAGCAATATCCGGGATACGTTTCCCCCCAGTGAACATGGTAGGCGGGTTAATTAACTCATCTTAACTAGAGACATTTAAACAAGCTTTTATATTAGATGCTTCAAGAGTAACTGTCGTCCGCAAAGTATGACGTCTGCTAAAAAAATCTCTTTCCTTCAGAAGCCTTTATCTGACTGTCAAACAGTTTAGATCCTGATAAGAAACCGACTTACGCGATATCTCATCTGGATCCAAACTGTTTGCATAGCTAATTACAAATTCGCCGTTAGCGTGCAAAGAGTAAATACATATCTTCCTTGGTGGGAACTGGTGCTAGGCTACAAAGGCTTAAGTGTTTAAGTCAAGGCCGAGTTTGCCTCCCATAATCAGAACCATAGCTCGTCTACAGTTCTCTGTCGATCTCCGCCTCACAACCCTCTGTGATAAATTGGTGCAAAGTCAACTTCTGTCTGACAAGGGCAGGCCATAATTAACATCTTAGTGCATTTTATAGCCTTGAGAGCATAATCATGGTGCAAACGATTTGAAATAGATTTGAAAGAAAGGAGTATAGGCGTAAAATCACTGTCAATGCGTTTAAAACTCGGCCGTTTTCAAGTACAGAAAGTATATAAATCGCACATGAACCTTTCCCCGTTGAATATTCATATAAGAAATAATGACGTCATGATTATTGATTTGCTGGATTTTTACAATAGCATGTGTACACAGGAATGTTTTTGTATTGAAACAAACTGTAGAGTCCTAGCTATTATAAGTGCACAAGCAAACAGAGCAGACCCTGATCAGACGGTTCCTACAGGATCCGTCTGATCTGGGTCTACTCTTTTTTGCAGAGGCGTGAAAAAGCGTTTATATGGATGGGTTAAATTATTATGCTACCAAATATTGTCGTCTGCAAAATTGGTCGTTTATTCGAATTTTCATTTTTGCAGTTTCTTACAGTACATAACCAGTGTCAAACAGTTTGGATCCTGACAAAATGCCGAGTTACCCGGCATCTCATCCGGCCCCGAACCGTTGGTAAAGGTTATCAAATACCATATTGGAAGAGAATGAAGGAGTTAATCATTGACCTGTTTTATTTATTCAATTTACTCTTCACCTCATCATTATTCATGGACAGAATCAATCATATGGAAAATGGATGTTTTCATGGTTAAAGAAACTGCGTAATAAGCAAACAGAGCAGACCCTGATCAAACCGATCCTATAGGAGCCATCTGGTATGGATCTAATACGTTTGCAAAGGCGTGAAAAGACGTCTATACGAAGGACCGAGTTAATATTGTGTTACAATAATATAAAGTGGGTAAGATTTAACCCCATTCACCCCGTGAACATTTATAAAAGAAATAATGGCATAGTGCAAACTGTTACAACTAGATTCTTTAACAGTTATTGGTACAGAAAAGACTTGATATTTCGAAAGTTTAGTAATGAATAATTGGTGCCATTTAGGCAGGTGGCTGCTTAATACACGTTGAAAGTGATGCAGAAAAGTCATAGAAGAGCGTTCTGCATGACTTTCAACCTGCATTAAGTTCCCGTCTGTCTTAAAGACAGATAATGATACTTGTTTTAGTGTTCGAATAATCCAGCTGTTTTTCTATAGTTGCACGTTATCATCTCCTTCAAGCTTGATCCTTTAATTAATGACATTAATTAGATGAATCCTTTTAAAGGTATAGGTCAGGTGGCAAATAGTGCAAACCCATATGTTTCAACTCCTCTTATGGGTCTACACAATTTGCAAATACAGATATGTACGTTATTAGCAAGGCCCATCCATTGTGACATAAAGGTGGACCAACTGGCAAATAGTGCAGACCTCTAGGAGCTGTCTCATATGCGTCTACACAATTTGCAAATACAGACATGTACGCTATTTGAATGAGTAGAGTTAAATTCGGGAATTTTCCTTAGTGCTACTTTTTCTTAGAGCTTAAGATAGTTGTACAATCTTAAGTAAGACAAACCCCTAAGTCTGTCCTAATTCTACTTTCTTTCGGTGATTTCAAGCTTTTGAAAACACAATTGTTCGGGTGTCAAACAACTTGGATTCTGATAAGACGCCGAGTAACTCGGCGTCTCATATGCATCCAAGCTGTTTTCAATACTGCTTGGTTGCAATCGGCAAGATAAGGATGATGGATTTTTCTCTGTCAAATTGGAAAACAATACAGAGAAGAGGAAAGTTGAAGTCGTATACGTTCTGTGTACTATGTTTGCTCAAATATTTTATATGGTGCTTGAACGGCTAAATCTTGATAGAAAGTCCCGCTGGGTTGCCTTACTCGTATAAACAAACATATTAGTGTAACCTAGAGTATTGAGCTTTGGTCTAAAGTAGGTTTAGTTACAAAGCGTCGAAGTTATCTGATAAAAAACAAACGTGATTGACAAAGTCTGTACATAGATCAGTGAGTGTATTTGCGTGATATTTGTTTGGATCTATATCAAGACTGTATTTGTCACAATGGCGTGGGTATGGCGAGGAGACAAAGATGCAAAGAAGGTATGTGTCCGTCATTCTTTGTTTCATTACTATGCGCTTCAGTTAGGTAGTTACGATTGATTAACTCTTTACCTCATGGAGAAGCATTTCGACGCCTATGCAAACAGAATAGACCCCGGTCAGGCTGCGTCTGTAGGAGCCATCTGACCAGGGTTTGCCCTGTTTGCTTAAGGACTAATATGGACACGATTCTATAGTGTCTGTCATAAAAATCCCTGTGTTATATAAGTTGGTATTTATGATGTTATTTATTAAAATGAATAACATGAATAAAGTGTTGGAAGAATGTGTTGGCAAAGAAAGGAAATGGTTTTATTGTTGAACTACTTGAACAATATTCATATTTTCCATATGAGAGAAAGACAGACAGAGAGGGGGAGGTAAAGGAGAGAGAGAGAGAGAGAGAGAGGGAGAGAGAGAGAGAGAGAGAGAGAGAGAGAGGGAGAGAGAGAGAGAGAGACTTTTGAAGAAAAGTTAGTCTTTTACACGATACGAACGTATATGTGTGTGTCTTTCACTGCTGTATATAAGATGCGTGCTGATCTAATTATGGATCCGTTAGGCAGGTGGTAGCTTAAGGCAGGTCGAATGTAATGCAGAAAATACCTATAGGAACTTTCTGCATTTCTTTTGCCATGTATTAAGCAACCATCTGCTTTGTAAGACTCTTAGTCAATTAATGAATGACCGTTTGGGACAGATTATACTGTTGTAATCATCAGCCAAACCCTATCTTGCTCCGGGGCGATTCTAACGCGTAGCAGCAAGATATGGTTTGGCGTAGATTTTGTTTTTACTCAAATACCCTGAACACACATCTTATCTACTAAATCTGTGATTATCATTGTAAACAGCCACTTCGAGATGCATCCCCGAGTATAGTAAAACCTGTCTAAACCGAAATTCTAGTGGAGAAGAATTTAGATACTTTTAGGCAGGTGGCCACTTAATGCAGGGCGAAAGTCATGCAGAAACTTTCACTCCGCTTTAAGCTACCATGCACCTGTCTCCAAGACCGATATTTATACTAAATTGAATGTCCGATTTAGATGGGTTTCAATGTAGCTCGAAAATTTGCGTAGTATGCTAAATACTAAATGAGTAAAATTTATCAATGTCACGTGACAACCTTTGTCATAGTAAATAAGTCTTATATGTCAGAAATATGTGATAACAACATACTCCTCAATGTTCATTCTTTTCACTGCTACAGTAGAACCTCTCTACTACCGCCACTCAGAAGAAGTGTAACTCTGGATATCTAAAACAGGTGGTAGCTTAATGCAGAAGTAGCAGTACTAAAGAAATGCACGGAACTCCAATGGGAGTTCCCTGTGTGTCTGTCGTTCTGTATTAAGCAATGACTCTTTTTTTTTTTTAAAGAGGGCCATTTTTTCTTCTTCAAATGTCCGCTTTATAGAGGTTAACTGTATATGATATAGATGTGGTCGAGGAAAAAAATACCCCATAGGAAGAAATTATGGTCTGTTTATGCATGTAACGTTAACTGCAATCGCTATCTTAACTGATAGAAACGACTTATGACGTATATACAAACAGAGTAGACCTAGATCAGATGGCTCCTTTAGGGGCCGTCTGATCAAGGTCTGACCTGTTTGCTCATGTAATAATATTCTACAGTTTCCAGCATGGTAAAAAAGCATGTATTCATGTACAACTATAAAAATTCAGCTTATGAATATTCATGATGGTATTAGTTTTTACATGAATATTTAGCAGGTAAAGAGCTACATTATAGCTTCCATGTGGCGGGCATGTGGCGAGTAAACTATAGGGTATTCATGATGTCATAATTTCTTACATAAATATTCATGGAGAGACGGGTTAAAAAAGAAAATGGATGCCTATGCACAATGCAGATACTTCTTCAACTCCTATACAGAACAAAACATCAACCATCCGATGTCCACATTTCTTATACAGTAAAGTCTCGCTGTAAAGAAGAACTGTGAACCTTTACGGCAGGTGACTGCTTATGAAAAGTGATGTTCTCTGTATGGCGTTCAACCTGTATTAAGCTGCCACATGCCTTAACCCTTTCCCTGTTCTATATTTATTCCAAATGTCAATACCTACTGACTATTCATGGACGAAATAGATAAAACGAAATATAGAAGATGTAACATTGCAGACATTTTAGAAAGTAAAGAAACAGATCTTTCAAATTCCATTAGCATAAGAGAGCAGACCCTGATCAGACGGCTCCTATAGGGATTATATGAAGAAAAGGGTCAAAACTAATAATGATACTCATTTGAGTGTTGGAATTAATCCTTTATCTGATAGAGACGCCTTTACATGTCTTTGTAAACAGCATAGAACAAGATCAGGCGACGCATATAGGAGCCGTCCGATCAGGGTCTGCTCTGTTTGTTTATGGTACAGTAAAACCTCTCTATAACGGCCACTAAATTACATTGAATATCTTGTGTTAAAGGCACGTGGTTGCTTAAAGCAAGGTGAAAGTAAAACAGAACGCTCCTATAAGAGCGTTCTGTTTTACTCTCACATTGCTTTAAGTAGCCACCTGTCCTAAATACCAACTAATTCACACAATGCAGTTGGCGTTATAGAGAGGTTTTAATGTATTACACAGATCTTATTATACAGTTTCTGCCAGAATCAAACACCCCTGTGTTCATATACCATTACAAAGCTCAGCTAATAAATATGCATGATGTCATTATCTCATATATGAATATTCATGAGGTAAATAGTTAACAGGGATTTTCTTAAATGTTTATCATTTCGAGATACGATTTAGCACGTATGTATACAAAATCAGTGAGAGATTCAAAACTTAGTTTACTTATTGATAAGTCTAGCAGTGTTTGTTTGAATACCTATCCAAAACAGGGAAACAAACAATGCCCCTCATTTACGTTCACTTTGTGTTCTGATGGGAACAGAAAATGTCGTCTGCTTGCAAGTTGCTATGAAATATACATCTATATGTATGATACTGTCGCCTGCTCAAGCTGTCGTCTGTTGCTTCTTCTTCTTTTTTTGAAAAAAGAAAATATATTCCGAAATTTCCGAGTTGCTGATGTGTATGGCGGAGTGACAAACAGCTGTGATCCTAAGGAGACCCTGCGTTATTCGCGCGTCTTGTCTTGATCTACTCTGTTTGCAAATGCGACTAAGTTCGCGAGTAGCAGGATAAGGGTTAACTTATTCCGATTTGTATTTTGAGTTTGAACGATGTTTTTTATTTAACCCTTCTCTTGCTGACTTTTAAAATACATTTCTCCTTCTTTTCCCATGCCCTGTTGTATAATTACATATATCTTCACTGTGTACAAGTATTTCGCTGTGCACTCACTGCTGTGGAGTGCACTGGTTGCACAATCAACATGTAAATAGTGCAGACCCTCATGAGACAGCTCCTGCAGGAGCTGTCTCATCTGGGTCTTCACTATTTACAGGTAGGTATATTGACGTGAATAGCAAGGATGATTTCACTATACATGTTCATGTGGAATGCTGGAGGTTCTATTTAATCTACAGTAGAACATGTTTAAACTTATTTGCTGCCACGTATTGTCGTCGACAAAATTTGTCGTCTGCTTAAGTTTTCAAATTTTATTTTTCTTAATTTTTATTCAAAATAATAATTACAGTAACTAACAATATGGATCTTCATGAAGCACTAGGTTGCATCTCAATCATAACTCTTTAAATAGGTTATCGCAGAATCGACAATGGCAGTGAAAGAACTGAATTTAAACAGGCGTCTTAAGAAGCAGGCAACTGCTTAATCCATTTACGCGTATTGACGCCTTTTGACGCCTTTTGACGCCTTTGCAAAAGTTACTTTCTGAAACCATTGTGATAAATGAGTTGCTCTAACATACCTGTAACATATTATTAAGATGCAAGGCCATAATTATTGTCAAGAGTTTTTAATGAAACTCAAACTAGTAGACGGAAGGGTTGAATCAATGTTAACACTTATAGCACTGAAAAAAACTCTGCTCTGTTACATTTTTACTTCTACTCCAGATACTGTCAAGCGTTTGAGAAACTATTGACCGAGCGTCAAACAGCTTGGATCCTGATGAGACGCCGAGTTACTCGGCGTCATCAGGATCCAAGCTGTTTGCACATGTATACGAGTTAGATCGTGATTAGCTGGAGCAGGGTAACGATATTCAACGACGTGTTACTAAGGCACGCTTGATAATAATACTATAGGCCTCAAATGAAAGTAAACAAACCGATGGTGGACATACTATCACGATGATTGCTTCTGTGAATTTATTAAACACTTGAGCATGCAGGTAATCTGAATAATTGCAGAATGCAAATTGCCTGCTTACATGTAATGTCAATTATGTGAGTACTTTTGCAAATAGCTTGGATCCTGGTGAAACGCCGTGTAGACGCAATGGTTGGTTATATGCTTGAAATAAAATGCAAATATAAGTAGACGACAAATTTTGCAGTCGACACTTAGTGGCAGTGAAAGAGTATTCCTTTATCTGATAGAGACGCATTTGATGCCTTTGCATACAGAGAAGTTCCAGTTCAGACGGTTCCTGGTGGAGCCGTCTGAACAAGGTCTCCTCTGTTTCCTTGTGGATGTATGGAGCTCCTACAGTTTCGATAATGGTAAAAGTATCCCTATTAATATGATATTACAATTACACTGAATATTTATGAGGTGATATATCTTATACAATCATGACGGAAGAGGTTAAAATGCGAATCGTTCTTCTAGGTAAAGCTTATTAAATCGTTCATTGCTGAAGGCGAATCTATGATTGCCTATGCACACCGTTTGGATCCTGCTGATATCCAAGCTGTTTGACACTCGCCCAATATTTCTCAAAAGCTTGGACGAGTCGGAGATAAGTAAAACTTGCAACACATTTTGTTCCATGTTTATTCCATATTTTAATACCTACTGAATATTCATGGACAACATAGTTATAATGATATATGGAAGGTGGAACATTGTAGCCATAGTAGAAAGTATTCATTTATCCCTTTCCCTGTTGAATATGTATGCCAGAAATAATGACATAATGAATATGTAATAGACTAGTAGTATTAGCTTAATTATGTCTCCCCCCATATTTATATGGGGGAGACATATTGTTTTCGTGAGAGTTGTCTGTCTGTCTGTCTGTCTGTCCGTCTGTCCGTCTGTCTGTCTGTCCGTCACACTTTTTGTCCGGACGATAACTTCAATATGCCTGATGCCAGTTGATTGAAACTTCATATATGGAAAGAGCATAATGAGAGGAAGTGTCATGCACAAGGTCCATAACTCTGGCTTCACTAATATTGGAGTTATTGCCCTTTGTAAAAAAAATCACACTTTTTTGTCCGGACGATAACTCCTATATGGCTCATGCCATTGGATTGAAGCTTCATATATGGAAAGATCATGACGAGAGGAAGTGTCATGCACAAGGTCCATAACTCTGGCTTCACTAATATTGGAGTTATTGCCCTTTGTAAAAAATATCATAATTTTTTTGTCCGGACAATAACTTCAATATGCCTGATGCCAGTTGACTGAAACTTCATATATGGAAAGAGCATAATCAGAGGAAGTGCCATGCACAAGGTACATAACTCTGGCTTCACTAATATAGGAGTTATTGCCCTTTGTAAAAAAAATCACACTTTTTTGTCCGGACGATAACTTCTATATGGCTCTTGCCATTGGATTGAAACTTCATATATGGAAAGATCATGACGAGAGGAAGTGTCATGCACAAAGTCCATAACTCGATTGAAACTTCATACATGAAACGATCATGATAAGAGAAAGTGTCATGCATAAGATCCTTAACTCGAGCTTCAATAAATTTAGAGTTATTGCCCCTTGTACATTTGTTTAATTCTTTCTTGTTCGGACGATAACTCCTACATGGCTCTTGCCATCGTATTGAAACTTCATACATGGAAAGAGCATGATGAGAGAAAGTGTCATGAACAAGGGCCATAATTCTGGCTTCAATACTTTTGGAGTTATTGCCCTTTGTTACATTTTTTGGCCGATTAATAACTCCTGTTCGACTGATGCTATTGGAATGACATTTTATTTTTGGAAAGAGCATGATGAAAGTAAGTGTCATGCACAAGGGCCATAAATCTGGTATCAGTATTTTATTAGTTATTAGCTGTTATCATTTTCTTCTTGAAAAATGTAGTGTGGAAAACGCATAATGAGGGGAAGTATCATTCATCAAGACCATAACATTTTTAGTGATTTCCCTTTACATATTGTTTTTATTAGAGGGGAGACATCCGTTTTTGTGACAAAAAACCTCTAGTTTTTATAATGGTATATGCATACAGGGTTTTCTGGCATTGGTATAAACTGTAGTTAGATTTATTATAAATTATAATTTCATAAGCAAACATAGGAGATCCTGTTCTGGCGTCTCGTACTGGCGCCGTCTGGTCTGGGTCTGATCTGTTTGCAATGGCCTGGAAATTGTTTATACGGGGGAAGGGTTAATAATTAATATGCAAATGGAAGAGGCCCTGATCTGACGTCTCGTACAGGAACCGTCTGATCTCGGTCTTTGCAAAGGCCTGGAAATTGTTTATATGGGGGGAAAAGGTTAATAATTAATATGCAAATGGAACAGACCCTGATCTGACGTCTCGTACAGGAACCGTCTGATCTGGGTCTACATTATTTGCAAAATTATTTTAATGCGTCTATGTCAGATACAGGATCAAGTGAGACCCTGACTTATGATAACACGGAATAGAAATAAACAACAATGTTTGTAAAAAGTGTTTTGTAATAAAAAAAAACCAACAACAAGTGATCGATTGATTCAACGACATAGTAATAAAATGTGTTCGTTGTGACGACATCACATGACATTTGGTATGCAAACTAAACAGATGTCAAACCGAATCTGGAAAATAATTCGCACAGTATTAGCATACCTGAAATACGGCTTATGGATAGGTATAGACAAATACTGTCATACTGACATGATATCAGGAGAGATACTTCCCAGGCCGAAGATATGTGTGGACTATCAAACTGCAATTTATTTAGCGTCAAGTACCCTAGACGATCATATCATTAAAGTAGTCATGCTTTCACTGAACTGTTTCTCTACCCCTTCAAATCATTATCTCTCGAATATGTATACAATGTGTTATGACTTTGTGAATATTAATTAGAATCGATATGAAAATAGGAATTTTGGCGATGTCAGACAATGCAGAATTAGATTTATATAATTTCATAAGCAAACAGAGCAGACCCTGATCAGACGGCTCCTACAGGAGCCGTCTGATCTGGGTCTACTTTGTTTGCATAGGCGTAAAAAGGATACCTATGTAATGTAGGGTTAATGTACAGTACGGCTCCTACAGGAGCCGTCTGATCTGGGTCTACTTTGTTTGCATAGGCGTAAAAAGGATACCTATGTAATGAAGGGTTAATGTACAGTACTGTAGTCTCGCTTTCACTGGTTTAATCTTGAAATGTGTCTTTAACGCTTTAACTTATGAATTTTCATATAATAGGAAATATGACTTAATGACGATACATTAGCTCAAACTTTGTAAGGACATAATGGACAAAGAATGTTTGACCGCAACAGAACCTGTAAAATAAGACTTACCCCACCTCTGATAATTTTTTGATGAAATCCGTGTGTGTGATTGGTTGAATTCTGTCACGTGATCGAAGAGTAAATAGAGAATAATAGGTTAGTGCCGTAGATGGGACGCTTTATCCGACGAGGGGAGAAAACGTTGAGGCGAGGCTTGCCGAGCCTCAACTGTTTTCTC
This sequence comes from Azorinus chamasolen, assembly GCA_963576725.1. Taxonomy (NCBI): domain Eukaryota; kingdom Metazoa; phylum Mollusca; class Bivalvia; order Cardiida; family Solecurtidae; genus Azorinus; species Azorinus chamasolen. The sequence continues at coordinate 70,124,687 of OY755243.1, forward strand.
TCCGAGTCGGATAAAGGCGTCCCATCTACGGCACTAACCTATTATTCGATTTATCCAGTCAATATAGTTAAATGTCTTTTATAGACTCATAACACTCTTGAAATAATTTACATTGAAAATGCAGTTTTTCGATCAACGGATCCCTCCCTTTTCACTTCCATTTAGACGTAAATAGATCTAATGAGCTACCGCAGAGGAATATAGTTTCGATACTTGTATTACTAGAAGGGAAACGTGGTTGAATTTGAAAAATAAGATGATTTGAATCGAGGGTCGATAAGTTATTTCAAACAGACATGATTTATATTCTTTGGTCAAATTCGAGTTACGTAGTCTCGGTTTCTATTTTTAGATTCTACCTAACGTCACTCAGAAATCGATGGAACTGAACAGGCTATATTTAGGTTTATGACTATCACCGCCCCTGTAAGAGTTTATCAATCAAATAATCGTGAGAGTAATAAGAAAACATTTACTATTTATCTGTCAATCTTTGGTTCCAGGTTTGATTTTATCAAAAACGGGTTTTGCCAGCGGTGGATTAAATTAATAAAAGTGATAAATCAACGTCATTTTGTATGTGGCCTCAGTGGCGTAATCGGTAAGCGCGACGTCTCTAGAGAGATTAGAATTAGTTTTTGTAGGATCAGGCGCGGGTTCGAATCCAGCTGTAGCCAATTATTTTTACTTTTTCCCATTTGAATAATTCTTCTGGTGACCAAATAGATCTGTTAGATATATTCCATCAACATGTTTATGAATATTTACAGAAAACTAAAATAGTTCCATGGTTATAGAATCATTACGCCCATCTACTAACCTAATAAACCTTCCACTACCGGAAGTAACCAAATAAACCTAAGTTTATTTGCACCCCCTTTATTATGTCACTAGAGAAGCCTGGTGACTGGATAAAACTTATACACGGTCACTAGAAATTTAATACACAGTCAGTAGAAATTCAATACACGGTCAGTGACTAGGTTACTTCCCCTGCGAGCGTAGAACCCAAACTTGAGGTAATGGCTGCACGGTGTTTTTGTCAGCAAATGGTTACTCAAGTAGATTAGATTTTATTTTAAAGTTATATACATAACGGATTTTGTATTAGATTTGTCTTTCATTATCATTTTGGTTAACTCGATTAAGACTGTCGAATGAATGTTGGGCCGAATTGACATGGTACAGTTACAGTAAGAGTTGTCGTTAGTTTGTTTACAAATATGGCGAAACGCTTTGCTTCCTTAGACGCAGACGAGATTGAGAAAAAGAAGCAACTGAGCACTGATAGAATATAGACTGGTCATCGGTGGGGGCTTCGCCTCGCCGGGTATAACATTTACTAACCATGCAGGTATCATCCCGTACCCGGTCACTACATGACTATGTAACTAATAATATCATTCCATAAGCAAATAGAGCAGATCTCCTGCATGAGCTGTCTGATCTTGGTGTACTCTGTTTGCAAATCCACTAGTGTCTTCACCAAAAAAGGGATAATGCGCGATAACCTTTTCAAACCGTTAGATCCTGACGAAACAGCGATCGACTCGGCGTATAACATTATTGCTGGTTTATGTTTATACCAAATTTCAATACCTACTGACTATTCATGTACAAAATAGTTATAATGGAAATGTGGAAGGTGGAATATTGTAGCTATTTTAGAAGTAAAGAAACATGTCTTTCAAATTCCAATAGCAAACAGAGCAGACTCTGATCAGACGGCTCCTATAGGAGCCATCTGATCTGGGTCTACTTTGTTTGAAAATGCATGAAAACACGTTTATATAAAGGGAAGGGTTAATCAGGATCTCAACTATCTGGCACTTAGATCGTATGTCTGTGGGGAAAAAAAACAGTATAAACTTTTAATTCTAAACAGGCCAAGGATCGCGTGAGTAAACATTTACTTATCGAATTCATTTATATGCAATGTCTTCAATCTACGTTTTAGAGACAAAAAAACCTCACATCGGATACGAGAGGCTAATGATGGCCCTTGTTTAAGTTCGTCGGCAATCTGTTGAAAATCATCGGTATTAGTGCAATATAGCCACTACAGCAACATTACTTCTGTAGAAAGCATCGTCCTCATCAATTCTTAATATATAGAGTTTTCTTGAATTTTGTTTTAAATACATGGCACGCATGTCAAACAGTTTGGATCTTCGGCGTCTCATCTGGATCTAAACTGTCTGCAAGGGCTGTAACAAATTCGCCGCCCACACCGCGACACATGTTCATGGGAATAAATCCTAGTGATCTAAGCATTTATAACTTTCGCTTTTAAGTCCACAGTTTCTAAGCTTTAAGTTTCATACTCAAATAAATTTTGCACAATCAATCATACTTTACTGCACTATATCTTTTATCCATGTGACGTTCTACTTCGCCATTATCCAGCTATCAACGACATGATTCGCATTTGCAAATCGCCTTTGTCCAGATTAGACACCGAGTTTCATCAGGATCCAAGCAGTTTGACACTCGGTCAACAGTTTCTCAAAAGCTTGATCGATTCGGACGTAGTCAAAATTATACCGGATCAAAATTTGAGCAGGTTCAAATCTGACCAATCAAAAGCTTGAGAACAAACTCAGACTCAACTAAAAAGCTTTATAAGCATAGACCCAGATATTATATTTTTCACAGTGGGGTAAGGGTTAACTGTTTACTCAACAAATACGCATTTGAAGCCTTTGCAAACAGAGTAGACCCAGATCAGTCAGATACTATAGGTACTGTCTGATCAGGGTATGCTGTGTTTGCTTAAGATTCACATAGACCTTATTCTACAGTTTCTGTCATGGCCAAACCTTCCTGTGTACATGTACAACTATACTAAATTATCTAATTGGTATTTTTGATGTCATTATTTCTTACATAAATATTCATGGAGTAAAGGGTTACACCGTTCCTGCATGTAGGATCATGTCAGAATCTACATAAATGTAAGTTGTAATACTATAAGTTATATACTTGTAAATTATACTTGTAAATTATATATGCCAGATGAATCTGTCCAATCTTATTAAGTTACGACAAAACCCATCGACCACCACATGTGGAGAGGTCTAAGTTTAGGAATTAACACTTTCCTTCATACAAACGCGTTTTCAAGCATTTGCAAACACTGTTTGACACCTTGTATATCTTTATATAAAGAAATTGAAGAAATAAACACCTACTCTTAAACTTGAAACACACGCAAACGTGTCCAACAGACAACAAAACTGGCACCGAAAGGGTTAAGCAACCACCAGCATTTAAAGTAACTACAGTTGAACTTCGATATATCGAACTTCAAGGGACTGTACACATAAGTTCGAGATAGCAGAAGTACGAGTTATCTGATATCTAATCTGGATAATTTGTTGAGATCACAGTTTAATGCATGTCTAAAGCAATGCTGAAAGCTCATTTAGGAGCTTTCAGCATTACTTTAGACCTGCATTAAGCTGTCATATGTGTTTCTAGATATCCGTATTGATATATTTTAAAGCAATTCTGTTTTGGAAGGACCGAACTTTTAGTTCGAGTTAACCCGGGTTTGAGTTATCCGAGTTCGAGATATCGTAGTTAAACCGTATATATGTTTATTCATTAAGTATCCACTTTAGAGGGGGTCGCGGTAGCTAGACTGAGTACATGTAGCTGCATGAATATCCAACAGGGAAAGGGTCCCTTGAGGTTTTTATGTACTTTTATGTTTTAAGACTTAATATCTTAGTGGGCTTATTTCCCAATAGTTTTAAAAAAGTTGTTGTATGTACCTTGGACACGAACAAGAGGAATGTTACCCTTTGAATACGAGACTCACATGCATTGTCATTTGTAAACAGTGTAGACCCAGATCTAGAGGAACCCCCTGATCAGGGTTTGCGCTGCGTATCATTCAGAATCTTCCAGCAAGTACAGTAAAAACTATCAATAACGACCACTATATTACATCAAGTATTTTGTGTTAAAGGCAGGTGGATGCTTAAAGCAAGGGGAACGTAAAACAGAACGCTCCTATAGGAGCGTTCTGTTTTACTTTCACGTTGCTTTAAGCAACCACCGGCCCAAATTACCAACTAATTAACATAATTTAGTGGCCGTTATAGAGAGGTTTTACTGTATAGGCCTTTCATACCGAGTGGACTCTATAAACACTGTTCCACTCAAAAAATGAGCGTTGAAAGGGTTAACCCTTTACTTCATAAAAGAAAGTCTGACGTCATGAATATTAATTAGATTATTGCTTATAATTGCATATCAACACAGCACAGACAGGAACTGTAGAATTAGATCTATATCATACCAGAAGCAAACAGCGCAGACCCTGATCAGACGGCTCCTATAGGAGCCGTCTGATCTGGGTCTACTCTGTTTGCAAAGGCATAAAAATGCGCATTGATTGAGTTAAGGGTTAACAAGATACCCCACTGACATGTCAAGTGAACCTGTCATTTATATTACTAAAAGTCCTCTATCGTAACACGAAATGTCGAGGACTTAACTCTCGCGTTGACAAAAGGTGAATCTGCAATTACATAAGTAAACAGTTTAGATCCAGAACAGACGCCCAGTATCCTGTCATCTCATTAATATCCAACTTTGTTTGACTATGATGATGCATTATGAAAGAAAAGTGAAGCAAATTAAATAATGGAAATTGTAGCTGACGGCAAGTTTGGCAGACGACAATATTTGGCAGCGAAAGAGTCGATCTGCCAGGTGTTATTTATGTACGGTGAAACGCTAAAAAGGTGTCTAGTGCTGGGTCTAACAGGGAGGTGATAGCTTAAATACAGGACGAATAGTATGCATAAAGCTCAGATAGGACCTTTTGTGTTACTTTCTTCCTGCATTAAGCAAGACAGTCATGTTTTTCCCATTTCAGTAGTCGCTTTATTTATGTTCTATCGTATAATTGAACTTTAACCCTTTTCTTCATGAAAATTCATGTTAGAAATAATGACGTAATGAATATCATTTAGATTAATTCGTTATAAAAGCACATGGACACCGGAAGTTTTAGCTATAGCAGACGCTGTAGACTCATATCTTATTATAACATAAGCAAATAGAGCAGACCCTGATAAGACGGCTCCCCTAGGAGCCGTCTGATCTGGGTCTACTCTATTTGCAACGGCATATTTACGAAGTAAAAGGTTAAACTCAGTTACAGTCTATATAAGATGCATAGTAATGCTATGACTGGGCACGTTTCAAACAGTTATACGCCCAAATATTGATCTAAAAATAAATAAGAGAATTTAAGTAGCATTTAGAAAAAGATAGACGAAAATTGTTCCCGTATGGCAGGTTGCACAGCATGCCAGCCATTCACTCTTTGAATACGATAAACGAATATACTGCCATTTGCAAACAGTGTAGACCCAGATCAGAGGGCTCCTAGAGGAGCCCTCTGATCAGGGTCTGCACTGTTTGTTATTCAAACCCTCTCACAAATTATACCCTTTCATACTAAATGGGCCATACGGTTAAAACAATGATGAACTACTCCACTTTGAAAATTCGGCGTTAAATTGGTTGAGTGCTTTATCGTTGAAAACATCAAAGAGAAGTCACCAGCAGAGGATCATAGTCAAGTATGAACATGACAGATGGTAAGCAAATACTAAAGAAACATGATATACATATATAGTTGAACTTCGATATCTCGAACTCGGATAACTCGAACTTCTGTTGCTCGAATCAAAAAGTTCGATATTTCCAAAATTTGAAATACAGAATTGTTCTAAAATGTATCACTATGCATATTTAGAAACACATGTGACAGCTTAATGCAGGTCGAACGTTGTTCTGAGAGCTCCTACGGGAGTTGGCAAAGAATGTGTATCCTGATAAGCGATCAAGTGACACGGTGTATCAAGCTGTTTTATAATAGTTTCTCAAAGGCTTGTGTGGTCAATAGTTTCTCAAAACCATGATAGAATCAAATGTTGTCAAAATTGCACGAGATCGGTATTTTAGCAGATACTTTTTTTCTTACAGCTGGGTAAGGGTCAGAAATATAACGTACATGTGAATCATATCAAAGTGATAGTCTCTACTCTTGTAACGTGTTTTTAAAATGCATACAACTTACATAAATAATAATAATAATAATAATAATAATAATAATAATAAAGACTTTATTTAAAGAGAGAACGCATTTGGTAAAAACAATCTTCCATGCGGCCCTCATAACATATATACACCTACAAAAGTCAAATTAGCAACAATCAAACAAACGAACATTATTTAAAGTAACACAGTAAAACCTCGATAATTCGAACAACCCGGTGAAAATTTTTGATATAGAATTTGTTACACGTTGAAAAGAAGTATATCGCAAGAAAACTAATCGAATAAACGCTGAAGAAGACAAAGCTTTTTATATATGTTTGATATCGAAGATCCCGATGTTATTCGCCATTGTATTATTATTTATTCGGATTGCGTTTTACTTTCCGACAATATTTTGTTACAACAAAAAATTATAAGTATCGACGAAAAAGGTTTATTTTTTGTGTCACTGGCATTTTTCGATTTTAAGTTCAAATTGAGATATGCAAACAGTTTGGATCCAGATGAGACGCCGAGGAACTCGGCGTCTCATCAGGATCCAAACTGTTTGACACCTGATTGCATTTTGATAGACAAATTGATTATAGGTCGAATTTTGAAAATTTTGTAGGTAATTAGTTATGCAAAAATAATTTGCTCAGCAGGCTAAAGGTTAAACGATTTGACTTGCATCTGCAAGTAACTTGGATCCAGACGAAAAGCTGAGTATCTTGGTGTCTCGTCAGAATCCAAGCTGTCTGATACACGGTCAATAAATTCTCAACAACTTGATAGATCGGAAATACAATAAAACATGTCTTCAGTGACCATCAAAACGAGGTCTAATTATGGGTTTGTACGGCAGACGGTAGATTAACGCAGGTCAAAAGTAATACAGAAAGTTCCTACAGGAGCTTTCTGCATTACTTTTGCCCTGTATTAAGCAATTAAATGTACTTGCTTTTTAACTATATTACTAATGTTGAAACAGATATATAAGTTTCTATACAGTATACATAGACCGCACAATATTCAAATTGACCTGTTTGCAATCAGTATGATTAATGAGTGAAATATACACCACATATTCGTAGTTTAACCCTAAACTTGTCTTTAATTAACCTGCCCTCTCTGTCCTTTCAGTTTGACATCATTAATTATGGACAGCAAATCGATTTTATCAATCGATATTTGTAAATTTTAATATAGGCATAATCACACATAGTGTGGAATATTCGAACTAATCCTTTACATTTTGGAATCATATAGACTTTATTGAAGTACTGTATGTACTGATCTAGTCAGGGTCGAAACTCTTCCATACTTAACACTTTCAGTGCTGAATTATGTCTCCCCCCCATATTTATATGGGGAGACATATTGTTTTCGTGAGAGTTGTCTGTCTGTCTGTCCGTCTGTCTGTCTGTCCGTCTGTCCGTCACACTTTTTTGTCCGGACGATAACTCCTATATGGCTCATGCCATTGGATTGAAACTTCATATATGTAAAGAACATAATGAGAGGAAGTGTCATGCACCAGGTCCATAACTATGGCTTCACTAATATAGGAGTTATTGCCCTTTTAAAAAAAACACACTTTTTTGTCCGGACGATAACTCCTATATGGCTCATGCCAATGGATTGAAACTTCATATATGGAAAGATCATGACGAGAGGAAGTGTCATGCATAAGGTCCTTAACTTGGGCTTCAATAAATGTAGAGTTATTGTCCCTTGTACATTTATTTAACGCTTTCTTGTCCGGACGATAACTCCTACATGGCTCTTGCCATCGTATTGAAACTTCATACATGGAGAGAGCATGATGAGAGAAAGTGTCATGAACAAGGGCCATAACTCTTGCTTCAATACTTTTGGAGTTATTGCCCTTTGTTACATTTTTGGCCGATCAATAACTCCTGTTCGACTGATGCTATTGGAATGACATTTTATTTATGGAAAGGGCATGATGAAAGTAAGTGTCATGCACAAGGGTCATAACTGTGGTGTCAATATTTTTGGAATTATTAGCTGTTATCATTTTGTTTGGAAAGTGCATAATGAGGGGAAGTATCATTCATCAGGTCCATAACATTTTTAGTGATTTCCCTTTACATATTGTTTTTATTAGAGGGGAGATATCCGTTTTTGTGACAAAAACCTCTAGTTTTCATATGGACTATTCCAAAATTCAAACAGGTCAAGCTTACTGTGAATAATCATGGATCTTTTAAAAAGAAAAATGTAACACGAAAAACAGTGCTGAACCAAAATGAGAGGGCTCCTCTAGGAATTGAGATTAGTGACTCGTTTGCCGCACTGAAATGGTGAAGATTATTTGACTCAAGCGACACCGTATATAGATTTGTTTTAACCCATTTAGTGCCATGAAGTCGGGTCCGTGATATCATATGCAACCAGTTTGAATTCTGATGAGACGCCGAGTAACTCAGCGTCTCATCACGACCCGAACTGGTTGACACTCTGTTTATCTTTTTATACAGAAATGGAGCAAGTGTCCACTCTAAAACTTGAAGCAGATAAAGAACCAGGGTCAGCTCTGTTTGCTTTTGACATGACATAGATCGAATTCTACAGTTTTTGCCCAAGTTTACACATTTAAGCTTATAAATATTCACGATGTCATAATTTCTTACATGAATATTTAGCAAGAAAAAGGTTTAAGAGAAAACGTTAAACAGCGTCTTTTGAATAACATAATTAGAGTGTCAAGTGTCAAACAATTCTAATGAGGCATTGGATTACCTGCAATCTCATCGATATTCAGGTACAGTAGAACACCTCTAATGCGACCACTTAATGAACAAACATGACTGTCTTCATAAGCAGGTGGTTGCTTAATGCAGGACGGACGTTATGCAGAAAGCTCCTGTAGGAGCTTTCTGCATAACTTTCGTCCTGCATTAAGGTACCACCTGCCTTTGCCATTGTGAATTATGCCCCTTTTTGGTGGTCGCATTAGAGGGGTTTTACTGTATTTGCAAATATGATCACGAGTTTGCCCGAGGTATGTTTACCTCTATTCCGCCATTCGCAGCCTGACTCGCACTTGTAAACAGCTTAGATTCAGATGAGACGTCGAGTAACTCGGCGTCTCATCAAGATCTAAGCTGTTTGACACTGGGCGTCATTTTTATCTCAAAAGCTTTTATCAAATCGAAAGTAGTCAAAATTGCACCAAATCCAAATTTGAGAAGACATAATTACATTATTTTATCATAGCTTGGTTAGGTGTAACATGTTACACAGTTGTTTGCGTTTTGAACGTTTGCCGATTCGCTAGGGAAATTATCTCGCACGTGACTTGTTTCTGTAAGGAATGAGAACAGTAGAGCCTTCCTAAAATAGATAACTATTTGGGTTTTTAAAAGCAGACGGTTGCTTAATGCAGAACAAATGCAACACAATAAGCTCTTTTTATCCTGCATTAAGCTTCCATAACTCTGAAGAACCGACACGTCAACATTTATCTAGTGACCGCTATGAACAGGTTTCACTGTGTATGGTTTTTTTGTCTTCAGATAGGCCTAAGTGAGCGTGGTCTAACCGGTATTAAGGAAACTCTTTGCATGCTAAGTAATTTTTCGTCTGCAACAATTGTCGTCTGCTTCAATTCTTAAAATAAAATTTCTCTCATTTCTTTTCAAAAATATGATCAAGATCACAAACAGTTTGGATCCTGATGAGACGCCACATTATGCGGCGTCTCATCTGGATCCAAACTGTTTGCATATATTAAGGTAATCACAATTTCGCCGCTAGCGTGCAAAGAGTTAAGGAAGCTCTTTAGGGAGGGAAATCTTTTGTTGAATGGCTGGAACATACAGAAAAATAAATGAAATATTGACATTATTAATTGGTATCTTTATCAGAAATATTGCTTTTAATAATTCTGTGGTTTATCGAGAAAATATTTGACGGTTATAAAAAGAGTAGCGACTGTGTAAAAAAAACTAAAAAGCTACAGTGTGACAAGACTTAGTATCAACGAGTTATAATAACATTCTATAGATTGTATTGGTGTTTGCAAACAGTGTAGACCAACATCAGGGATATCCTCAAGGAGTCCCTTATTCATTTTCTGCACTGTTTTTCAACCCATTTTTGCAGCATTCTCTTTTGAAAATTGAATATACACCATTCAAAAGGTTATCCTACCACATTAACCCTTTCGGCGCCAAATTTCTAACTGTCGTCTGCAATCCCAAAGTTTGTTAAATCATTCGGTACAAAAAGGAAATGAGATAAATAAATGCGAATTTCAAAGGAATAACGCAAATATATAGAAATAGAGAATGAGACAAAAAGTGAAGTCCCTGATCAGACGCTGCCTTGAAAAGGCGGCGTCTGATCTGGGACTGCACTATTTGTCGTGGTGCATTAATGCGACATCGGCGGTGAACGGGTTAAGGCACACATCGGGGTTTGACGTTGCAAAACTACATATTTTATATTTATGAAACACACACGCTAAAACATTACTATGGCCACTTTAAATTTGATTATACATTTTAAGACTTGACATGACTATTTGTCCTGGCCAAAATTTCAAGGTAGGGAAAATTTGGCAAAAGAAAAAAGCGTATGGCCTATAACGACACTTGAAATTATGACCGAGACAAAAAAAATAGTCTGAATTTTTTTTCTGTTTTTAATCGTTCAAAGGATTAAAGAAATATGATTCTGCACAGAACAGACAAAAGACAGCCAAGTTATATCACATATGTTTTATTTTAAGTTTGTTTCCTATCGTAAAGTACTGGTGTGGAGAATTCTTTCGAATAATGATATTTCTAAACAAAATTAATATAGAGTGAAGCGTCACTAATACGACCACTCAAAAGAAATCTAATTCTGGATTTTTAAAACAGGCGGTAGCTTAATTCAGGACAAAAATGTACAGAAAACTCATATAGTAGCTTCCTGCATCACGTTTGTCCTGCATTAAGCAACCACACGCTTTTACAGTCTCCTGTGTAAATACATCATGCCGTCGCTTTACCCATTCCCTCATATTGATGCCTTTTGACACCTCAGTAAAAGTTACTCTTTGAAACCAATGTGATAAATAGAGCATTTGCTCCATAGGAGAAAATGCTCTATTTATCACATTGGTTTCAAAACTACACAATTCTAAGATTGTCCTTTTCCATAGTATATGCTCCTTTTTGGTAGATTTATTCAAAGAGGTTGTGTCTAAAAATAGTCTATGAGGGAATAGGTTAATCGAAACTCTACAGCACAGCATGGGAAAAGATATACAGTTGAACTTCGATATCTCGAACCCGGATAACTCGAACTTCGGGATAACTTGAAGTAAATGGTCAATCCTCCAAAACTTATAATACAGAATTGTTCTAAGCCGTATAACTGCGCATATCTAGCAACTATTGTGACAGCTTAATACAGGTCAGTAGTAATGTTGAAAGTTTTCAGCATTACATTAAGCTGTGAACTTGAGAAATTGTTCAGATTAGAAATCGGATGACTCGAACTTCTGTTATCTCGAAGTAATTGTATGATCTCTTGAAGTTCGAGATATCGAAGCTCAACTGTACTTGATATACATCTATTGTAAACGTTACTAGATGACTAGATGGCAGCAACTGTCAATTGTTATGCAAATTTTGTTTAATTTATACTGTAACACTGTCCCTAGAAACACCATACTGTAGATATAAAATGGGATCAATACCAAGTGAAGTAATATTGATTACATCTGTCAGTTGCTTCTATACTAGTATTTGTGTAATGTCATGCGGTGAAAAGACACCTGCCATGGCTTTGAAAGACACTATACTGAGGACAACTCCATTCTTTAATATAACCTGAGTATTGTGTACGGGTCTCCAAATAAAGTTACCCGTACATGTGAGAAACCTTGTCCAAATGGGTATTTCCGGGGTCTGATTTTTATTACTACGGTAGATTTTCTGTGGAAAATAATAATCAAACAGTGTAGACCCTGGTCAGAGTATTATTTCAGGATCATTCTGACCTCTGTCCATACTATTTACATACTCACAAAATTGAGTTTAAGTTAAATACTATCCCAGTACATGTACGGCTCAAAATTGATATGATACAAATAGTCTGTTTACGTGTAGCCATGGGTATGAGGGCACCACGGCTTTCAATGTTGGCAATGCCCAGTGTAAATATGACTTTTACGACTTTGGCAATTCAACAATTCAGTTGCCATTGACAATGCTATGTAAAAGCTCTTGAAATATGAATACTAAGAATCTTCTAAACTGAGGGCATGCATGCTTTCTGTAATCTAATGCGACCAGCATTAAACTACCACCTGCCTCATAAATCCTTAATTGAATGTGTGTATGGTCATTTCGGAGCTATTTTACAGATGGTTGCTTAATGCAGAGAGACAGATGGTTGCTTAATGCAGAGAGACAGGTGTCAGCTTAATGCAGGATGAAAGTAATACACAAAAGCTCCTCTAGGAGTTTTCTGAAAGTCTTTCATCCTGCATTAATCTGCCATCTACCTAAACGTATCTAAATTATTCTCTACTAGAACATATTCCGCTATAGAGGGTTTTTACTGTACTTCCAATCTGCTTAGCCCTTTCGGTGCCAAATTTATAATTGTCGTCTGCAATCAAATATTTGTTAAATCATTCGGTACAATAAGGAAATGAGATAAATAAATGCAAGTTTCAAAGGAATAAAGCACAGATATAGAACTACAGACTGAGACAAAAAAGTGAAGTCCCTGATCAGACTCCGCCTTGAAAAGGCGGCGTCTGATCTGGGACTGCACTATTTGTCGTGGTGCATTTATGCGACATCAGCGGTGAAAGGGTTAGTTGAATTCTTTTTAAATACTATTGGAAACAGTGTGGACCTGATGAGACGCCGAGTTACCACCTCCTTCCCTCAACCCCTCCTTCCACGTTCCCTGTGATTTCTAATACCTTTAAGGCAGTGATTTTCTGTTATTGCAGAACGAGAGGGCGGAGCTAGATTACAGGGTAGCCCCTGACACAGTGCTGGCTGATGCACCCTTTGGTACGATGAAGACGCCCAGTATACAGATGCGAATTGTAGGTGGCCGATATATACCCGTAATTGAGCAACAACCTAGATTGTAAGTAACAATCCAATATCCATGTTGACCTCCATATACACGCCTTTAACGCATTTGCAAACAGAGAAGACACAGATCAGACGGCTCCTGAAGGAGCCGTCTGATCAGCGTCTGCTCTGTTTGTTTATGGTATAATATAGATCTGATTCTACAGTGTCTGCCAAAGTGCCATGTTCACGACGTCATTTTAAATATTCAGCTAATTAATATTCTTGATGTCATTATTTCTTACACGAATATGGAAAAAAAAGATTAACACTTTCGCTGCTACGTTAAGTCGTCTTCAACTTTTGTCGTCTGCCATATGTTTCATTTTTTAAATACCTTCCATTTTCTTTCATGACTCATAATGACATAATCACATCATCAAAAGTCTGGATCCTGATGAGACACAGGCGTCTGTCTACTGGATCCAAAATGGTTGCTAATGTGATTACAGATTCGGGTATATATTTTGTTTTATATTTTAAAAATGCATTTTTAGAAACAGCTGACAACCAACCGTCTACTTTGTTTAGCTGTTTTTCAATAATCCATGGTAATAAATATTTCTGCCATAACTAAACAGATTGAAATGTGTCACCTCCATGTGTCACCCCTAGGATCGATATTTGTACACCTATCATTACACCTGATTGAAAATGCATAATTGGCAATCAATCAGCGGTAAACCTCCTCTAATCTGGACTTCTAATAGAGAAATATTTAGATACTTTTATGCAGGCGGCTGCTTAATGTAGGGTGAAAGTCATGCAGAAAGGAGCTTTCTGCATGACTTTCACCCTGCATTAAGCTGCCAAATGTACCCAAGACCAATATTTATAATAGATTGAACGTCCTATTTAGAGAGATTTTACTTATTTGCAATTTTGTAATGCAAACTATTTGGATCTAGATTAGACGTCGAATAAACTGCTATATATATCATCAATATTTACACTGTTGTTTTTTTAAAAAAAATTATCGTTGTTATTGGAAACTAATCGAACAAAACCATTACAAAACCTAACTAAGAGTGCATTATTCGTTAAATCTTTACCGTTGCCAAGCGCGACCTACCTGTCATTTGCAAACAACTTCGGTACAGATGAGGCGCCGAGTAACTCGGTATCTCACCAGCATCTATACTGTTTGAAACTCGGCAAATAATTTCTTAAAAAGGACGAATATGAAGTACATGTAAGTAAAAATCGTAACCGTTTTTATGAGGCGCCTCTTTTTTAGCAGGATAATGGTAAACCCTTACCCCGATGTGAAAAAATAACGTCTGTTCAAATTCGGTTCTGCATGGAGCAATTTTGAGTACTTCCGATTCGATCAAGTTTTCGAGAAACCTAGTGACCGAATATCCAACAGTATGGGTCCTGATGAAACGCCGAGTTACTCGGCGTCTCATCTGGGTCCAAGCTGTTTGCAAACGACAGTCAGGTCACTGATTGCAGTTTAAGGGTAAATTTCTGAACTAGGTATCTCTTTACACTGTAAGGCGCAATAGCAATATAATAGTATTCAACTCTTAATAAGCAAAATAATTATTCTGTGCAAAATACGACGTCTGCTGCACTTCTCAAAGTAGACGCTTCTCTTAATGTTTTCCAAAGCCATAATTAGAAGAGCAAACAGACAAGATCCTGATGAGACCCTGATTTACTCTGCGTCTCATCTGGATACAAACTGTTTGCAAATATAACGAAATTACCCGTAGCGGGCCGAACGATTAATGTAACGTGACACGCTATTCTCAGTGCAAAAAGAATTTTGGAAATCGAAATGTGACAGTCACTCAAGACCTATCATGCGAGATATTTAAACTTTGTTTAATAAATATTGAATGAAGAAATGGAGATTTTGAACGAAGAGGTCAGTTTTTACACTTCTTTCGTGAGGTGATAAGAACTATGTAATTAAAATGACAAGTACGTACTTAAACCTTTGCTCCATAATTACGTATTTCTACACGTTTGCAAACAGAGTAGACCCAGATCAGGCGGCTCCTGTAGGAGCCGTCTGATCAGGGTCTTCTCTGTTTGCATATGATATAATATAGATATGGTTCTACAGTTTCTGCCATGGCCAACGATTTCCCGTGCCCATGTGCTGTTATAGCTCTAATCTAATTATTATTCATGGTGCCATAATTTCTTAAAGTCGCACCAACATTCATCACAAAAGAAATAGTTATTACGACAAAAAGTGCAGACCCTGATTCAGTCGTTCTTGAATGAGCCCTTTTATCTAGGTCTACACTATTTTCAAAGGTTTTGTATACTCGGTTCCAGCACTTTAAGGGTTAATACAGAACAAATGACATGCAGTAAGCTCATACAGGAGCTTTCTTCTTTGCTTGTATTAACATGTACTTGATAGAAAACGCCTTTGCACACCGAGAAGACCCAGATCAGACGGTTCATATAGGAGCAGACTGACCAGGAACTGCTCTGTTTGCATTTGATATTATAAAATTTAATATTATACTGCAGTTTAACACATTCCCTCATATTGACGACTTTTGACGACTCTGTAAAAGTCACTTTGTGAAACCATTGTGATAAATAGAGCATTTGCTCCTATAGGAGCAAATGCTCTATTTATCACAATGGTTTCAAAATACAAGATTCTAAAATTGTCCTTTTCTCTAATTAATGCTCCTTTTCGGTAGATTAATTCAAAGAGGTTGCGTATGTGGTAATGGGTTAATGAAGAACAAAGTAGGCACTTCTTATAAATATTGGTCTTAAATGCAGGTGGCTGCTTAATGCAGATTGAAAGTAACGTAGAAAGCTCCCAATGGAGTTTTCTGCTAGACTTTCAACCCGTATTAACCCTTTCCCTTATGTAAGCGCATTTTGACACATCTGTAAACAGATTAGACCCAGATCAGACGGCTCCTATAGGAACCGTCTGATCAGTGTCTGCTCTGTTTGCTTATGGTGTAATATAGATCTGATTCTACAGCTTCTACCTGAGCCGAAATGTCCTGGGTTCATATACCATTATAAAAAAAAATCTTATTAATATTCATGTAATTTCATGACGTCATTATTTCCCACATGAATATTCATTAGGGAAAGGGTTAAGTTGCCACCTGTCTGACAGACCGGCATCTGTACCAATTTTAACGTCCGGCTAAGAGTGGTTTATTGTACTTGAATCAGCTAGACTTGGTTTCAACCCATTGCAGCTAACAGTGGGAGATGTTCCGTAACAAAAACGACATTTCTGCATTCCAAACGATGTAGCAGAATTCAGCCACCATTTCACATGAAAGTTTTCTCATGAAATGACCCAATTCTTTTTTTTACAGCAAAGATGAATACGTGGATAGACGTATACAGCCCCTAAACCCCATCACACTAGCCCCTCAACACACCGACCCCAGAAACTCTCTGGATGTCAACTATTATAAAGATGCACAGGTAAGGTATCTGATTTGGTTACCATGGCTATTTAGTTCTAAAAGCTTTTTTCCAAATAGTTTGTTAAACATCAGTGTAATTGATCCTTTACTCCATACATGTGTCTTCTAACACCTTTTCAAACAAAGTAGACCAAGATCAGACGGTGACTACAGGACCCATCTGGCCAGTGGCTGCACTGTTTTGCTTATGAAATAACGTTGAGTTATTTCTACAGCTCCTGGCATGTTAAAAGTCCGTTGTTCATGATGCTATTACACAAATTCAGTGTGTTAACGTTCATAAAGTCATTATATCTGACATGAATATTCATGGAGTAAAGGGTTGATTTATCAAATATTTGAATTCAGTTTTTTTAAGTTTGCATTGATTCTTCTTATATGCATGATGCGTTATTATGGCTGAATATTCTTATCCTTGGTCCTGTCAGAAAATAGTGTCCGCTCAAACCCTGATATTTTCACTCACCTTAACCCATTACCTCATATGCTATTTTAGATACAACCTCTTTAAATATATCTACCGAAAAGGAGCATTAACCAGAGAAAAGGATTTTTTTTAGAGTTTTGTAGTTTGAAACCATTGTGATAAGAGCATTTGCTCCTATAGGAGCAAATGCTCTATTTATCACAATGATTTCATAAAGTGACTTTTACAGAGTTGTCAAAAGTCGTCAATATAAGGGAATGGGTTAATGCATTTAGTACGTGTGTGTGTGTGTGTTTGAGTGACACACAGCTTGGATCCTGATGAGACACCGAGTCACTCGGCGTCTCATCTGGATCCAAGCTGTTTGCAAATGTGACCAATATGCAATTTCGGCCTACTTCCGGTTCGATAAAGAGAATATCGACCCAGGTCAAAAAGATTGGATCCTGATGAGACGCCGAGTTACTCGTCGTCTCGTCTGGATCCAAGCTGTTTGCAAGTGCGAGTCAGATAGCGGGATAGGGACTAAAAAATCATCGCATTTATTGGTTTAATTCGAAGCATCTTCGTCATACCTGGTTAAATGGCCAAACTAACACTACCTTTTGCTAAGAACTGCGTTAGTTCGATCGACTTTGGAACAGTTTGATCTACATGTATTTCTTAAAAGCACAGCGAAGTTACAAAAAGCCACAAAAATATGCCAGCTTTTTACAGTAACACCTGTCGTAAGAGATCAATTATTGAATTAATATGGTAGTCTTAAAAAGCAGGTGGTTGCTTAATACAGGGCAAAAATATTATTAAGTTACCAACTGTTTTAAAGAAACAAAGGCCTATTTCTGTTTAATGTTCTCTTCAGACAGGCTGTGCTATATTATAGCGTATCTTGAGTATATATAATGAAGAACTTGGTATATTTGTAGATTCCCGGATTACAATTATCGCGGGTGAAAATATTAAGATGTTGTTAAAGGCTTCGCTTGTTGTTAACTCTTTGCACGCTAAGTAATTTTTCGTCTGCAACAATTGTCGTCTGCTTCGATTCTTAAAATAAACTTTCTCTCATTTCTTTGCAAAAATATGGTAAATGTGACAAACAGTTTGGATCCTGATGGGACGCCGCATTATGTCGCGTCTCGTCTGGATCCAAACTGTTTGCATAGGTAATCACAGTTTCACCGCTAGAGTGCAAAGATTTAAGATCACCATTTAATCTGTTTAAGTTGTTTTTGTAAGTCAATTTATGTTGCACAATGGAGATACAATTTCACATTTAACCGTTTCCCTTATATAAACGATTTTTTTCACGCCATTTGCAAACAGGTTAGACCCAGATCAGAAGGCTCTTGTAGGAACCGTCTGATCAGGGTCTGTTTCTGTTCGCCTATGAAATTATAACATATTCTACAAATACCAAAACATCTTGTGTAGATATGCCACTATAAATATTCATGATATCATTATATCTCACATGAGTATTCAACAGGGAAGCGGTTAAAACAATATGGTGCAAAAGAGAGGTTTAAATTTCTCATTATCGTTACAGTTTCTGACCGTCTGTTACTCCTTTACCTGGTACAGATGGTTTGGACGACTTTGTAAAAAGAGTAGACACAGATCAGACGGCTCTTATAGGATCTATCTGATCAGGGTCTGTTCTGTTTGCTTATGGTGCTGTATAAACCTGATTCTACAATTCCTGCCAAAAATTTCAAAAATCATCTTATAAATATTCATAGTGATCTATCTTTCACGAATCCTCATCAGGTAAAGGGTTAATTTATAATCAAGGTCTGTAAAAAACCAACACTTCGTGTTGTATTAAGGATCCATGTTATTACAGTTTCCTGTGTTTTCTTCAAATGAAGATTCTATTGTTTAAATATTGTAGATTTCGTTAGATATTATTCATGTATACAGTAATGCTTTTGATCGTTTATAAGTATAGGACTCGGATGACAATTGTTTATTTCTGTATCATTGTTTATGAGTATAAGACTCGGATGACATTTGTTTATTTCTGTATCTTTGTTCATGAGTATAGGACTCGGATGACATTTGTTTATTTCTGTATCTTTGTTTATGAGTATAGGACTCGGATGACAATTGTTTATTTCTGTATCATTGTTTATGAGTAGGACTTGGATGACATTTGTTTATTTCTGTATCTTTGTTTATGAGTACATGAGCTCTGGGTACGAATCTTGTTTATTAATTTTGGAATAACGGGTATAAATATTATTTCTTAATGTAAGTTTTTTTTCTTATGTACTTATTTATAGGTTAACAGGTTAGGATACTTATTGATGAAGATGGGTATGATAACTGTTAATAATTATATAGGGTTAATGGTTATTGTGTATGATACTTGTTTATGAATATGGGTATGATAAATGTTGATAATTAATTAATTATATAGGGTTATTGGATGTGGTACTTGTATATGAATATGAGTATGACAACTGTTGATGAATAATAATAATTTATGTTATTTGGCATGGTACTTGTTTATGAAAATGGGTATGGTAACTGTTGATGAATATAGCAGAGGTCCAGATAAGATGTGTTAATTAAACTATTTTCAAGAGTAATTTCTTTGTTTCTCGACCAACCCATATCCTGTTATCACTCTTTAGAATCGTCTCTTCGAGACGATTCTAAAGAGTAGTCACACTATAGGGTTTGGTGGAGAAATGACTATTTTAGTATTTGAGTATGCACATTTATCTGTTGCTCTGACATAGGATTTCTAGGTATGATACATGTTTATGAATGTAGGATTTCTAGGTATGATACATGTTTATGAATGTAGGATTTCTTTCAACATGACGAGGAGGTGGAGCAGGAGGACTATGATTCAGCAAACGTATATGACGTAAGATAAGACAAGATACACATAGTTAGTTTGCACGGATATATGGCGGGGGCGCGACACAATCTGGATATAAGTGTGATATGTTCTGCACAATGAGGAAGTGGGTGGGGTGGGGTACACCTACGCATGCCTGGTGCAATTTTCTTCGGCTACTTTAGCGATTTCCTTCTTCCACAATGAGCATTCATCACTGGTCATTTGTAGGACATGTTTGCAAGCCGAACACGTCCTTGTCGATCGCTTTGTTGAAACGGGCGCACTATATAAGCAGTCGCTACGCAACAAAAACACGTTTTGCTGACATCATTTCAAGCCAAATACCGTACTTTCAAAGCATATATTTTTACAAAGTTGCACACACATACAAGCAGGGGTGAATGTTAATAAAATGTTTTTCAGGTTTTTCTTCCTGCATATTACAAAAAAAGATAAACAAGATATGCATGCACTCTTTTAGTTAGTATACACCATACCTAACACCAAGTCGTGGTGATGCGTATCATTTCACCAGGATTTACACAATTTCAAACAGATCTGGCTTTGACCAGATTTTGAACAGTGGAGTCTGATAGGGGAACGTTTTACAGATGACTGAGCGACAATCATTTTCAAACGATTTCGGCTACTTGTTTTTAACCCATTTATTCCCATAGCAGTTAACCCTTTCGCAGCCAATGCCAGATCTGTGATTACCTATATAAACAGTTTGGATCCAGATGAGACGCCGAGTAACTCGGCGTCTCATCAGGATCCAAACTGTTTGTTACTGTTACAATGGTTTTGAAACAAAAATGAAGAAAATCAAAAGAATGAAAATTTGCAGCAGACGACAAAGTTAGCAGACGACAGAGTTTGGCAGTGAAAGGGTTAAGGAAAATCCGTCCAGATAATATTTTCGAACCCATCCATTTTTCATGTTGAGGGAACACAACAGACAAAATACATATATTTGCTATAAGACATTTTCCTTGATATAAACGCTTTTTTCTAGCATTTGCAGATAGAGTAGACCCAGATCAGGGTCTGCTCTGTTTGCCAATGGAATTTAATAGATCCGTTTCTTTACTTTCTCAAATGACTACAATGTTCCACCTTCTATACTTCATTATAACTAATCTGTCCATGAATATTCAATAGGTATTGAAATTTAGAATAAACAGAACAGGGAAAGGGTTAAGATCGATGGGTTCATGAAACAGTGCAGACCCTGATCAGGTGCCTTCAGGAGCCCTTTGATCTGTGTCTACTTATTTTGCCAGTGCCCCTTTTAAGGGACACAATGCACGAATAGCTTAAGTTAATTTTGGGGAAATGGACATAATCCAGATGTAGTTTACTGCACCCAGTAATCAGTTTTGTTACATGTATATCGAATAGCTTTGCAGAGTTTCAGCCCAAGGGAGACTACTTATTCATTATGTGTGTTCTTTGTGCTCCATGGTTGTGTATCTGAACTGTGTTTAAAGACTATATAATGTCACCAACAGGTTAACAATAGGATAACATTTTATTTGCATACTTATATTTTGTATTATTTATTTGCCATGATTATTTCTCAGTATCAACTACCTTTGACCCTTATCCTACGAACTACATGTTTTACCTGGCTGGCATGACTGTCAGCTTGGACCTAGATCCTGATCAAACGCCAAGCAACTCTGCGTCTGACCAGGATCCAAACACACAATCAATGAGAAGTTTAAATGCATAGGAAGTGAATTAAAACTGCAGCTGTTTGGAGGTTTTACCTTTTCCCTAATATAAAACGCTTTGCGTGCCTTTGCAAACATAGCAGACCCAGATCAAACGACTCCTGTAGGAGCCCCCTGGTCAGGGTCTGCTATGCTTGTTTATGGAATTCTAATAGAACCGACTTTACTATTTCTACCAAATACCAAAAAATCCTATTTACATGTGCTATTATAAAAATTCAGCTTATAAATATTCATGGTGGCATTTAATGATTATTTCTCACATGAATATTCAACAGGGAAATGGTTAACTGACATCATCTCAAAAGGAGGATAAGGGTTAATATGGAAACAGTAGAACCTGTATTAAGCGGCCATCAAAATTTGGTCTAATTATGGGTCTTTAAGACAGTTGGCAACTTAATGCAGGTCAAAGGTAATGCAGAAAGCTCCTATAGGCGCTTTCTGCGTTAGTTTTGCCCTGCACTAAGAAACCACCTGCTTTTAAGATTTCTATGTTCAATAAATGACTGGTCACTTAAGACATGTTCTACTGTAGACATATACAAATGTATACAGTAGAACCCCTCTAATGCGACCACTAAATGAATAAACATTTCTGCCTTTACAAGCAGGTGGTTGCTTAATGCAGGAAGAAATATATTAAGAAAGCATTAAGCTACCCCCTGCCTCTGCCACCCATTTTGGATGATCGCATTAGAGGGATTTTAATGTACTCGTGTAGCAATCGAGCAACTAGACTATATAATGATGATCAATGTCCAATAATTACTCTTATCCTGCTGTTTAAATGCTAAAGTCGTCTCAATTTTGGATCTGGTGCAATTTCCAATACTTCTGTTTCTGTCAAGGTATTTCTTAAACTATTGACAGAGTGTCAAACAGCTTGGATCCTAGTGAGACGCCGAGTTACTCGGCGGCTCATCTGGATCCATACTGTTTGCTTTTGTGAGGTCGTGGATAGTGGGATAAGGGTAAATGCGTTTACATTGAAGCCCTCCATTCTCTGAATCCTTTACCTAATGAATATGCAGGTGCATATGAATATGCATTCATGCATAATATATAGTGCACCTGCATACGAAATTATAACATCATAAATGTGTATGAGTTGAATTTTTACATTGGCATATATACAGTTTGCTCATGGCAGAACAAATTCTATACAATTCCACCAGCAAACAAAACAGATCCTGGTGAGACGGGTTCTCTATGAGTCGCCAGATCTAGATCTACTATGTTTGCAAAGGCGTCAAAAGACGTCTGTATTAGGTAAAGGGTTAATAAACACCTGTGTTGATATTGTTGCTATAGTAACCTCTTATCCATTGATTTAGGCGGACAATCTGAGCCCACGGGTAAATATCGAAGTCAGTAAACTAGTATTTTATGTTTGTATCTGGATACTATAACTGACCTTTATTTTATCTAAACCCAAGTACTTCTCCCATATGAGACGCTACATGAGAAAATGTATATTTTATGCAGAGCAGGCCCAGACCATACACCGAGTCACAGACACTGTAACCAATCAGGGTCTATGCCAGAGGTCCAGATAAGATGCGTAAATTAAAACATTTTCAATAATAACTTCTTTATTTCTCCACCAAACACTATGTTGTGACCACTCTTTAGAATCGTCTCTTTGAGACGATTCTAAAGAGTGGTCACAACATAGGGTTTGGTGGAGGAGAAGTGACGATTTTAGTATTTGAGTACGCTTGTTTGCCTGTTGCTTTGTCTGTACTGTTGTACCTCTGTGTTGTAACTCTTTTGGCGCCAAATTAAAAAGTGTCGTCTGCAATAATAATTTCATATTAAATATAATTCTAAACTAAATAATAAAGGTATATTAGTAAAACATTTGGTTTTAAAAACCTGTATGCTTGGGCTAAAACATACAGAAAACAGTGAAGTCCCTGGTCAGATGCCGCCTTGAAAAGGCGGCATCTGACCTTGGACTGCACTGTTTTCAATGGTGCCAACAGGCGACATTGGCGCCGAAAGAGTTAATACTGCAGATGTTGACGTGTGTCAGATACAACAGAACCTCCCTACAAACACCGTTTATTGGCTAAACATTGGTGTCATTAAAACAGTTCGTTACTTAGTGCAGAACGAAAGTAATACAAACAGTTCCTAAGGATGGAACTTTCTGCATAACTTTCACCATGCATGTTAAAGCTGTTGCGTGCCTTTAAAATACAGTGGACCATTGTAATGCGATCAGACACTTGGTATTTAACCTGACAGTGTATCTTTCACTACGATATTCCTAAAAGGCATAAGGTTACTGTTCTCATGAAGCGGCTTATAGTTTGCCTATGCATGTCCTTTTTACAACCAGAAGAGTTACATGTACCTGTTTCGAAATGATCTACTGAAAGCATTCGTAACTACTCGTCTTTTTCCGGCAGGATTCGTAGAAAATAGCCGAAGTGTTCCGAGTGCTATTGAAAGTCGACACAGTTGTCGTTCTTACCGAATTCTGAATTAATCCTTATCCCGCTTTTCACGACGTGACTCGCAGTTGTAAACAGCTTATATCAGAATGAGAGACCGGGCGACTCGGTGCCTCATCAGGATCTAAGCTGTTTGACAATTGGCCAATAGTTTCACCAAAGTTTGATCGAATCGCAGCAGGCAAAATTTGGACTAGATCAGAATTTGAACAGACCTTAATTTTCAGAGCGGGGTTGGGGTTAATATTAGTGAAGCATATAATGAGGGATATTGTTCAGCTGAAAATTATCTCCCTTAATCGAAAAACACTAAGGTATACCAGATGATAAGTAGGTCCTTCCAGTTGACTTATTTGGTTATTTCTCTTGTGTTTTAATGAGCTGTGCTTAATTGTTTTAATATTTAAAGAAAGAACATTTTCTACACACTAAATAATTCAATTGAGTTATAGTCAAAGACACTATTTGAAAAATGTCACAATAATTTGTTATTTTTTGTATGAAATATTCAAAGCCAAATGTACTATTGCGGCGCAAAGAGATCAACAATAAAATCAGAGGAAACCAACTAATAGGACCTAGACTTTTTGGGAGAGTATTCAAGGGAGATTACTGAACAAGATCCTTCATAGGAGTGGTAACTCTGAGCAAAGACTGGTCTAAGTTTAACTAAGTTCGAGAATACTGTCCAACTTAGTTGCATTTCTTGGTGCAAGAATTGAGAAAACAAGTATTGTAACGCGAGACATAATGAAACAGACGTTACTTTAAGCGGTTGAAAAGTGGTTATATCCCTTTATTTTACCCTCTGTTTCCATTAACACAAGTTTCTTCCCGACATGCACGTCAACTTTTCATCCAAGAAGCCTTATCACTATTAGATAGACTTTGTTTCTTTGTAACAAACTTGTTTATGTATAAGCATATCTAACCCTTTACCTCATGAATATTCATGTGAAACCAATGCCTAATGAATATAAATTGACTGTAATTTTATGATGGCATTTTCAACAAAGGTCTTTTTCGACAATGGTCAGATCTATACCATTTCATAAGCAAACAGCACCAGACCCTTATCATCTGGCTCCTACAGGGACCGTATGATCTGGGTCTACTCTGTTAGCAGAGGTTCAAATAGTCTGTATGAGGGAAAGGGTTAAATGGTTAACCGAACTCAAGATAGAATCTACCATGTACCACAACCCAAGAGATTCTTGTGAAAGACTCAGCTGTGGACTGGTTTTTATCTATCTTTAGTTTTGTTTTCTACAGTAAAGTTTCGCTAATATGCCCACCATAAAGAAGTATAATTCTGGATTTCAAAAAGACTTTATAGAATGCACATACAGACGCTTTCTGCATTACTTTCAACCTGCTTTACAGACTCCTGTAACAGTGTTAATAAAGCGAGGCTTTACTGTACTGATAAGATAGACGAATTGTGAAAAAAGAATCCATAGTAATAACGACTACAGTAGCACCTGTCTTAAGTGGCCATAAACATGTCTAGTTATGGGTCTTTCGGGCAGGTGGTAGCTACGTGTAGGTCAAAGGTAATGCAGGAGCTTTAAGTAATGCAGAAAGCTCCTATAGGAGCTTTCTGCATTACTTTTGCCCTGCATGAAGCAACAACCTGTTTTTTATGTCCCGCCTTTAGGCGACGGGGGCATTAAGTTTTACCCTTGTCCGTTCCGCCCGTCTGTCCGTGCGTACGTACGTCCGAAATATTCGTCATGGATTTCTTGACTTGTATAAGGTGAAATGATTTGAAATTTGGTCTGAAGCATTACTATAGTGAGTTGTATTGCGTCTCCCCTTTTCAGGTCTGTTGTCCATTTACTTCCTGTTTGCCGACACTTTGATTGAAATTTGGTGACTTTTTAATGACAAAAGTTTTCGTCAAAGATTTCTTCACTTGTATAAGCTGCAATAATTTGATATTTGGTCTGAAGCTTAATCATAGTGAGGTGTACCTTGTCTCCTCTTTTCAGGTTTGTCGTTTATCTACTTCCTGTTTGCCGGCGGGGGGCATCAATGTCCCACGGACACATTTTGTTTTATTTAAATAAATGAATGACCGCTTAGGACAGACTCTACTGTAATAACACGTAGCGTATGCAGTTTTATTTCACAAAACGTTCCTGCTAATGATATTACTCACACATCTTGGGGTTTTTTCTTCAGAATACCCATCATCTTTGATATAAAACTCTAAAAAACATTAAAAAAATTCAATATACAATGAAATCTCGCTAATACGGCTATTCAAAATATTTTTAACTTTTTTTGTAATAGCTTAATACAGAACAAAAATTGTGTAGAAAGCTCCTAAAGAGCTTACTGTATTACTTTTGCCCCGCATTAAGCAACCACCTGTTTTTACAGACTCCTGTTTCAATAAATTATGTGGTCGGGTTAGCGAGACTTTACATTATAGCATATACCTAATTCAGTGTTTGTAACGTCCATAACATAAAATATTAATTAATCCATTCCCTCTAAGTCTATTTCTAGACCCAACCTCTTTAAATAAATCTACTGAAAAGGAGCATTAAATAGAGAAAACGAAAATTTTAGAATTGATCAGTTTTGAAACCATTGTAATAAATAGAGCATTTGCTCCTATGGAGCAAATGCTCTATTTATCACAATGGTTTCAAATACTTTTACAGATTCGTCAAAAGGCGTCAATTTAAGAGAATGTGTTAACTATGGACGATCTGGTTACTGTATATTGAAGCAAAAGCAGAACGCAGTTCTGCAAGATAATCACTCTTAAATTATGAAGTACGTGTCTAATATTCATAAAACTTCGAATAATGTCTATGAGCATATTATCTATGTTAAGTTTGATAATCAATTATATCATCTTAGTCACTTTAGAGTTATGTCCCTCCGCTTGTGGAAGTTGTGCCCAAGATGGGCATATTTTGTGCCAATTTGATATTCCTGTTGTTGGTTTTTTTATTTTTTTTATTTTTTGTTTTATTTTTTGTTTGTTTGGTTTTGTTTGGTTTTTAAGAGCACACACTATCAGTGGAATACGTAGAGACAGTTAACTGAAGATCTATTATTAGCACACACTGTCAGTGGAACATCATTGCGTTCGTCATTAAAGTCGCATGTGTTCGGCTCATGAGATATGTCTAAACTAAGTTAAAATGTCACTAAATAATAATAATATATAATTTCTCTAATATAGAATATACGAAATTTCAGATTTTTCTCAAAACGTCCCAAACTTTATTTTTTCGGCTCCAAATTTTACAAAACGTCAATTTAGGTACATTTTAACTTATTTTAGAAATAGTTCATGAGCCGAACGCCTGTGATTAAAGTCTATTCTGAGGAAGAAAACCTGTTTAATATTGTAGGTTGCCTTTAACCCTTTTATTTCATTGAAAATCTTATAACACCTTTGCAAACAGAATAAATCCGGATCAGACTGCTGGTAGGAGTCGTTTGATCAGGTTCTGCTCTGTTTGCTTATGGAACAATACAGATCTTCTTCCATGATCACACTGTACTGTATTCACATGTCATTATAAGAAATCATGTTTATAGAAATTAACATTCATGAAGTCATTATTATGTCAATGAAGGAAAGGGTTTTAACCCATTCCTCCATAGGCTATTTTTTAGATTCTACCTCTTTGAATAAATCCGAAAAGGAGCATTTACAGTGAAAATGAAGATTTTATAATTGTGTAGTTTTGAAACCATTGTGATAAATAGAACATTTGCTACTATGGAGCAAATGCTCTATTTATCACAATGGTTCCATAAAGTGACGTTTACAGAAGCGTAGAAAGGCATATTTATGGAGGAAAAGTTAAAATCAGAGTATCTTTGGCGTAAAGCGCCCTCTGATCACTCAAGCTTCCTCCTTACTCTCACCGTAGTTAGAATCGCACCCACTGGGACAAGAAGGATTTGATTACGATGCATTCTTAGAGGAATCCCAAGACACGGTAACAGGTCTTTGTACAAAGAGAAATATCATCCACAACACAACAATAATATAAAGACTGACCACATCTTCTCACAGACTTTGCTGCAGCTCTGACCAAGAACTATGTTTTTAACATTTTCAGTGCTAGAGACGAGTCTGCAATGTCCTTTGCAGTGTGCAAACAGTGTAGATCCAGATTAGAGGGCTCCTAGTGGAGCCCTCTCGTCAGGATTTGCATTATTTGGCATGTTACACTTTTCGGACCCTATCTTAGTACCTTCCGAATATAAATATTTTAAGGAGGCGTTTCATTTCTTCGAATCAAAGTTCAATAAAATATTTTTATTAAAATGATAATCCTATTTTTTAGTAGTTTAGTAGTACCAATTAATTATCGAAATAACTAGAGTAACACTTCGCTAATCCGAGCACTGATATTAATCCGAGTATCGCTCTTTAAATGGTAGCTTAATGCAGGATGAAAGTCGTACAGAAAGCTTTCTGCATGACTTTCAACCTGCATTAAGCATTCACCGGCCTGAAAAGTTCTCAATTCTCCTTTACTAGAGTTTCGGTTTAGATAGGTTTTTCTGTACTTATGTATAGCCAGATAGTATGATAGCTCTGCTTTGTACAAAGAAGTGCAGTTTCTGAATGTAGGCATGGTGGAGGAAGAAAATGGTGATGGCAGATGTGTCAATGTGCTTATTGGATGTGTGTCATATTGTGAATGAATAAATGCCTCAAAGACAACTACAATAGAACCCTTCTGTATAGCGACAGCTGTATTAATATGGCCATGTGGTGTTTAACCCTTTCCTTCATATAAACGTGTTTTCACGCATTTGCAAACAGAGTAGACCCTGATCAGACGGCTTCTAGAGGAGCCGTCTGATCAGGGTCTGTTCTGTTTGCTAGTATAATTTGATAGATCTGTTTCTTTACTTTCTAAAAGGGTTGTTCCACCTTCTGTATTTCATTATAACTGTTTTGTCCATGAATATATTCATGGACAAAACAGTTATATTGAAATATAGAAGGTGGAACAACCCTTTCAGTATGTATTGAAATTTGGAATAAAAATAGAACAGGGAAAGGGTTAAAAGCAGATGGTTGTTTAATAGAAAATAAAGCAGAAAGCTCCTTCGTAATTTCACTGTTTTACCTTTGTTCTGCGTGTATCTGTTAAAGCAGGAGGTTGCTTAATGCAGGGCATCGGTAATACGGAACGCTCCTATAGGATCTTTCTGCATAAATTTTGTCCTGCATTCAGCTACAATCTGTTTTAAAATTCCAGAATTACTATTCTTCCCTTTGTTTTTATATCTTTGTATGGCGATATTTGTCATTTGTGTATGTAATACAATATGCAGTAATGGTTATCCTTTAGTCTGCTAAGCAAACTCTCAAGGAATGAGTGAACTCATGTCAAAATATTGAGGTTTCAATTTCTATTTAAATACATAAATCTGAGTATAAAACAGTTTGGATCCTGATGAGACGCCGAGTTACTCGGCGTCTCATCTGGATCCAGACTGTTTGGAAGGACCATCACAAATTCTCCTGTAGCAGGCTAAAGGTTCGATTAGAGCATGTTCAGTTCTGTTCTATTCTGTAATTGCTCATATACACTAACAATGTGCAGAAACATACTTCTTGCTCACTTTGTGCTCCACTAACAACCATATTTGTTTTGCAGTTCAAATTAACAGTCATATTTTTTTTTTGAAGTTCCACTAACAATGCATTTTTGTAATGTTATCTATATGTCGTACATATGTGTAAACATAATTATCGTTATACAAATGTCAACTCTTCTTCCGTTCATAACTCACATTAAAATTCTGCAAACAGCTTGGATCCAGATGAGACGCCGAGTAACTCGGCGTCTCATTAGGATCCAAGCTGTTTGACACCTCCGCCAATAGTTTCTCGACAGCTTGGTCGAATTGGAAGTAGTCAAAATGTTACCAGATTCAAACTTGAGTCGACATTGTAGTTTTAACAGCGGGTGGAAAGGTTAATTGTTCAAAGCTCGTCGGGTAATGATTCCCAATCAACTGCTTCAATGAACGGGTGATTTAATTCCTTTGTTCTTTTGAAGTCTATAGTCAAGACGAATCAATACGATTTCTAAAGATCTAAATATACAAGCTTTTTGAACGATGAACCTTTGTACATGTTTTATTGACCTTTTGCCTGCTAAGCACGACCTGATAGGCATTTGCAAACAAATTGGATGGAACAGTTGGGATTCAGATGAGACGCAGCTCTCGGCGTCTCGTCAGTATACAAACTGTTGGACGCACGGCCAACACGGTCTCGAAAGCCCACGCTAATTGTAAGGTGGTAAAAATTGAAGCAGGTCAGAGTTTGATCAGACATCATAGTTTAGCAGGCTAAGGGTGAACATAATTTTCACATCACATATATAGTCCTTGTTATATATATTTTCTTAATTAAGCGTTTTCCAAAGGAAATCACATTTTATATAAACGCCATTTTTTATCAGATTTGATTATTACGGACATAAATAAATGAACATAACATGCTTAACCTTCTGCACTCGGAGCAAATTGTCGTCTGTAACTATTGTTGTCTGCTGCAATTGTACAATTGTTTTTTATTTAAAACAAAACCCGAACACTGGTTGCCAAAAAGGTGTTAATTTTGATAAGAAATCCAATTTCTCGTCTCATCTGGATCCGTACTGCTTGCAACGATTAATACAAACTCAGCAGTAGATTGCTGAATGTTAAGAGATTCCAGACTGATTAAGAATTTAAGATATATAACATATTAGTGTTGCTAAAACAGGTGCTTGCTTCGCACAGAACAAACGTATTGTGGAAAAGCTCCTATGAGAGCTTTCTATAAAACTTCAGTCCAGCATTAAGCTACAACCTGCATGAAAGCGATGTTTTATTTTCGAATGTCCTTTGTAGACAGGACTTACTGTACATGCACTGCCATGATAAGTCTCACATCAACCACAAATACTCCTGGTTTAGATCCAGACCTGACGGTGATTAACTAGAATTGAGATCCGATCCGATCAGATATTTAAATTGTTATTTGAAAACAAATACGTTAAAATTTCTCTAAAGCAATAACTTAATATGGGTCTTACTTAAAAAGCATGCTACAGCTTCATGCAGGACAAAAATAATGCAGAAAGCTCCTCTTGCGGCATTCTCCATCACTTTCATCCTGCATTAAACATTAAGCCCTATCTGCCGTTAAGACCAAGAGTTACATCTGTTAGTGGTCGCTTTGGCGAGGTTTTACAGTATAGCTAAAGACGACGAATAAATATTTCAAACATGCGCTGATAAAGACATTATTAGCGGACAGATGTACGCATAGGCTATTGCTTCACCCTTACACCGCTGAATTTTCAAATGGACAATTCCAAAATTGAAACAGGTCAAGCTTATTGTGAATATTTAGGGGGATTTCTAAAGAAATGTGAAACATGCCAAACAGTGCATACCCCGATGAGAGGGCTCATCTGGGTCTACACTGTTTGCAAATGCCATTAGTGACTCGTTTCCCGCATTGTAAGGGTTAATCTTTTAGAATGCAAAAGGGTTAATTACCAAAGTTGCAAATAGGTAGAAGCAAAATAGGATACCAAGTAAGTTGGTTTCTCACTTGTATCCAATCTGCTTGTAATATAGTAGACTGGGTGTACATGTATATGACTTGTGCCTTAAAAATGAAAAACACAGAACTGAGTAGCAATAATCTCCTACACGCTAAAGTCTAATGATTTGACCTGTAAAATCTGACACCATCACACTAGTGGCAATGAAAGACTTAACTGACCTCGTTCTCAAGGAGACACTACAACTTGGCACTGATACAATCACGGACTACCTGTCCTATCAAAGATCGCACTAAATAAGCAATTTCTTACAGCACCGTCAGGAGACATTTAATTGGTAATTATGTAATGTTGAATTATCATGTTGCAGTGAATGTTGATGAGGATATATAGTAATTGGATGTTATTTTGCAGTAATTCTAGTTAATAATTTGAAAGGAAATTTAAATTGTATGGGAAATAAAGTTTGAGAAATGTGTCGCAGGCAAAGCGGACGTAAGTAAGGATATGGGCTTGTTTGTAAATGTTTGTTTATGAGTTGTTGTAAAAGAAAGAAAGAAAGAATTTACAGTAGAAACTCTCTAAACCGGGCGCTAAAGTTAGTATCAAAACCAGCCTTTCAGACAGGTGGCAGCTTACTGCAGGTTGAAAGTCATGCAGAAAGCTCCCAAAGGAGCTTTTTGTATGACTTTCATCCTGCATTAAGCAGCTACCTCCTTTTTATAAAGACCTATATTATTCTTTTGTAAATTTCCGGTTTAGAGGGATTCTACTGTATTGGCCAGCGACACGGGTAAAACGTGCCCGTGCCCTCAGATAATACCAGAGAGTGTAGACTAAACTCAGATATTTGCAGATAGTGTAGAACAAGCTAAACCATTTGCTGACAGTGTAGAACCAACACTGTCATCATGCTAGCAATCAGCGTTTTACCAGGTTATGCTCGTCTGTGCAACTGTAAATAAGAGAAGTACTGATCTAATGAAAACATATAATATTTCACTGTCAAACTATATCATGTTGGTACTTCTCACAGTCGCATAGTCTAATAAGCACCAGCTTTGGCAGACAGCTATTAACCCTTTCCCTCATATAAACGTGTTTTCACGCATTTGCAAACAGAGTAGACCCAGATCAGACGGCTCCTAGAGGAGCCGTCTGACCAGGGTCTGCTCTGTTTGCTAGTGTAATTTGAATAGTTCTGTTTCTTTGCTTTCTAAAATGGCTACAATGATCCACCTTCAAGGTTTCATTGTAACTATTTTGTTCATGAATATTCTGTGGGT
The DNA here is from genome assembly GCA_963576725.1 of Azorinus chamasolen. NCBI lineage: Eukaryota > Metazoa > Mollusca > Bivalvia > Cardiida > Solecurtidae > Azorinus > Azorinus chamasolen. The sequence continues at coordinate 70,157,617 of OY755243.1, forward strand.
ATTGAAATTTGAAATAAACATAGAACAGGGAAAGGGTTAAACCCGTATTTCTAAATTTGCTAACTACTTTTATATACAGCTCCGTATTTGTCCCTCAGTAGCCTCTTCAAAGTCTGGCTCTACACTTTTTGCAAGTTCTGGTGCACATTTACCCACTCTGCTGGCCATTTATGTACATATATGTTCATGTTCTAATAGTTGCTTTATAACTAACAAACTGTGAACAAGACGCTTTCGGTTTCTTGCTTGCAGCCTACAGCCTTAATCAATAAGAGACCAGACTCAAAAGACATCGCCCGACTGCAATTCAGAGCACTACCTCCAATACAGTCCAACCGGACTCGGAATGATATGTCCACAGTGTTTGAGGCTGAACCGTGGACAAGAAATAAGCAGCCATCTCTAGCAAGAGAGACTGAATACAAACAAAACTATAACCCACAGCTTGACGACGATAACGCGATGGAGTTCCACCAACATCAACACCGCCCCAGTGGTACCGCCTTGCATGTGTCCAAAGAAGAAGAACAGGAGTTGTTAAAAACCTTGCCTAGAAATGTATTACTTCCGGTGGACGCCATCAAGCTGACGCGCGAACAGGAACACACTGCGTGTAAGTTAGCCGCTAAGGATCTCACGCACTTCGATCCTAAGGAGTTACGCGACGTGTATATTGAATGCAGTCAACACGACAAGGACCTGGTCGGGTGTTGCTCTATCGAAGTCCTCGACAACACCTTGCGGCGACACAGGGTAAAGTCACGCCTTTGCTTTCCACCTGATCTGTAGATTAAATAATACCCATTTCTGTAAGCACTTGCAGTCCAAATTCCATACAGTTTTGAGCGATTGGCATTCAGCATGTATCACAATACCGTTAGTTTGGCTTACTTAACCTCTTACTCCATGAATATTCATGAAAGAAAGACAGACATTGTAGAATCAAACCTATATTATTTCATAAACAGCATATCCTGATCAGACGGTTCCTGGAGGAGCCGTGTGATCAGGGTCTTGTCTGTTTGCAAAGGCATAGAAAAGCGTATTTATGGAGTAAAGGGTTGACCTTATAATACTCCATGAACAAGCATGATAGACTCTATCAATTTTGAATCATTATGTTGTTATAAATGACAACAAGTATGAAATCTTCTGTGATCTAACAGGGTAGACTCTGATCAGGAAGGATTCTACAAGATCTGTCTGATATTTGTCTACTCTGTTTGCAAAGATGTCAAAAGGAGTCTCTATGGACTTTGTTAACGCCAGTCTACAATGGCGTGTCTACAATGGCGTGGTTTCGTATTGAATAATAACACAGTACTGTCAATTACTGTACATGTTCTATGTTTTTTTAGTGTTTTAAACTATTTTTGGTATGGAAGATATGGTTGCAATGCAGTTAAACCCTTTATTCTGTGAATATTCATATAAGAAATAATGACACCATGCATATCAATTAGAATTATACTTTTTATTTATAATGGCATTGAGTCTTGAGAAAAAAGGAAATTTAAGCCATTGCTGGAACTGTTGAGTCAGATCCGTATTATTCCATAAGAATACAGAACATACGCCGATCAGAAGGCTCATACAAGAGTCGTCTAATCTGGCTCTTCCCTGTTTGCAAATTTGCACATTAAAATGCATTTCTATAGAGTAAATGGTTAAGTACAGCGTGAGCGACTTGTCACAAACAGTTTAGATGCAAATAAAGTGTATAATCCGGTGAAAGAGTGTGTGCATTTGTTTAATATATTTATATATATATAATATATTGTCGTCCATCATGTGAATATAGTTTATGTTTTCGCTTCGTCTCGAGTCTTATTTGATCTTAACATTGGCTATTGTATCCGTAAACTAATATCATATTTGTTTAGAAAATAGTGACATATTGAAAGCATTTTAATCATATTGTTTGCTTGTTTTACATGCATATCAGATACCAAAATGTTTCAAAATTACTTATGACAATACAACATTTCGATATTCAGTAAAATGCAAACTTTTTAAACCTTAACTGTTTGCAAATTTCTAATTACGCAACTGTTGAAAAAAGAAAACAATGCAAAAAACGCAGAAAGTCATTAGCTATGTTTGAACCATATCTGTCTGAATTTGTGATACGCTCTTTCTGGGTCCATGCTTATAAAACTTTTAGTTGAGTCTGAGTTCGTTCTCAAGTTTTTGATTGGTCAGATTTGAGCCAAAGGCTTGAGAACTCAAATCTGACCAATCAAAAGCTTTATAAGCATGGACCCAGAACGATGTCAACCTTAGAAGACTTCTCATACATACTTGTCCTTTGCAGGCACACCTTTCTGATACTTTACGAATCATAGCCGCTCAGTTTGTAGATCCGCGCCAGCCAGGAAAAGTGAACTACGAGAAGGTTTTATCCTTCATTGGTTCTGCCTTAGAAATGCACAGGAAAGGACAACTGTAAGTAGTCCACACCCAGCCCATAATCTGCAAGATAAGCCTACAAACATAGTAAATATCCAAAAGTAATAACTAAGTGTAATAAACTGTGATTGGTATACCGGCAAAATAGCTATTGCTGAAAAAACACCTTCAGATAAAAATGATTGTTCATAGTACATTTTGGGCTTGCGCTCCTAGATCACCGAGTGTACAGACCTTTGCAAACAGGGTTTGCACTGTATGTCATTCAAAATTACCGAGCTACAGTTAAAGATGCGTACTCAAATACTAAAATCGTCGTTTCACCACTATACCTATAATGTGACCACTGTGTGGTCCCAGGACATGGTTTTATGGTGAAATAAAGGAGTTATTCTTAGGAGTTATGAAAATATTTAAATTTATGCATCTTATCTGGACCTCTGATATCATCTCGAAAATTAAACCATTTCATATTGAGTCTGTCATTTAAAAGTGATAGATCATTTAACTTTAACCTTGTCCCAGTACTATGTTTATTCCAAATTTAAATACCTACTGAATATTCATTGACAAACTAGTTATAATGAAATATGGAAAGAAAATGGAACATTGTAGCCATTTTAGAAAGTAAAGAAACGGGCCTTTTAAATTTCACTAGCAATCATAGCTGACCCTGATCAGACGGCTCCTATAGGAGAGAGCCGTCAGATCTGGGTCTACTCTGTTTGCAAATGCGTGTAAACACGTTCATATGGGAAATGGTTAAAATAAAATAGCACTCAAAGACTTAATGAGCATTGTATGAAACAAACAACATAACAAATACCTTGTTCAATAATGCAACGAACCGGCACTAAGTTTGTCAGGTCGACTGAAGTCACCAATAACTATTGAAAAACTATGTATCAATTACAGTGGAACAAATAACCCTAGTCAAACAAAGGAACAACACACAGAACAAGGGAAAAGGTCTTCTAAATGTTCAATGTGTTGACATAATTGGGTTTTAAACATGTGTTGTCTGCTTGTTGCGTTTTTTTCTGGACGAAAAGAATGTTTTCTGTTCTCTTTTAACCATTTACTTCATAGATACGCCTTTTAACTCATTCACAAACAGAGTAGACCTATATCAGACAGCTCCTGTAGGAACTGTCTGATCATGGTATATTGTGTTTGCTTATGAAATGATATAGATATGACTCTACAGTTTCAGTCAAACATTCCCTTGAAATAAGGTTATTATAAAAAAGTATCTAACAAATATCCATAGTCATTATTTCTTACATTAATACTCATTTTGGTTATGGGTTGTGTGATTTACATGTAATACGATGTACAAGATGTGCTATTGTATGTACAGTAGAATCTGCCTGAAGCGGCCATCAAAAAGAGATCTAATTATGGGTCCGTAAGACAGCTATAGGAGCTTTCTGCACCAGTTTTGCCCTGCATAAAGCAACCACCTGCTTTTTAAGACTCCTATGTTCAATTAACCAATGACCGCTTAAGACAGATTCTACTGTATGCCTGTTTTAGGGCTCAGCTAACAATTATGTACGTCTCTGTATTGTTGGTTGTTTTGTAAATCTGATTAGCTCTTTTTATACTGTAAAATGGTATCTGCTTAACATTAGTTCGGCTCTAATTTTACATACTTTCTATATAGTTGCCCAAGCTTTTGAATAATTATTGAGCGAACGTCAAAAAGTTTGGATCCTGATGAGACGTTGTCTCATTGGGATCCAAGATGTGTGTAAATGCAAGTCAGACCGCTCTAAGGATTAAACATAATTTTTTTGTAAATAACAATGTAGACAAACTATGTATCTGACAGAGGTCCAGATAAGATGCGTAAATTTATACATTTTCAAGAATAACTCCTTTATTTCTCCACCCAACCTATACTGTGACCACCCTTTAGAATCGTCTCAGTATAGTGTTTGGTGGAGAAATGACGATTATTGTATGTGGACACGCACCTTTATCTGTAGCTCCGTGTCAAAATTACATGATTTTCTACGCCGATCAAGACATATGTGTTAGATTGACACGCCTCTGTTCTATGTACAAACCGGTTAAATGTACAAATGGTTTTCTGTGTAATTTCTATGATATCAGCTAACAATAGCTTTGTATAATCTTTAATTCCTATGACATCAGCTAACAATAGCTGTGCATAATATTTAATTCCTTATATCAGCTAACAATAGTTGTGTATTATATTTAATTCCTACGATATCAGCTAACAGTAAATGTGTATATATACTATTTGTTTCTAGGATGAATACATTTAAAGTTATTAGACTCGCCATGTATAAAAGGCATTTACACGTGTTTTAATTAACCATTTACTCCATTAATACCCATTTTCACTCATTTGTAAACACAGTAGACATATAGGAGACGTCTGACCAGGGTCTTCTCTGTTTGCTTATGAAATAATAAAGATCTGATTTTTAGCCGGATTTTTCGAGAAAATCTCGGCTTACAGTTTGGTGAAAACCGGTTGGGCGGGCGGGCGGGCGGCGTGCCGTCGTTAACAAAACTTTAACATTGCTTATAACTTCTGAATTACTTAAGCTATACCATTCATATTTGGTATACAGATAGCTTGGGGAAGACCTTTCACTTGATACAAGGATACGTGAAATCAGGTCAAGGTCAATGTCAATGTCACTATTTCGAAAACGTTGCCGTTTTTAACAAACTTTAACATTGCTATAACTTCTGAACTACAAATGCTAGGCAATTCATATTTGGTATATAGATAGCTTGGGTAAAGGTCTTTCACTTGATATAAGGATACATGCAATCAGGTCAAGGTCAATGTCACTATTTCCAAAACTTTGCCGTCATTAACAATATTTTAACATTGCTTATAACTTCTTAATTACTTAAGCTAGACCATTCATATTTGATATGCAGATAGCTTGGATGAAGGCCTTTCACTTGATACAAGGATAAGCTAAATCAGGTCAAGATCAAGGTCACTATTTCGAAAACTTTGCCGTTTTTAATAAACTTTAACATTGCTGTAACTTCTGATCCACGAGTGCTAGGCAATTCACCTTTGGTATTCAGATAGCTTTGGAAAGGACCTGACTGATGGCATAAAGATACCTGAAATCAGGTCAAGGTCACTATTTCGAAACATTGGCTGTAATTAAAATGTTGTTATAACTTCTGAACTACATGGGCTAGACAATATATAGTTGGTATGCAGAAAGCTTGGGTGAAGGCCTTTCATTTGATACATGGATACATGAAATTGGGCCAAGGTCAACACAAAAAAATCCGGCTTTAATGCGGTTTCCGCATTTGTTTGCGTGTACAGTTTCTGCTTCAGCAAACATTGTATGTGTTAATGTCATTAAACATTAATATTCAGGATGCCATTTTTGTCTTTCATGAATATTCATGGAGTAAAGGGTTAATATATCCCTGATCATATAAACAGCTGAATCGCTGATCTACCATATTAGCATCAAACTAGTTTATGAAAGATACACTGTGTATTATGTGATTTTATTCAATTTTCAGATCGGATGATAAACCAAGATACTTCATGCAAAATGGAGATGAGTAAGTTTGTAGAATATTTTGACTAACATGATTTCCCCCAATTTTATATATATACGCAAATAAGCTTTGATTCATCATTAAATGGCCCCTGAGAGTCACAGACAACAGTAAGAACGCATCAGTTTTCAATAGTTAGTTCAAGAAAGCTTTTAATGCACACCAGCTAATCTTATTATTTTATCTACCTAATGAACATTCGTGTACAAAATAATGAATATTAGTTATATTATGTTTTATACTGTCATATAAAATAGGACTATTTCGTCATGGAATAACCTGTAAATCAGGTTTATATTATTCAGGGCAGAACCTCCGATAGCTCCTACAGGAATTATCTTTTTTGGGTCTGTTCTGTTTGCAAATGCGCTAAGATAGCCTCTATTAGGTAAATGGTTAAAGGTCACATCCACCTAGTTGTGTCACCTGTCGAGAGGCAGTGTGTCACTTAGGGATTACTTTTTCGTCGTCTGTCTGTCTGTCTGTCCGTCTCTCTGTCCGCCATACTTTCTTTTTTGGCTGTCATTTCTGAACTAATCATTATAGAGTTTTCAAATTTCACACATGGAACAAGCATGATGAGAGGAAGTGCCATGCACAAGAGCCGTAACTCTAGCATCAATTGTTTTTAGTTATTCCCCTTTTTCATATTTTCTGTCCGTCTGTCCGCCGCACTTTCTTTTTTTGGCTGTCATCTCTATACTAATCATTATATAGTTTTCAAATTTCACACATGGAGCAAGCATGATGAGAAGAAGTGTCATGTACAAGGGCCATAACTCTAGCATCAATATTTTTTTAGTTATTCCCCTTTTTCAAATTTCACACATGGAACAAGAAGTGTCATGCACACGGGCCATAACTCTAGCATCATTTTTTTTAGTTATTCCCCTTTTTCATATTTTCTTGTCCGGACAATAACTCTTTATCTACTGGTTAAATTGATTTCAAATTTCATATATTGAACAAGCATGACGAGAGGAAGTGTTATGCACAAGGGTCATAACTCTAGCATTAATATTTTTGGAGTTATTTCCCTTTTTCATATTTTCTTGTCCAGACAATAACTCTTTATCTACTGGTTCAATTGATTTGAAACCTTATATATGGAAAAAGCATGATGAGAGGAAGTGTCATGCACAAGGGTCATAACTCTAGCCTCGTTATATTTGGAATTATTCCCCTTTTGTCATATTGTTTTTCTTATTAATTTTACAAATACCAGTCATGTTTGTCATGTATATACCATTGTCAACTACACCATGGGTGGGTGGGTCAGTGGAGTTTTTTTATAATCCGGTGGGGGATTCATGTATTGCATAGCAATACAACATTAACTTGTTCCCCTTTTTTCTGATTTTCGCACTACAGCATATTAACAGTTTTTTGTGTCAGCTGCGAGCAGGTGACACATGTGTTCCTCCGAACACTCTTGTTTTAACGAGGCTATCATAAATGTGTACAATCGGACAATCATTACTTCGGCAAGGTATATAAAAATATTTCGTAGAATGTTATACTGTTTGTTTCCGAAACAGCACTGATTTCATGCCAATTTGAATACTTTTTTATCATAGTGGTGTCAAGACTGGTTCAATCTACAAGGACAGGGAGGTCGCCAAGCTCCTTCGGATGGTGGAACAGGAGCTGTCCAAGTGCTCGTACTACATGGACTGGACGAAATGGCAAAACTTATTCTTCGAGAGGGACAGGGACCATCGGGAGACATTATCAGCACCTCAGGTATGTGTACTGTTGTTAAATAAACTGTCAATACATAGTTGTACTTAAACACTATACCCGTAAGGTTATTTTACTGATGCTATACTTACACACACGGCAGAGCACACACACGTTTATCTTACTGGATATATATTAATGCATAGCAAACGTTGGGTTGTCTGACTAATGTCATACTTAAACGTTACAAATGTATGGTTATCTTACTAGATTTCTACTTAAACATAAACGCATGACTATCTTAATAGATTTCTTATTAAACACACCAAACGCGTGGTTAACTCAATGATATCAAATCAACGCACTTAAATATAAAACATAATTATTGTGTTAATATTATGCTTAAACATTACAAATGCAAGACAGTCTTACTTATGCTATATTTAAACATCGCATGTGAAAACAATTTGTTTTACAAAACAATGACTATGTTTATATTGGTGAGATGTTATCTTTACAAACATGACAGATGTAGATTTATGATCTAGTATAGGCTTGGTTTGACGTTTTTGTTAAACAAACCAGTTGCTCTATTACAAGATCATGTAGCTTTAGCATAATATTATTATTGGTTACTCCAAGTGAGTTGCAATTAGTACGTTACTATGTATATCCCACACTGATACATGTATACAGTAAAACCCCTCTAATGCGACCACCAAAAAGGGGCATAATTCTGGGTGGCGGAGGCAGGTGGTAGCTTAATGCAGGACGAAAGTTATGCAGAAAGCTCCTTTCTGCATAACTTTCGTCCTGCATTAAGCAACCACCTGCTTTAGACGACATCAGTTGCTGTTTATTAAGTGGTCGTATTAGCGGGGTTTCACTGTATACATTTGAGACCCATATATACTTGGGGGCGTCTCATCTTGATTCAAACTGTTTTCAAATGGTAATCGCAAATTAAATGAGAGATTTAAATGCAAATCAACCAGTAGTCATACAATTTTATTTCAGATCAAAGATATTTGCTATGATTGTAATCTGCCGCTGTCCGACTCCCTGGTAAACCAGATACTTAACCTGTGTGAAGATAACAATCGGGACGGACAGTACAGGTAATTTATCATTTCCCTTTTTTCGTCCATTACTCTGTATATTTTTTCATTTGTTCCTTACATTTTGATAACTATTGCGAGCAGCTTGGTTCCAGATAAAGCATCGAGGAGATGGGCGTCGCTCAAGGATCTTGATTGTTTAACGTTATTAGGCAAAGAAATGGAAAACCCTAATTTGAGAACTGATGTAATTATCATTTGCCATTTTTCTTTTGACGAAAATGTAATCAGCAAGTTCATGCTAAACACTTCATTTGCTACCGACCAATTAGTGATAAGCCTTTCCCTGTACAATATTCATGTAGGAAATAATGACGTCATGAATATCAATTAAATATTAATTAGATTATTTATTTTATAAAGCATATGGACACATGACATGTTGGCTCATTCAGAAACTGTAGAATCAAGTCTATTATAGTTTTATTGTTATTTCATAAGCAAACAGAGCATACCCTGATAAGACGGCTCATATAGGAGCCGTCTAATCTGGGTCTACTCTGCTTGCAAATGCGTGAAAAAGCGTTTATAAGGGAAAGAGTTAAATACATAAACAGTGTTTCTTTCGTTTTAAATTTCAGATGGCACGCTTTCCTCGATTTCCTAAACCGTGTGCGTCCTTCGAACACTGGCTTGCCAATTCCAGTAAGTAAACGCCCCCTGGAGTACGCCAAACATTACCCCGCCCCGGTAGCAAACTGGCCGAGAACAGACACAGACGCAGTTGAGGTCCGTTATCATCTGACACTGGGTTAGGGGAGAGATCTTGTGTGTGTTAACCTTTAGCACGCTGGGAAATAATTGTCTTCTGATTTTTTTTGCATATGTCTATCAGAGTTACAGATAAAGGTGCGTTCCCAAGTACTAAAATCGTAATTTCTCGACGAAACCCTATGTTGTGGCTACTCTTCTAGAATCGTCCCGAAGAGACGGTTCTAAGGAGTGGTCACAACATAGGCTTTGCTGGAAAAATAAAGAAGTTATTTAAAATGTTTATGAAATGTTTTTCAAAAGAAGTTATAAAATGTTTTAATTTACGCATCTTCTCTGGACCTCTGTGTTTAAGATGTGTAACCCTTTACTAGACAAACCTGCCTTCTTACGATCTCGCAAACATAACGGACCAAAATTAATACAGTAGAACCCTCTAATGCGACCACTTAATGAATAAACATTGGTGGCTTTATAAGCAGATGATTGCTTAATGCGGGACAAAAGTAATGCAGAAAGCTCCTCTTTCTGTATTACTTTTGTCCTACATTAAGCTACCACCTGCGTCTAGCACCCATAATTATACATCTTTTAGGTGGTCGCATTAGCGGGGTTTTACTGTAGCAATTATAGGAGCAGAATAGTTCAATTTGCTTATATGTTTCAAATGTTTGCCATGCCACCAATCTCCTTAGTTTACATTTTAAATACAAGTAAACAATTTCAGTAAAATCCATATTAACCGGACGTTCAATTTTATAAATATCAGTCTTGGCGATCGATGGCAGCTTTCTGCATGACTTTCACCTTGTATTAAGCAGCCACCTGTCTAAAAGTATTTCTCTACTAGATTTCCGGTTTAGAGGGGTTTTACTATAGTTATTCATCATAATGGGCAGAGTCTTGCATGGACATTCCTCAAGTAAAGGGTTAAATCACAAGCTACTATCCCATTCATTACAAATATGTGATCTTTGTTTTAAACAGATCGAGTCTTGGTGAGGCACAGACCAGTGCGTCTCATATGGATTCAAACTGTTTACAAAGGAATCATAACTGAGCCCAAAAGCGTACTAATGGTTAAGATTGCCTTTTGTCCCTTTGCTAACATTGGCACAGGTTGTGGAATTAGTAAACACATGCTTGCAACAACTGAACAAATGTCGACAGCAGAAAAACGGCTTTACACTGGTTTAAAGTGTATCATATTTCAGCATGAGTTTGTTTCAAGTGTGTTTTATCACCATTTTCTTTAACGAAAATACACAACGTATAACATACGTATAACATGTACGGTGACTGTGATATGTTGAAAACTTACCGGCAGTCTATTTGCAGCAAATGATTCAATTTAAATGTATTACACTTGCTTATAATCAGTGCAGGTAACACAGAATTGATAAACTATTAATATACAAATAAATCAAGCATTTATTTTTCTGAATAAAAGAAACAAGAAGACCAATCGTTACACCCTGGTAACTCCTCAATCGGCTTAAAAACTATTAAGAAACATGTATCGATCGGATCCGTCAGTCGGTCTCTAGACCAAGTTATTAGAAGACCATTAGAAATGTTGCAGCCAGCGAATCAAGGTCAAGGCCATACTTTAGAGGTCAAATGTCACATTTATAGATTGGCCATCACTGGGGACATGTTTATTTTGTATGTACCTTTTATATTCAACATAACAATTGAAGGAAAGAAAATACATAACTATACGTTGAATAATACAAAAGTACTGGACGTTAGTCATTTCATTGCGGGAAACGTGTCACAAATGCCTTTTGCAAACAGCGTAAGTCTACCCAGGTGGTAGGGCTACTATAGGAGCCCTCTCATCAGCGTCTGCACTGTTTGTCATGTTATACTTTTCTTTAAAAGAAAGCCTTCAATATTCATGGTGAGCTTGACCTGTTTGAAAATGGAATAGTCCATTTCAGAAATCTGCATTGAAAGAGTTAATCCAGCTTTTTGTAAGATATCGAAGTGAAATTTGATTTTGACATTTCGTTAACAATTTGCGCTTTCATGTTCTCTGTAGCATTGCCGGGGACAGGTATACACATTATCTATTGTATATCTATCTATAATTTATCAACATATATTAACATAGACAGTATCAAACTAACCCTGACGCCTTATTCAACACACACGTTTTTGGGAATTGTTGGGATTAACTTTGTACTAGGCATATATTTATTTTCATTTTTGTTTACATTTTATTTACAGAGGGAAACCCCTCTAAACCGGACATTACAATTAGTATAAATATCGGTCTTGGAGACATATGACAGCTTAATGCAGGGTGAACGTGATGCAGAAAGCTCCTCTGTTTCACCCTGCATTAAGTTGCCACCTGCCTGAAAATATCTAAATTCTTCTCTACGAGAATTCCAGTTTAGAGGGTATTTACTGCATATAATTTAACATATTATCTGTTCAATATTCTTGTAAGAAGTAATGATATCGTGGTTATATATTAGTTGAATTTTATGATGGCATATGCACACAGGTCTTTAGATATAAGTAGGAAATTTAAAAACAGGTTTGTTATAATTCAATAAGCAGACGGAGCATACCGAAACCAGACGGTTCCTACATGAGCCGTCTAATCTAAGTTTACTTTGCTTACAAAGATGTGAAACAGCATTTATATGAGGGGGGGGGGGGGGGGGTGTTAAGTGCTTTCACATGCTCTGTTGTTTTTGCTGTTGTATTGTTGCTTGGGGAAATAGTTTGCATGCAATGTTTCACAGAATCTATTTATATATTGAACCAACTTGTAAAAAACTAAATAATTCATTTTTGACGTTTCAGTAATGGGACAGTTCTAAATCCTTTTCACTTATCATACAAGATAATTTAGGCAAATAATTTTCACGCAATATACCACCGGGTGTATAGATAACTAACTATTTATTTTGTAAAAAATAAAGTTAGTATACATTTACTTATTTTAAATTATTCAGTGCATTCCTAACACAATAACACCATGTCTATCTCTTGATTATGTGCAATTTACTTACTAGTATTCTTTTCTATCACAATAATTTGGTTTGTCTGCAACTCAATTTGTTTACCTTTTACTCCATAAATACGCAGTTTAAAGACTTTAAAAACAAACATAATAGACCCAGATCAGCGTCTGATCTGTTTGCTTATGGAGAAATAAAGATCAGATTCTACAGTTTATCATGGTCAAAATGTCTTGTGTTCGTGTACCGTTTAACACATTACCCCTAGTGACGCATTTTTGCACCTCTACAAAATTCACATTGTGAAACCATTGTGATAAATAGAGCATTTGCTGCTATTTATCACAATGGTTTCAAACTACAAAATTCTGAATTTTCCCTTTTCTCTAGTAAATGCTCCTTTTCGGTAGATTAATTAAAAAAGGCTGGATAGAAAAATAGCCTAGGAGAGGATGAGTTAAGAAATGTATCTAATACATATTCATGGTGTCATGATTTTGTACATGGAGGAAAAGGTCAAGCAATGGAGGAGGAGCTCTGTTTCCTTTTTAATCATAACACAAGAAAAAATATAGGAATAACTTCACATATTATTGTTCTATAAGAATCTGCTTTTCACCCTGTTACTCCATATATTACACCTTTGCAAACAGCGTACACTCAGATCAGATGACTGCTGTATATAGGAGCCGTCTGATCAGAGTGTGTTTTGTTTGCTTGCGGAAGTATATAGATCTGATTCTACAGTTTCGGCCATGGCCATAATGCCTTTTGTTCGCTGCCATTATCGAAAATCAGCTAATCAGTATAAATATGATTATACATGACCAAAATTTCCTTTGTTCATTAGCCGCTAGAAAAAAATCAGTTAATACATGTAGTCATTATCTGGTGGAAAATTGAGATAAATAAGCATCGATCCTATGTTAAGTGACCATGTTCTTAATATTGATTTCAGCGCAGGGATGGCTTTTCCCCGAGAAGGTCAACTTCCCCTCGCCGAGGAGAATATTATAAACAGGAGCCACAACAGCAACAATATGACGAACGGTAAGAACGAGTGTAGAAACATGACACTTGTATTCTCCCATACTCTATTCCTATACAATATTACGTCATAGGCTATTTTTAGACCCAACCTCTTTGAATAAATCTACTGAAAAAGAATATTTACTAGAGAAGAGGAAAATTTAGAATTGTGTAGTCTTGAAACCATTTTTTTCAGTTTCAGTTTGTCTTTTGTTGTTGCACTAAACGATGAATGTTCAAAAATAGAATAAAAGCTCTACATAAATTACAGTCGATGGTCACATGATTCGCCGTTATCATATATGTGTTAAAATTATACTTTCTCATTGTTCCGCGATACTTTCCTGTGTTTCTTTAGCAAACAAGGCGTAAATGATGTTAATTTCTATACAAAGCATCGAGTGTAGCCATTTGACAGTGAAACTAGGGCGGAAATTAATTCTCAGAAGAATATAATGTGACATTTAACTGTAGTTGTTATTTCTGCCTTAGTTATATAGAAATATCTTACACCACTCAAAGCTAAAACCTGAAAAGTATCATCGTTTTCTTCTTTGTTCTAATACAAGATTGTCATATTTGTTCAATAACTTGCAACGAAATGTCTACAATAAAAACAAATTTATTTATTATCCTACCAATTTGACCTGAGACTCATGCATATTCCGTGTATTATCGTCGGTAATCTTCGAATAAATTTCCGAAGGTATAAGAATGCGTTATAAGAAACATTAAACCCCCTCTAATGCGACAAGCAAAAAGGGGCATAATTCACAGTGGCAAAGGCAGTTGGTAGCTTAATACAGGACGAAAGTTATGCAGAAAGCTCATGTAGCAACCACCTGCTTATAAAGACAGCCATGTTTATTATGTTTAAGTGGTCGCATTAGAGGGGTTTACTGTACAATCCTCGAGGAACATGATTACTACCGGCTTTTGTCACAGAGTATTACGAACAATCCCGATAAACACGCCGAAATTTAATCGAGTCTCGGGTCAAATTGGGAGGATAATACTTTTATTTTACCCTTGATCAATAATTCGGTCATAAACGATTTCTTCAGGATCTGAAATTATTGACAATGTCGCAGCGTTCTCTTTAATGTTTAACCATGTCCTTCATATGACCGCTTTTCGCCAATTTGCAAACAGAGTAGAGCCCGATCAGCCGTCTGATCAGGGTCTGTTCTGTTTGCTAATGACATTTGATAGTTATGTTGCTTTACTTCCACAAATGACTACAATGTTCCACCTTCCATAATTCATGATAACTATTTTGTCCATGAATATTCAGTAGGTATTGAAATATGGAATAAACATAGAACTGTCCCGCAAATCGCGACCTGACTCGCATTTGCAAAGAGCTTGGATCCGGATGAGACGCCGAGTAACTCAGTATCTCTTAAGGATGCTAACTGTTTGACACACGATCAATAGTTTCTAAAAAGCTTGATCGACCAAAAGACGTCGGCATTGCTCAATATACAAAATTGAATAGGCATTACGTCAGGTTTAAAATGTTTGTGTAGATCGTGAAGATGGCCGACGGGCCGAAATATTGACCACGAGTTAGAGTTAGAAACATAATCATTATAATTCAACTGATTTGTTGATTATATGTAATTTGGCACCGATAATGTTTTGAACCAGGGAAAAATCTCCTCAGCGAGAAATTCCATCGTCAAGAGGGCAAAAGGAAAGACAAGAAAAAACAGAAACAATAGATAGGTAATTGCTGTATGTTCAGGTTATTGTCTGGTTAGTGTTGTGTTAGGTATTAAGACGATGTAGTTATACGTACTTACAATATAGAGTTGTACATAAAAGATGTATTGATATACACATGTATCCATCTCTCTAATTTTCTCAGGCAAACCTTACCTTGCTGGTACTCAGCAGAATCACGTGATCCTAATGAAAATCAACAAGTTGGGGTTGGTGAAAACATAAAGAAATTACTTTACCTATACATGTATTACCTAAATACTTACTTATCTTATCTAGAGATCTGCTACTAACACTGGTTGAGTTTTATGTGAGATGGTGTTCAACTTTTTTTTAAAGAATTTTGAACCCATTTACTCTAAGATATAATTGTTATTTATAGTGTAAAATGTTCGGATTATTGTTGTTTAAGTTGCATTGGTGTTTTTGAAAGCTTCATATTTTGTGTACACTGTTTTTGAGCTAGAGATTTTGCTTTTGTGCATGTGAACTATAGACTAGTATAGCGAAAAGAGTATGTATACAAATAATAAGTTCAAGCATTAATCCTTAACTTTCTGAATAAAAAAATGAATTTGCCTTTCTGAATACTCATTAAAACAAATATCAAAATCTATCACAGAAATATTTTATGACACACAGTGGAAACTCCAGAGGGAGATTTTTGATCTGGATCTACACTGTTTGTAAAGGTTCTATATACTAGGTTCCCGTATTTAAAGGATTAAATTCATTGTATCATTATTGAACATAATACTTGAAAATCTCTATTTATGAATCATATTAATTCCCTTTTTGGAATATTTTCTTCATTGAGCATTATTGGACAGTATAAGAGAAAGTAAAACTATCGAACCAAGTATTATTTAGATTGCACATGCATTTGGTCTTCTTGGTGTTAATTACCTTAATAATTAGTATTGAACATCTTACAATAATATTATTCAAAGTAACACTATTATGGTAGGATTTTATGTTGTGTCGTTACGTTAATGGCTTTGAGCAAATGAAGTGCTTCGTTCGGACATCTTTTTGTGATTTTAAACAGACGAAGAGTAGGAGTTTATTCGCCAGACGTGGAATCACCAAAGTATAAAGGCTACTCAAGCACTCACCGTGGAGCTATACACAATTATGGAGAGAAATATAAGTACCTCGTGTATGTGTGCCTGCTGCATCAAAACTGCTGCATAGCGAGGCTTGAAGCAAAACTGTTGTAATTGCATTCTGTTACAATGATAAGCAAATGCAAAGCTTTCTGTGTTCTTCAATTTCTTTTCAAAATACATCCAATGTCAGACAGTTTGGATCCTGATGATATACACACAGGATGTAGTTACAACAGTTTCGAACTAAACCCATGAACTCAGAATAACACGAATGGCATTTTCCATATTCAAATCATATCCATTCTACATCCAAGGTTTTTCATCAATCCATAAATTGTTTCTGTACAAATATCTGTTGAACAAACTATTCCATGAAATTATATATTCTTATTACCACTACCTTTTGGCAGAGCTACAGATAAAGATGCGAATTCACATACTAAAATCGTCATTTCTCCACCAAATCCTATGTTGTGACCACTCTTTAGAATTGTCTCTTGGAGACGATTTTAAAGGATGGTCTAACTAAGAGTTTGGAGTATCCCTAAATGGTAACATATGTGTTAATTTGCGATATATTCATATTTATTGTCGCCTTTCACATGCGATTTTCTACAATGCTATTGTATCAGTTAAAATGTATTATTAAAAACAATTTGTTAACGCATGCTGAAAA
The DNA here is from genome assembly GCA_963576725.1 of Azorinus chamasolen. Classification (NCBI taxonomy): domain Eukaryota; kingdom Metazoa; phylum Mollusca; class Bivalvia; order Cardiida; family Solecurtidae; genus Azorinus; species Azorinus chamasolen. The sequence continues at coordinate 70,174,631 of OY755243.1, forward strand.
TCAGTTTTGATTTAAGCCTTTATTCTCTCAAATATGACGTTTCTAAATCATTATTTGCAAAGTATCAACAAAAACTAAATTTTTAAATTTTAACAATTGATGTTACAGGCAAATATAGTTATCAGTGCACGCCTCTCCATAGCTCTAATAATGTTATTCAAGTAACAAAACCCTACAGGACTGAACATTTAGTTACGACTTATAAACCTTCCTGCAGGAGAATGTACTCGCCAGATAAGAATGCCTATCGCAATGACAGACCGGTACAACCTATGTATGAGTCTCCACGAGCCTATGATCATGACTTGTCACCTTCACCAGCCTTTGAACAATATAGGGCGTCCGTGGAGCCCCGAGATTATAATAGAAGTGGGGACGAGTTTAGGCAACATAGGGACGAGCACAGGTATCGAGCTCCGACCTGCTTCACAGCATCTTCTGCATAGCTGGCAGTGTCACCTTCATCACCACGTATATTCTGCTTCAACAACATTGCCTATCATAATTACGAATTATATAGTTTCACATTAAATTTTGTTTTAACCCTTTACACCCCATAAATATCTATTTTATGACTTTGCAAGCAGAGTATACCCAGATCAGACGGCTCCTATAGGAGCCGTCTGATCAGGATCTGCTCTGTTTGCTTATGATATAAAATAAGATATGATTCTACAGTTTCTACCATGGTCAAAACTTCTAATGTACATGTGCCATTATAAAGGTTATTCTAATTAATATTCAAGATGTCATTATTTCTTACATGAACAGTGATGGTGTAAAGGGTTAAGGAACTGTCATATACTATCATGCACAATAAGACTCTTACTAGACCTGGAATAAACGTATTCTTCGAGTATCAGACAATCTCTAGTCCTAAATTTACTGCGATCATATTTTAAAACTTCATTCAATTGCATTATCCATTTAGTTCATGCTTTGTTAACAGACGATGAAACTTCACAGTATGAAGTTGTTATAGCCAAAGCCACATGCACATTGTTCTACTGCGGTTGTCCAAGTCAGGGTCCGTTGTACTCGTAAAATGCCATTATTGAGTCAAAAAGGACATTTTCCTTTTCAAATTATTGGTTTTAAGAAAGTCTATGATATTCCAAATTTAGAGTCGTAAACAGAGTTATATTGAAGAGATATGTTTTATCCGGAACGTTTGTTTCAGTGAAATCTTGGGCAACAATGGCTTTATTGTAGAGTACTATTTCATTAATAAACTATATACGCCAACACAGATACCGAACGTAGCTCGTGTAAAATGCAGGTACTCTCGCGCAGATGTGTTTAAAGTTTTACATATGTTTAATCTTCAGAAATCTCTTTGCTGTGGATGATGACTCAAACAAATTCATTGTGTTTCGAAGTGGTTTGAATTTGACTTCGATACAGATGACTGAAAATATTAAATTGTTGTATTGAAAACTTGAAAAAAAGGCAGTGTTTGCAGAAAGTAGTCATTGTTTGCAGAAATCAGTTGTTAAGTTGCCTATAGGTTAACCCATTGAACCCATTAACCCATTTTTTTTCATTGTTATGTAGCACAACTGTGTCGTACAAGCTAAATTATGTTGCCAACAATCGAGTGGTATCGCAAAACCTTTAGTCTGTTACGGGCATTTCCATGTTTGGCTTCAGATGAGATGCCGAGTTATTTCCAGTAGTTCTGCCTCTCATCAGGATCCAAACTATTTTCTTCAAATGAAATAGTCTACGTAGAAATTTAAATTGGAAGAAATTTCTGTTGACAGAATCATTGCTAAGCATGCTAAAGGTTAATGTCATTTCAGAAGTGTCAGGGGCTTCTTTGTTGTTTTTTTAGGTATACAGTACAGCCTCTGTAATGCGACCATTAAAAGGAGGTATAAATCTGGTCTGAAAGTTAGGCGGTAGCTTGAAAAAGGATGAAACTTATTCAGAAAGCTCTAATAGGATCTTTCTGCATTACTTTCGCCATGCATTAAGCAGCCACCTGTTTTTAAAATCATTAATTTCTATTGATTAAGTGGCCACATTAGAGAGGTTCTGTTGTATACTTTAAGTTATCCACTCGTTTGATAGAGTGTTTGTATTGTTTGCACATGTATGTCTGTACATGCTTATGTCCGTCACAAGTAGACAGTAACGTTATCCATCAGTGTGGTACAGTGTTTATATTTCATCCTGTTTTAACGTGTACTACTCCGTCACAAGTAGACAGTAACGTTATCCACCAGTGTGGTACAGTATTTATATTTCAGCTTGTTTTAACTTGTACGCTTTTATATGCTTACGTCTGTCACAAGTAGACAGTAACGTTACCCACCAGTTTGTTTCAGCTTGTTTTTACTTGTACGCTTTTACGCGTGTTTGTTACTTATCAAAATGCTTTCTTCACAGTATATGTATGCATGCAGAAAAGGCAACACCTACTTACTTGTATTGCAAACACTGATTATACATGTACTGTTTGTTTGTGTAAATATGTACGTAAAAAATCTGTACGTATGAAAATTTTGAAACAAAATAAATCTTCGTTTTTTGTTTTACTCATTCTTAATAAGGCACATACCTGTAACTAGCATATAATTAATTAGGGTTTTCTTACTATTTTTTATGTTTTGATTGGAACGTATCATTTACAGTACGATAAAATGAATACACTGTCGTCACGTGCGTGAATAACAAAGAATGTTATTCCTTGTTATGCACGTAACGCCCGTGTTTTCATTATATTTATTTCTAAATTATTCCATCAAACTGTTGAGTTTAGAGTTACAACGTAAATAATATATACAGAAAGCGAGCCGTTGTACAAGATGGAACAAAGTTACCTTTAGTCTTGTTTGTTAATATAATTATTGACAATTGATGTTAATATAAAATAGAATAACATATTCCTGATTTATATCAAAAGCTATGTTATGTTGCATAGCGGAGGATATAAGCCAAGTTGGCACGAGAAAGACCAAGGACGTGCAGAAAGTCCGAGAAAATGGGCACAAGCGCCTGAAAGGGATCGTCAACGTGAAGCAATGTCCCCAAAGTGGACACAGGCACCAGATCGAGAAAAGCAAGAACCAATGACAAACCATTACCATGGTGACCACCACAACCACAAGGATAGACAGTACCAAGACGTTGTTAGGTAATGGGCTGCATGTAACAACTGCTTGTAGCTTACGTTCTAACAACCAGCCGCAACGTCATGTGTAGTAATAACCATTATCTCTAACTGTAGTCACTTCCTTCACAGGTTTTTATGTGTTATCTCTATTTGTTATAGAACATAGTCTGACAGATAACCTTCTTACATTTCAGAGTTACTACTATAGTGTTGTTTTGGAACGCATATTTAGTTTGTATGTGTATTTACTGTATGGACGGAATTGTTTCTGATAGACTTCCCATGAGGCTGAAACCGGCTGAGTGGCTGTTTCAGATGCTTGTGACCAGCTACTTCTGTCCACTGCATTTTAGCCGATTTTAATTGAACGTTTTGTTACTCATGTTTTAAAATGTACGTTTAAGCATTGGTGCTGTTATGAAATGCCTTGTAGAAAACAAACATAAACGTTTTTGAGGCAAAATTTGGTCAGCAATGGTATTATCGCTTTTAAGTCTATGGAGGTAGCTATGTTTAGTTAGCCTTAATTACGTGCTTGTAAATGCTTGCAATTAGGTCCACCGGCTTACTGGAATTCTGTCAGAGACAAATATGTCCTATCTATACAAATGAAAAGAACATTAATTGCCACCCGCTTTTTGTGTCACCTACCGAGAGGCAGTGTGTCACTTAGGGATCGCCGTCTGTCTGTCTGTCTGTCCGTAACACTTTTTTTACTAACACTTCTCCTAGCAGGTGATACATGTGTTCCTCTGAACACTCTTGTTATGTTATTATTATTATTATTTATTAATGGAAGCATGCGAATTATATGACATGTATTATATGAGTTTATCATGCGCATACAATGCAGATCAGTCACTGTACATGTATTGGAAAAAATAATGTGTGCCACTGGGCAAAACGAGCAGTATATTATCCACCACTGCGACAAACGATTCAGATCATAGTATCATGCCACTTTCCAATTAGCCCATAGTGAGCTGAAACGGACGTAAATCAACACAAACAAACAAACAAACAAACTTTCCAATACTCGCAAGCTGATCTGCGTTATATACGAGAGTCCCTTTTATCGTGACGCTGTGTATGTGGTTGTATTCATTTTTTTTACCTGATATGTATTTTACCATTGTGACGCATCTGGCAAACCCAGCAGACATAGATCAGACACCCCTGCAGAAGCAGTCTGAACAAAGTCTGCTCTGTTTGCTCATGGAATAATATAGATGTGATTCAATCGGCCATAGTCAAACATTCCTGTGTTCATTGACCATGATAATAGTTCAGCTAACACTTTTTTAATGCAGTCATTGTTTCGGACATGAATATTCACCAGGTAATGAGTCAGTATTGTATATCGTGCATCATAACATTTTTATAATATGTTTTTGAATGTAATACGTAATTGCTAACGATGACAGAGATAACACTACGTAGATAGATGTGATAGTCACGAGTAGATGAAGAGAGATTGTTAGTTAGAAAATGTATTCTGATACATTTGTTCTTGTTATTAATAGTCTATTCTAATACAATTTTATCTTATTATAATCTTTTTATAATATGCAAAACTGATTGTGGCATACATTATTGTGTAGTATTTTGCAACATTCTAATTTAGTCGCTGACCCATTTGGCAATTGTGTCTTTAATTAGAACATTGTGTGCTTATTATATGTTATTGTCAAAGTAAGAGCATACGTCCTGTATACACAGGTATACATTAATTAATAACACGGGGTTTGACATGTATCTCTATACGTTGATATGCCTAATGGTAACAATCCCAATACTCTTGCTGTGTACAATAAAATCTCTCTGGACCAGGCGTAACATTTGCATCAGTGCCAATATTCCAGACAGGTAACAGTTTAATGCAGGATGAAGTCATGCAGAAACCTCCCAAATAAGGTTTTTTCTGCATGATTTTCAACCTGCATTAAACTGCCACACGTCTAACCAAGCCTAAACTGTTTTTATCAAAAGTCCACTTTAGAGGGGTTTGACTGTATATAGTTACCATTAACATTTTCCCTTATGTCAGCGCATTTTGACGCATCTGCAAACAGAGTAGACCCAGATCGGACTGCTCTTATAGGAGCCGTCCAATCAGGGTCTGCTCTGTTTGCTGATGGTGTAATATAGATCTGAGTCTTCTGCCTGAGCCAAAATGTCCTGTGTTCATATGCCATTATAAAAAATAATCTTATTAATATTCATGACGTCATTATTTCCTACATGAATATTTATCAGGAAAAGAGTTAACCTTTTCAACGCTGAATTTTTTCAATGGAATAGTCCATCAGTGCCTTGCTATAGAACCCACTCAATATGAAAGGGTAAACCTTAACCCTTTCGCTGCCAATGCCGGATCAGTGATTTATCTATGCAAACAGTTTGGATCCAGATGAGACGCCGAGTAACTCGGCGTCTCATCAGGATCCAACCGTTTGTTACTGTTACTATGTTTTTGAAACAAAAATGAGAATGTGTAGCAGACGACAAAGTTAGCAGACGACAGAGTTTGGCAGCGAAAGGGTTAATCCATTCAACGCTGAATGTTCATAGCGGAATAGCCCATCAGTGTTTAACTGTAAAGTCCATTCTTGTATGAAGGACTTAAACTTGCCAGAGAATATTGAATGACAAATAGTGCAGACCCTCCTCTAGGGCGTGATCTGGGTCTACTCTATTTGAAAACACACGCCAAGATAGTTATATCAAGTTAAGTGTTAAAACAACATGATATACGTGTTGAGGCAACGTTGGAAGGCAACGTCACACGGTATCTCTTTTGATGCAGCCTGGACCAAACGTTACATCGACATTCCCCATGGGTGCTCAAGATAATAAACTCACTAAAAGAGTTCACTAGGCTTTTATGTTGGCTTGTACTATTCTAGGTTCAGGTACCGAGACCCTTACGACAGAGCTATGCATGCTTGGGCACAACCAGACAGGTATGAAATGCTCGCATGCACCTCATACAGAGACATAGATCATCATGTTGTCTAAGCCAATAGCAGCAATGTTGGTTTATACAGCCCATGTCACATTATCACAACGTATACTCGAGGGCTGGGCTTGGTTTGATTTGGTTTGATTTCACTAGCAGGTCGGTCACCTATTTTTCTTTGTTTCAAGACAAAGGCATTAGGAGCACTATTTCTACTTTCAGTATTTGTAGAATTATGGGCCGTATCAGTATGATAAAGTGAAAAATGTACAGTGTTCTTGGATACCTGTTTGAATTATACGTTAATCAAATCGTTTATTTGTGTTTGGATAATACCTTCAATATCCATTATTCAAGGAAAGTTTCTGCTGATGACTCCGTTTTAGATATACGCATGTAGTTCATATGATATTTCGGTCTCTTCAATATATGTAGTTACAATAACGTAATCGTTATGGGCTCGGCTTTCAATATACGTGGTTCAAATTTGTTTAAAATATTGTTTTTGTTTTAGAGATTTAACCATTTGTTTCTGGCTGATATAAAAGTGTCTGCACGCGAAACATTTTGCAGCCTGCTCAAGAAACTATTTATTGTTTGGTGTAGGTGGAAACACGGCTATTGACTTGTTGCATATACTTTTTTGTCTCTTTCTGTCTACTCACTACCGTTGATATGTTAATAGCTTTTTCTATATTTATGCTTTCAGTGTCATACATGTTTTATATACATGTACAGTTTATACTCTCAATGTATGACTTATTGATTTATTTATGCTTATTTATTTAATTTTCTTAAGTCCCTGTCGTTGGTTCAAATTAAAGCTTTTATCAAGTATTTTATAAATGCACTGAAATGTTCAATGTCTGGAAAGTTAAAAAAGAGACAGTCATTAACCCTTTACGTCATAAATATTCATGTTAGAAATAATGAATTTATATATATTAATTAGCTGGCTTTTTAATATAGTATCATGGACATGGGAATTTTAGCAATTGCTTCATAAGCAAACAAAGCAGACGGCTCCTACAAGGGCCGTCTGATCTTGGTCTACTCTTGTTTGCAAAGGTGCCACAAGGCGTCACTATTGAGTAAAGGGTTAAAGTATATATGTTTTGAACTTATGAAGGCATACAGTGTCTTAACCATTTCCCTCATATAAACGTGTTTTCACGCATCTGCAAACAGAGTAGACCCAGATCAGACGGCTCCTATAGGAGCCGTCTGATCAGGGTCTACTCTGTTTGCTAATGAAATTTGATAGATCTGTTTCTTTAGTTTTTGAAATGGCTAAAATGTTCCACCTTTTATATTTCATTATAACTGCTTTGTCAATGAGTATTCAATAGGTATTGAAAGGTATTGACAGAACAGGGAAAGGGTTAAAAGAAATATTCAGTATCGTAGAAAAGAATGTTTCACTTTAAATAATTCGTTTTTAATGCGTGGCTATATCACTTTATACCCGAAGATAGTAAGTTCGGTGTACTAGTAATATTGCCAATACTAGCTTATGTTACATTGTAAAATTTATTTATTTATTTATCTGAATTTTTCGATCCTGTCAGTATTTATGCACATAGTTATAAGTTAGGTAGAAAATGTAAATAATAAGTTGGAAAGAACAGTTTAAGTATTTTTGCATTCTGTGTAGATATTTTATTGATGATGTGATAATATTTGTAGACCCTACAACAGCTATCGAGTCCCTAGCCGATTAAACAGACCAAAATCTTACGCTGAACCTCAGAGGTATATGCTCTCTCTGCTTGTGTTGATTTAACCAAAATGTCATACAAATTAAACGAATATTTTTGTTAAACTGTAATCGTATGTTACACATTAACACAAACCATGTCTGGTATATTCTATATTCTATATCAAAGAGCAACAAAGTGCAATTTACTGAATTCATTTAGAAAGTGTTCTTCAGAAATAGTTTTCCCATTAAGCCAATGCATTACGGTAAAACTCTCTAAACTGGACTCCCCCAAAAGGCGTCTTTTTGCATGACTTTCAATCAGTTTTAAGCTGCCACCCATCTGAAATACCGGCACCGATACCAATTTTAACGTTCGGTTTAGAGGAGTTTTACAGTATTTGTTTTAATTACCGGTAAATATAAAAGAGAAGAAGACGTCTGTGTGATAATAAATGCAATATATTCAGAGTTTTATAAAGGTAAAGATTACTGTATATGAAATTGTAAAGTAAATGCGGCTTACATGTACCTACTCGTTGCTTTGACATGATTGTGCTTTCTTCCATGTTTCTAAAGGCTTAAAACACCATTGGATGTGAACCACCGTCCCCGACCCCTGTCATACAGGGACGTCTATAGGTATTTTAGATATAATCAGGGAATGGCTTTTTAAACTTTATTTAGCTTAGAAGAGGGTTTGTTTTGTAATGCTTCGAAAATGACCAATATTACTCCAGGTATGCGTACGCAATAGACCTGTGTACAACGACCATCAACAATAAGTATCATTCTGGACTTTTAAGACAAGTGGTTGCTTTATACAGGATTGAAGTTATGCAGAAAACGTTTCTGTAGCGTTCTGCATTGTTTTCGTCCTGCATTAACCCATTTCCTCCTTTTGATGCCTTTTGACGGAGTCCGTAAAAGTTATTTTTGAAACCAGGGTGATAAATAGAGCATTTGCTCCCTATGAGCAAATTCTATTTATCACAATGGTTTTAAAACTAGACAATTATAAAATTTTCCTTTCTTCAAGTAAATGCTTCTTTTCGGTAGACTTATTCAAAGAGGCTGGTTCTAAAAATAGTCAGTCTAGGAGGGAATGGGTTAAACATCCACGCACATGTTTATTGATTTATACATGGTCGCTATACACAGTTTCTACTGTATTTTAAACAGCATGAAAGAAAAGCATGGAATAATAAAATGTTTTAATAAAGCCCTTGAATAATATCAATATAACAGATTAAGTCCTTGAATAACATATGTGAAACAGAATAATGCCACATGTAAAAATGATACTTCAGCAATAAAATACTGTATTATTTATGAATATTAAATTTCTGTAAAGGTACCTGCATATTCAATAAAAATATAATTATAAATGATAATTTAATCATTGAATACACAGAACTGAATAAACGTTTGCATCTCTGTTTTGGATATAGATTGTCATGCTGTTTTTTCTGCAGATGTTTTTGAAAGACTGAGTTTTGTTTTCGTGAGTGCTTTTTAACCCTTTCGCTGCCAATGCCGGATCTGTGATTACCTATGCAAACAGTTTCGATCCAGATGAGACGCCGAGTGACTCGGCGTCTCATCAGGATCCAAACTGTTTGTTACTGTTACTATGTCTTTGAAACAAAAATGAAGAAAATAAAAAAAAATGAAAATTTGTAGCAGACGACAAAGTTAGCAGACGACAGAGTTTAGCAGCGAAAGGGTTAAATAAAAACATCTCTATTACGGTTTTGTCCTTTTTTGGCAGAAAGGCGTACCATAGTTTCAGTTTATACGGATTTTCTATATTTGAGTTGAAGAGCCTTAAAAATATGCAGTAAGTTGTCAGAAACATAAATATAAAACGGAGTCGAAAAAGTAAATATTAATCAGATAAAGTGCTTGTTAGGCCGTGGAGATATATGTTACCCTTTCCTCCATGAATATTGATTCCAGAAGTTTTACTGCATGGATATTAATGGACGGACATTTTATAAACTAGATTAATAATTTTGGCTATGACGGAAACTTCATAACCAGATTTATATCATTCCATAAGCAAACAGAGCAGGCCCTACCCAAACAACTCCTATATGAGCTGTCTGATCGAGATCTCCTTTGTTTGCAAGGGTGACAAAGTCGTCTCATTGAAGGTAAGGGTTACAAAGCATTAAGTAAGAGCGGTTTTTGTATAAAGTAGACCTATATTCTGCAGGGGTGTTTATCAAGACACTAGGTATGAACAGCAACAGGGGCGGTTACGAACTCCGGTTCACCGTTCCCGCAGTCTTTCACCTGTTCGATACCACCCAACTGTTCCGGGTCAGCAGTACACACATCAAGACAGAGAGTATCCAAACACATTCAGGGAGCAAGAACAATATCCGTACGCATACAGGCAACAACAACCGCAACAACAGCAACAACAGCCGCAGTATCCTAGTCGCTATGTGGAACAACATTGGCAAGAACCAGTTTACCCATCGGGTTACCAAGAAAAGCGCCAACAATTTCAGGATACTTATAGACTTAAAGCTCCTTACTCTGAGGACTATAATGGTCCACAGTTTCAAACTACTCAAAAGGTGCAGCAACAATACCATTATCCAATTCATCAACAGCAACCAAGGTATGCTAATATACATGGTGAACAGTATGGGTACAAAGATATCTCTGGAGACAGGTTTCCTTATGGGTTCCAGGCAGATGGGAATAATAGGTATCAGTAGCGTGGAATGGAATGAGCGTGCATAACCCAGCTGACCGGCATTACATGTCGCTGAACTGACATTACGTCATGTTTCTTAGCTTCTATGGTGGCGGAATTGTATATTATATTTCTTAGGTCTCGTCAGAAGTTTTTGATGTTTTCAGCTTACATGGTGCTTCATGCTTATGTTTATGTCATTTTAATATGAGTTGTACGTGGAGATTGCGTCATTGTATTTTTATATAATTTATGATCTATGTAACGGTTTGTGTACGTTATGATAACATATAATAGTGATAAAGGTTTTGTGTTTGGACAATATTAATATTATTGCATTGTTTATTTCAGCATATATTAACAACTCTATTCGAGAAATGCTTATATCTGTGTTTGTTTGTTAACCCTTTACTCCATAAATACACCTTTGCAAACAGAGTACATGTAGATCCAGATCAGACGGCCCCTATTGGAACCGTCTGAATAGGGTCTGCTCTGTTTGCTCTTGAAATAATATAGATGTAAATCTACCGTTTTTGCCATGGCAAAAAATTCCCGTGTCTGTGTGCATTTATAACAATCAATCTTATTAATATCCATGATGACATAATTTTTCACATGAATATTCATGAAGTAAAGGGTTAAATGGACAATACAAAATAAGTTCTTTCGATATCCATTTCTGTACTGTGGATTTAGTTTTAATTTTCTGGTGATGGGTGTTTTACTCTTTTGGAAATTTTGATTATTTAAGATTTAATATGTGTTTGCGTATACTTATTAGGTGCTATCAATAAAAGATACAAATCATCATTTGGTGAAAATGATCACTTTTGTGCGGTAAGGTCATAGGAAGAAGATATTAAATACATCATGCACAATGCCATGTACTTATAGTTATCAATTAAACGTAGTTGAAATATTTATATACAGTAAAACCCCTCTAAACCGGACGTTCAGATAAGTATTAATGCTGGACTGTTAGACAGGTGACAGCTTAATGCAGGGTGAAAGTCATGCAGAAAGCTCCCAAATGAGCTTTCTGGATGACTTTCGTCCTGCCTTAAGCTGACTGTTGCTTAAAAAGATCTAATTCTTCTTTACTGAAATTCCTGTTTAGTTTCACTTTAACCCTTTCGCTGCCAATGCCGGATCTGTGATTACCTATGCAAATAGTTTGGATCCAGATGAGACGCCGAGTAACTCGGCGTCTCATCAGGATCCAAACTGTTTGTTACTGTTGCTATGTTTTTGAAACAAAAAAGAAGAAAATCAAAATAATGAAAATGTGTAGCAGACGACAAAGTTAGCAGACGACAGAGTTTGGCAGCGAAAGGGTTAATACTAAATTATGTAATACTGTTGTGAATTTAATGTTAAAACATTTATATTTTCTTTATTTATTATCTTATTTTTTTTATTTTTCTTTCCTTAAGAAATTTCTGATCATGCCATATTGAACAATTATAGATGTACGCCATTTTTATACAGTTAAACCTGCCAATTTTAAGTAAAGACGAACTGGGAAAGTCTTAGACAGGTGGGTGCCAAATGCAGGGTCTTGTGTTTAGCTCCCAGAGCAGTTTTTTGCACGACTTTCATCCAGCATTAAACTGGCATCTCTCTTAAAGACCGATAATATTACTTATTTGTGTGATCGGACTGTCGATGTTTTACTATTTATTGTTAAGACCATTGAACAAGTTTTTATCGAGGCATTTTGGCTTACTTCGTAGGTATTGTATACCAAAATGTCGTTTTTAAACCTTTAAAAGCTAAAATTATCTGCGTGGAATAGCCCATTAGTGTTTAACCCTTTCGGCGCCAAATTTCTAATTGTCGTCTGCAATCCAAGTTTGTTAAATCATTCAGTAAAATAATTTCAAAGGAATAAAGCACATACATAGAAATAGAGATTGAGACAAATAGTAAAGTCCCTGATCAGACGCCGCCTTGAAAAGGCGGCGTCTGATCTGGGACTGCACTATTTGTCGTGGTCCATTTATGCGACTGCGGTGGTGAAAGGGTTAACGGTAAGGTTCTTTCAGTGTAAAAGTCTTAAATGCGTTAGTGGATTCTGCATGACAAACACTACAGACCCTGATCAGAGGGGTTTTCCATGAGCCCTTTGCAGAGGTCCAGATAGGATGCGTAAAGTAGAACATTTTCAAGGATAGGTCCATTATTTCACTACCAAACCCTATACTGTGAGTTAGGGTTTGGTGGAGAAATGACGATTTTAGTATTTGGGCACGCAGTCTTATCTGCAGCTCTGCCTCTGACTAGGATCTACACTGTTAGCAAATAACAGTGCACTCGTTTCCTGCATTCAAGGACTAAGGAACCAATCAAACATTTAAAGTTATTTAGTTTCAATTGGGTATCTAATATTTCTTGATTCTTTTTTAAAACGTAAGCATATTCAATAATTCATACTTGATGCAGACTTCAATTTTGTTTGCTCACCACAAAAAACCAATAAGGATAACCCGGTCCAGGTCAACATGAACTTAGATAAATGAAAAGAATTGGATTCTAGTTATTTGACATATGAACAATAAAGACCCAGTTTTATGGACTTTTAATTAAATTGTCTGATTATGGTGAACATTGTTTAACGTAAGTATCAACAGCTTATTTGTATAGACCAGTTTGATATACAGTGAACCCCCTTTAAACCGGACGTTCAGATAGTATATGTGCCTGTCTTTTCAGGCTGGTGGCTGTTTAATGCAGGTTGAATGTCATTCAGAAAGCTTTCTGCATGGCATTCGCCATGCATTAAGAACAATCTGCATAGAAATACCGTAATTCTTCTTTATTAAAATTCCAGTTTAGAGGGTTTTTACTGCATTCTCATGCATTACTCCAGCGAAAATTGCTTTTGTTGAAAACACAAATTAGACGCGCTCACTTCGGGTGTAATGAGTATAAATATGTGCAACGTTGTAAGTGTTACATGTATATTCCAGGTACGAGCAGCAACAATATGGGGTGTCTCCGTCGATGCAGCGGCATGTTGACGACCATCACCACCGCCGACCCGACAGGCCGTCCCATAATCGCGAGGAACAAATACACCATCTCTCCAAAGAGCTGGAACAGCTTCAGTCAAAACATAACGTAAGTTATATGTTAATTTTCGCTTAGTGGGGTATCTGAAAGCACGTACTGATCAGAGCAACAGATAGAGGGGCGTATTCAAATACTCAAATCAAATGGGGAGGACCTTTTCTAATGTTGCCAGAACTTGTGGTCCAACCCATTTACTTGTATATCTAATGGTGGTCATTTGTAAAATGCATATATGTACAACTATGAAAATATGAGTAATAAAATATGTTTAAACTAAACTCAAATCTTCCTTTCTCCACTAATCCCTATGTTGTGACAACTCTGTAAAATCGTCTCTTCGATACGATTCTAAAGAGTGGTCATAATATAGGGTTTGGTGGAGAAATAAAGAAGCCATTCTCGAAAATGTTTTAATTTACGCATCTTACGTGGACCTCTGACTGATACTTTGTTTTCTTTTCAAAAGTTCTTAACTACTAGAGTGTTCTGTCTTGGCTTTGTTAACCCATTCCCTCATAGGCTATTTTAAGATCCAACCACTTTGAATAAATCTACCAAAAAGGAGCATTAACTAGAGAAAATGAAAAATTTAGAATTTTGTAGTTTGAAACCATTGTTATAAATAGAGCATTTGCTCCTATAGGAGCAAATGCTCTGTTTATCACAATGGTTTTAATAGAAGACTTTTGCAGAGACGTCAAAAAGCGTCAATATGAAGGAAATGGGTTAAAGGAACGTGACAATAAATAAAAGCTGTTATGGAACGTTTAACTATGACAGTGCAATTGTGATTTAACTATTTGCATGCTCAATAACTGTCGTGGATTTTCTCCATTTTGTTTATTTTAAAAAAAAGCAGGGTGTCCAATTTTGAGTCCTGATTAGACATCGGGTCACTCGACGTCTTAACAGATTCCAAATTACATGTACATGTATATGATTTCGTCGCTAGCATGCAAATAGTTAAATGTTTACATTTTTGTTTCTTTTTTTAAGAACAGAAAAACCCAGCTTCGTCTTAAAGTAGTATTAGATGAAAGCGAAGTTAATACGTTACATTTCTTGTTTCCTTTTTTTTTTTTAAATTTAACCATTAACTCCATGAATACATAATTAGACGAACTGTTTTGGCATATGAACACTGGGAGGTTTGCCGTAGCAGAAATTGTAAAATCATATCTAAATTATTCCACGACCTTGCACAGACAGTTCCTTCAGGAGTTATCTGTTCTGGTTATTCTCTGTTTGCAGAGGCAAAATGCCATTCTTAATAAATACAGTAACAATCCACTCTAAACTGGATGTTCACTTAGTATATGTGTTTGTCTTTCTAGGCAGGTGGTTGCTTAACCTTTTACCTCATAGGCTATTTTTAGATACAACCACTTTGAATAAATCTTCCGAAAAGGAGCATTAACTAGAGAAAAGGAACATTTTAGAATGTAGTTTGAAACCATTGTGATGAATAGAGCATTTGCTCCTATAGGAGCAAATGCTCTATTTATCACAATGGTTTCACAAAGTGACTTTTACAGAGTCGTCAAAAGCCGTCAATATGAGGGAATGGGTTAATGTAGATTACAGGTCACGTAGAAAGCTCGAAAAGGAGTTTTCTGCATTACATTCATCCTGCATTAAGCTACCACCTGCTCCTACAGGAGGCGTCTGATCAGGGTCTGCTCTGTTTGCTTAAAACTTAAAATAGATCTGGTTTTACAGTTTCTGATTTTGCAACATTTTCATGTTTTGATATGACATTTTAAAAATAAATCTACTTGATATTCGTGTTTCATGAATATTCATGGAGTAATGGGTTTGGTGAGCTATTCTAACTCTTTCATCGCCATAAGCAATTCCGTGACAACCGTGGTCTACAGTCTGGGTCCATGCTTATAAAACTTTTAGTTGAGTCTTGAGTTCGTTCTCAAGTTTTTGATTGGTCAGATTTGAGCCTTTGGCTCAAATCTGACCAATCAAAAGCTTGAGAACTCAAATCTGACCAATCAAAAGCTTGAGAACGAACTCAGACTCAACTAAAAAGCTTTATAAGCATGGACCCTGTGCCCAGATGGTTTGGCACCTCAACAGGGTCAAAGTGTTTGATGAACCCTGTGCCCAGATGGTTTGGCACCTCAACAGGGTCAAAGTGTTTGATGAACCCTGTGCCCAGATGGTTTGGCACCTCAACAGGGTCAAAGTGTTTGATGGACCCTGTGCCCAGATGGTTTGGCACCTCAACAGGGTCAAAGTGTTTGATACTGTGATTATGTTTTTTAAAAGAAAGTATTAACTCTACTTTCAAAGCTGAAGCAGACGATAATCTCAGCAGACGAAATTTATTTGGCGGAGAAAGGGTTAAACTGAGCATTTGTTTTACAGGATGGCCGTAATGTTGCACCGTATATTGGATATCGTTGAAATTACCATGGTAACAAAAGAACACTTTGTGAATGAATGTTTCAACCACGCTTCCCCACGTGCAAATATTATCAACAATTCTATCTTAAGCGATACACCAAATAACATTTATTACAACGATATGTTTTTTAAACCTTCTCAGGCAGGTAAAAGACAGACTACCCTTAGCTGTTAGTGACAGTTACACTAAATACGTTGAATTAATTAATAACCTTTTCCTTAATGAATATTTATGCATGCATTGATCACTTCATGAATATTTATTAACTGGATATTTATAATGTAACATTTTCAAGGGAATTTGACAGATAAAAACTGTAGGATCAGACCTATATAATTCCATAAGCAAATTGAGCAGACCCAGATCAGACGGATCCTATAGGAGCGGTCTGATCTTGGTCTGCTCTGTTTGCAAAGACGTGAAAATACGTTTATATTAGAGAAGGGGTTAATAAACTATATACCGAGTGCCAAATAGCTTGGATCCAGATGAGACGTCGAGTTACTCGGCGCTTCATCTGGATTCAGGCTGTTTGCCAATGCCAGTCATGTCCAGTCTAGCATAAGAAGGGTTAACTATTGTAAGTGAAAAATAGTCGCTTTAACCCATTCCCTCCTATTGAAACCATTGTGATACATAGAGCATGATATAAAAACTAAACAATTCTAAAAAAAATCATTTCTCTAGTACATCATCCTTTTCGGTAGATTTTTTCAAAGAGATTGGGTCTAAAAGTTGTCTAGGAGGGAATGAGTTATAAATTCACACAGGTGTATCTGATAGTAAGTGGAACTGTTGATGATAATGACAAATTGATTTTGTTTTCACCATTATCTGACATCTGACATTATTGTGATTTTTGACATTGTGATTTCTAGCTTACTCGGGAAAGCCTCAAACAAAACGAAAAGCCATGGCTTGACCGGTACCTAAAACTGGCCCAAGCTCTCTACAACATCGACATGCACAATTCAGGTAGTACAGACAGTGTAGACAGATATCATCCCTCATACAGAACTATGCATTCCAATCCTACGTATCTCAACTAGTGAACCTGTACATGACTATAATCATACCAATCCTCGTCATAGCCTGGCATTGCTAATCTGCTGACCATAATCATACCAATCCTCTTCATAGCCTGGCATTGCTAACCTGCTGATCATAGTCATACCAATCCTCGTCATAGCCTGGCATTGCTAACCTTCTAATCATAATCATACAAATCCTCGTCATAGCCTGGCATTGCTAATCTGCTGACCATAATCATACCAATCCTCTTCATAGCCTGGCATTGCTAACCTGCTGATCATAATCATACCAATCCTCGTCATAGCCTGGCATTGCTAACCTTCTAATCATAATCATACCAATCCTCGTCATAGCCTGGCATTGCTAACCTGCTGATCATAGTCATACCAATCCTCGTCATAGCCTGGCATTGCTAATCTGTTGATCATAATCATACCAAACCTAGTCATAGCCTGGATTTGCTAATATGTTGATCATAATCATACCAAACCTAGCCATAGTATATTGAGTTACGTTCATTAGTATAAAAGGCTTAGCAGTTAAAACTGGTTACATGTACCTACCGAAACTGTTTTGGAAAAGTTAAATTCGAGGTTACTTCACATGCCAAGAATCAAATCTAGCTCTAGGACTACAGCTTATGTTGACATCTAGCTCTAGGACTACAGCTTATGTTGACATCTAGCTCTAGGACTACAGCTTATGTTGACATCTAGCTCTAGGACTACAGCTTATGTTGACATCTAGCTCTAGGACTACAGCTTATGTTGACATCTGAATCATGCGGATACCAACATAAAACAATGCACGACACTTTATAGGCCCCAATAAATCGAGTACAGTAAAACCCCGCTAATGCGACCACTTAATAAACAGCCACTGGCGTCGTTTAAAGCAGGTGGTTGCTTAATGCAGGACGAAAGTTATGCAGAAAGCTCCTATAGGAGCTTTCTGCATAACTTTCGTCCTGCATTAAGCTACCACCTGCCTCTGCCACCCGGAATTATGCCCATTTTTGGTGGTCGCATTAGAGGGGTTTTACTGTACTTGCTACATTATGTGTTATGCCCCCACCCCCACCCCCAGATTAGATCTGGGGGTATATTGTTGTTTGCCTGTTTGTCCGTTTATCCGTTTGTCTGTTTAAGGACAACTTTAACATTGGTCATAACTTTTGAGGCAGTACAGAGAGATACTTGATATTTGACATGCATATGTATCTCACAAAGCCGCACATTTTGAGAGGCGACGTGTCAAGGTCATCCTTCAAGGTCAGAGGTCAAATGTATCTATAGGTCAAATCACCGACTTTATCATTGGCCATAACTTTTGAACCAGTAGAGATAGAGACTTGATATTTTGCATGCATGTGTATCTCATGAAGCTGCACAGTTTAAGGAATGCCACGTCAAGGTCAGGGTCATCATTCAGGGTCAAAGGTCATATCGGGGGCATAGTATTTCACAAACACATCTTGTTTACATTATGTGAACGTTCTTTCAAACTTGTCGTGTCAGATGTGTATTTTCTTCAAGGTAATTAATCATTGCATTACATGAATACTGAATCAGTTAGTACAAAAGGGTTTAGATTTGCCAGAGGATTTAGAATGACAAATAGTGCAGAACCTGGTAAGAGGGCTCTCCGATGAGCCCTTTGTCTGGGCCTGCAATGTTTGCAAATGCCAACATACTCGTTTCCCACATTCACTTCTTGAACTAACGTTCTAGTCCGACGGAGGCAGTTACACCAATTTAACCTTTAGCCTGCTATGGGCGGATGAGTGAATACCTATGCAAATAGTTTGGATCCAGATGAGACGCCGAGTTACTCGGCGTCTCATCAGGATCCAAACTGTTTGACACACTGATTGAATTTTGGTAGACAAATTGATTATAGCTTGAATTTTGAAATTGTAGTAGGTGAAAAAGTCTGTAGAAATAATTTGCTCAGCAGGCTAAAGGTTAAATGCCAAGCTGAATTGCATTAGCTGTCTTCATTACATAATTCGGATAGTGTACAATGCTAAACATTTATCTGTTCTATGGTTTGTTGTTTATAAAATTCATACAGTTGAACCTGTTCTAAGCAGCTATTCGTTTATTAACCCATTTGCTCCCAGTGGATTATTCCATGTTTATATATTGGGTTAGTCCATTTTTTATCTAAGGGGTGTCTGGCCTAAATTTTTCAATTTTGTTTTGTTTTATATTGAAATTCCTATCAGCAAACAGCGTAGATTCTGATCAGACGCCGCGTCTGACCAGTCTATACTGTTTGCCTACGTCCTATATATGGGATCGTGGGAGCAAATGGGTTAAACACAGGAGTCTTAAACAGCAAGTGGTTGTTTCATACAGAGCCAAAGTTATGCAGAAAGCTCCTATAGGAGTTTTCTGCATTATTTTTGACCTGCATTAAGCTACCACCGCCTTACAGACCCATAATTAGACCCTTTTTTGATCACCGCTGAAGACAGGTTCTACCATAGACGAATTTTACAGGACAGCTATTATTTCCTTCACTTCCATGAAAACGGGTTTGTGATATCCTATGCCAGCAGTTTGGATCCAAATGAGACGTCGAGTAATTCGGTGTCTTATCAGGGTTCAGTCTTTTTGACACCTGTTTATCTTTTTATAAAGAACAACTGCAAGTGTTAATAGAAGTAATGCAAATATTGTCTTTCAGAAAATATGAACAAAATGGAAGTACATGTACTACAATATAAATTCTAATTATTATTGTCTTCTCTCGAAGAGACGATTGTTAAGAGTATTCACACCATAGGGTTTATTGGAGAAATAAAGACGGTATTCTTGAAGATCTGTTTAAGCTACGTTTGCTTAATTTATTAATTGCACAAATTTAACCATTTAGCAGTATTTTTTAAAAAAAAAATGACGAGCCCATTAAAAACACATACAGTGCATCGGAAACAAAGAGAACCTTTTAATTGCGTTTTAAAAACTTTTTGCGTGATGTAGAAGTAGATTTAGTTGTTTGAATACAGTAAAACTCCTCTAAACCATACTTTTAATAAATAAAACTGTATGCAGGTGACTACTTAATGCAGGGTGAAAGGAGCTTTCTGTATGACTTTCGCCCTACAGTAATCTGCAATCTTCCGCAAATACCATTGATTCTACTTTGAAAATTGAAAAAAAAGTCTGATTGAAAGAGGTTTTACTGGGTTGGGTGAATATTGTGTCGGTAGGGTGACTGGTTCAGTAGGGGAACGATTGAAGAATGATATGCCGTTTTCATTTGTAGCTTAGCCATTGTAATCATTTCATCTGCTCATCATCATCATTACCTATCCTTTTACAATGTATTCTCTATAAAGCGACCTCTTACTGAAAGTTATTCACAGGGCATATGCATTGGACGAATCTGTGATTGCCTTTGCAAACAGTTTGGACCCAGATGAGACGCCGAGTAACTCGGCGTCTCATCAGGATCCAAACTGTTTGTCACACCACTAGCGTTTTAGTGAAAAAATTGAAGGACTGTCTACTGTGGAACTTTAACTCTTTCCCTGTTCTGTGTTTATTCCAAATTTAAATAACTACTGAAGATTCTTGAACAAAATAGTTATAATAAAATATGGAAGGTAGAACGTTGTAGCCCTTTTAGAAACTTAAGAAACAGAACTATCAATTTACATGAGCAAACATAGCAGTCCCTGATCAGACGGCTCATCTAGGAGCCGTCTGATCTGGGTTTTCTCTGTTTGTAAATACGTGGAAACACGTTTATATGGGGAAAAGAGTTAAGCTGACAACATTGTTTGCAGACGAGAATCGTTTTGCACCAAAAGAGTTAAAGCCGATGCAGAATGTTTTGTACCAAACTGTCATCGATGAGGAAGACAAATACTTAGGCGTCTTTCGAAATGTCGCTCTAAAGAGAGTTTCTTGTAACATTTTCTCATCCATTTTTGCCAATTGTATATTTCGTTTTCACCAAGTCGATTACTTTCATCATTGTTAGGCTTGAAGTTTAACATAAAATATACAAATGTACGTAAATATACGAGAACAGCATACAATTAAACCCCTCTAAACCGGACGTTCAATTTAGTACGTGTGAAAGTCATGCAGAAAGCTCCTCTATAGGAGCTTTCTGAATGACTTTCACATTGCATTAAGCAGCCACCTGCCTCAATATATTTAAATGCTTCTATTCTAGAATTCCGGTTTAGAGGGGGTTTACTGAACTAAATTACATCAAGTATTTTGTGTTAAAGGCATGCGGCTGCTTAAAGCAAGGTGAAAGTAAAACAGAACAATCCTACAGGAGCGTTCTGGTTTACTTTCACCTTGCTTTAAGCAGCCACCTGCCCTAAATACCAACTAGTTGACATAATTTAGTGTCCGTTATAGAGAGGTTTTACTGTATAGCAATTCCATTATTTAACCCTTATCTCGCTATCGGAGTTTGATTTGCAAACAATTTGGATCCAGATGATCCGCCGAGTAACTCGGCATCTCATCAGCGTACAAACCGTTGCTTATGGTATAATATAGAACTGATTTTACAGTTTCTGTCTGATAAAAAAGTCATATTTTATAAGCCATTATAAAAAATAATCTAATTATTGTTACATTGTGTCATTATTTCTTACATAAATAGTGAACTGGAAAAGGGTTGAAATAATTGACTAATGGATATGCAACGCGGAATATGAACAATCTGCTACAAAGTCAAAATACTATACATGTATTTTGTTCGCGACTTTGTCTACAGGTTGCCTACCAAGAAATGATGTGATGGACATTGTCCGTCAGTACAACGACGCTTACAACCTCAGACTGGACATGTCAAGAGCCAACATGCTAGCCATATCCCCAGAGAACATTGACAGATCCGGTAACGTCTTGCTTCGTCCATACCTAGCATGCCTTTGTGGGGACAACTTCAAAGAACGGATATAGTACACCATAGTCGTGACAGACCAAAGAACATTAACTTTTTCAACGCTGAGTTTTCATTATGGATTAGTCTATCAGTGTTTAATAATAGAATCCACTGTGTATCGAAGGCTTAGCCCTTTCTGTGTTATTTGTTTCGATACCTGCTGATTCATTAAAATAGTTACAGTAAAACCTCTCTATAACGGCCACTAAATTACATCAAGTATTTTGTGTTAAAGGAAGATGGCTGCTTAAAGCAAGGTGAACGTAAAACAGATCGTTCCTATAGGAGCGTTCTGTTTTACTTTCACCTTGCCTTAAGCAGCCACCTACCCTAAATACCAACTAATTAACACAATTTAGTTGCCGTTATAGAGAGGTTTTACTGTATAATGAAATATGAAACATGGGAAACTGTAGCCATATTAGAAACTAAAGAAACATATATTTCAAATTTCATTAGCAAACATATTAGTTCCAGATCATACGGCTCCTATGGGAGCTGTCTGATCTGGGTCTACTTCCTTTGTAAATGCATGAAAACACGTTTTATGAAGGAAAGGGTTAAACTTGCTAGGGGATTTTACTGGCAAACCGTGGAGACCCCAATCAAATAACTTATCCAGGAGTCCTCTGATCTGGATCTACATTGTTTGCAAATGACAGTACACGTGTGTCCCACATTCAAAGTGTTGAAAAACTATAGACACCGAATGAATGAAACAAACGGGGTGAAAATGCACAAACGTTGAATCCAATTTTTATTGAAACATAAAACGTATAAAATTGTTTAGAAACTCTCTACCTATACCTGTTTGGGAGATATGTAGGTTGTAAGTGCTAGGATTAGAATAATTCGTGCTAAATATGGAAACGATTCTGAAATAGATCGCGTAATATTTTCATTATCAATGTATTAAGAATATTGTCATTCTCGTGTTGTTTAAGACTGATCTTTTAAGCACATTAACATACATGGAAAGTGATTAGAATCTAAGCGGTTTAATATGGAAAAAAACAGTCAAACAGGGAGAGCCACATACAAAAGGACACTGCACCAAACCCCATACATTTCAAATGGAGAAATACACACATAATCCTGGGATGATATGAAGTCAACATATCTGGCAAATTGTAGTGTTTTGCTCGTATTTAGATATGTAACTTACAGTACAACCTCGCTAATCCCAACACTCAAATATGTATCATTGTGGGGTTTTAAGACAGGTAGCAGTTTAATGCAGGATGACATACATGCAGAAAGCTCCCAGAGAAACTTTCTGTGTGACTTTCGCTCTGCATTAAGCTGCTACTTACCTAGAAGGCTCGGATTAGCTAGGATTTGCTGTAACCCTTTACTCCATAAATACGCCTTTCTACGACTTTGAAAACAGAGTAGATCCAGATCAGACGGCTCCTATAGGAGCCGTCTGATCAGGGTCTGCTCTGTTTGCTTCTGGACTTATATAGATCTGATTCTACAGTTTCTGCATTTGCAAAATTTCCATGTTTTAATATGCCATTAAAAAATCTGATTTATATTTATGATGTCATCATTTCTTACATGAATATTCATGGAGTAAAGGGATAGTTCAAATACAGATACAACTGAAATTAATAAATTTTCAGTGTCCCAAAACACTACCTATGTAGTGAAATGTCCTTCGCTTTACATCGACATTTCCGTTATTGGTTTATTTTCCAGGCCAGATGGTATTATATTCATGTACAATTGTTTTCTGTGATGCCATAGTATTTACTTTTCAATTACTGATTTGATGACTGGTTAGGTTATGTCTCTCGTTGCTTCAGGAAGCTAAGAAAGACAATATATTAACCCATTCCCTCATATTGACGACTCTGTAAAAGTCACTTTGTGAAACTATTGTGATAAATAGAGCATTTGCTCCTAAGGAGCAAATGCTCTATTTATCACAATGGTTTCAAAACTACACAATTCTAAACTTTTCCTTTTCTCTAGTAAATGCTCCTTTTCGGTAGATTTTTTCAAAGAGATTGGGTCTAAAAATAGCATATGAGGTAATGGGTTAACAGCAAACATTTGAGTTTTTGTTTACCAAAATTATTAAATTGAATTATATTCACGAAACGCAAAATCATGCTAAACGTTACAATTACAACTTTAAATTTGAGTATAAAATGGAAGACTTAATAATTATCTGAATTTATGGCCGAGGCCAACAATTAAAGAGCCATATATATTGATGTGTGTATTATTATAAAACCTTAAATGTTGTAATATAATGTATAATAATGACATGTTGAAATAGTTATGTTTTAGCATCATTATTTGTTTGTGAATATAATTTATAAGTATTTTTGAAAACATGAACTCTGATTTCTGTCACAGGCTTAAAGTACATGTACAGACTTAAATATATTAGAAACCAAAAAGATTTCACAGATAATCTAAATAGCAGGCTTAAGTTTCATCTTAAATCGGATTTCAGAAACTACCACTGTCTTAAAAATAATGTCCTACAGGGATGTTTTGTATAAGAAGTATATATTTTGAGTATGTTTTGTCCTTGTTGTGCCAAAAAATAAGACATGGTATACATGTGTACATGTGTTTTCCAACGTACATGTATAACCACGGTTCAATGCATCTCATCATGCACATAGCACGTTTGACACATATGGGAACACTGCATGGTATCAGGGTTCGCACAACACTGTGTCAAATATGCGTCTGACCAATGGACGTTTTTTTTAGGTATGATTATCTCCTGGTCTTTTGCCCGTTTGAGATGTCTACTTATATCACATACCAGATTCATCAAAATGCAAAAGATAATTTTGTATAAACATTTTTTAAAGTTTATGGATTTCCTTATCTACAGTATTTTGTTTATAACATACGTATATTTATTGTTCCACAGTTTGCCCCAGGTTTAAAGTTTGATACTAAAATAGTAACATTAAGTTATAAATACGTGTATATTCACACAATATGATTGGCCCCTTGATTTTGCGTACCTACTCTTCAGAACATTTGTTTCGTTTGGCACCTACCTATTGTCGAAAACGAGAAATTCAAAGTGACCCAGTTTCATCAGTTTAACCCGTTCCCTCATATAAACGTGTTTTCACGCATTTGCATCAGGGTCTGCTCTGTTTGCTAACATAATTTGATAGATCTATTTCTTTGCTTTCTAAAACGTCTACAATGTTCCACCTTCCATATTTCTTTATAACTATTTTGTAAATGAATACTCAGTAGGTATTGAAATCTGGAATAAACATAAAACAGGGAAAGGGTTAACCCTTTGCTCCAGAGATACGCTTCTTGAAGCCTTGGCAAGCAGAGCATGTCCAGATTTGACAGCTCCAGTAGGAGTCGTCTAATCAGTCTGCCCTGTTTGTATATGGAATACTATACATTTGGTAACTATGGTTACTGCCGAGACCAAACTTCCTGTGTTCACGTGTCGTTATAGAAATTCGTCTAATTATTATTCATGGTGTCATTAATTCGTACATGAATATTCATGGAGTACAGGGTCAAGGTGGTCATATAGTGGATAAAGTCGGGGGTCTGCTTTATGCAAAACGGAATATTAGAACTCTCAACAATAGCGTGCCCTAAATTAAAATACAGTAAAGAGGATAATAAAATGTATTCTATTTTATTAATGTTACTGAGTATAATAGGAATTATTTAAGATGAATTCAGCATTCGAACTCATTCATCAGGTAATATTGTTTTGCAATCACATTAGGAAAATTCCTTTATATTGTTGGTCTTTTATCGTATTACCTCTTGTACCATTAGGACAGTTTTGTAGCATTTGGCATTGGACATATGCTCTATATGTCTTAACCCGTTACCTCATGAATATGTATACCAGATAACACCAGGAATAGGTTTTAGCTGAATTTTGTGACATATATGAACACAGGCTTTTTTACCATGACCGAAACTACATAATCAGGGCCCATGCTTATAAAGCCTTTAGTTGAGTCTGAGTTCGTTCTCAAGCTTTTGATTGGACAGATTTGAGCCTTTGGCTCAAATCTGACCAATCAAAAACTTGAGAACGAACTCAGACTCAACTAAAAAGTTTTATAAGCATGGTTACATGTCTACATAACTCCATAAGCAAACAGGACAGACTCTGATCAGACGGCTCCTAGAGGGGTCATTTGGTCTGCATCTACTCTGTTTACAAAGGTGTGAAAAGGTGTCTCTGTGAAGTAAAGGGTTGGGGAAATATGTGTGTAAGGAAGCGAATGAGTCAAAGAGAATATGTCATTTATACATTTCTGTGATACTCCTATTGTGATGTACCTTTGCAGCTAATACACATTTCATTTACATTTCTAATGTTACTTATCCAGAGCAACAGATACAGGTGCGTACTCAAATGCTGAACTCGTCTTTTCTCCACCAAACCCTATGTTATATACACTCTTTAGAATCGTCTCTAAGAGACGATTCTAAAGAATGGTCATAACAATGGGTTTGGTGGAGAAATAAAGAAGTTATTCTTGAAAATGTTTTAATTATAAGCATCTTATCTGGAGCTCTGTAATATTCCATGACCAACTAAGTGTGACCGTGAACATTTGTGTTAACTGTGATATATTATATTATTTATGTGTATATATATACGTAGAAACAATACTGTCCCAACAGGATTAATTTTGATAGAAATAGTTTTTAATTTAAAAAAAAAGATGTTGATTATTTGTGAGTACATTTGGTATTTTATTTCGCCTATTTAATATTCCGTCCATTTAAAAGTAAAATGTATATTCCATTTTATACACATAATGTAGTTTTAACATTATTTGTCTAGGGTTGGTTGTTAATTAAATTTGGAACAAATGTATGTTTGTATGATCCATGAATAAAGTAGTTGGCAGTGAGAAGCTCTTTTGTCTGTTGTGTTTATTTATTGCAAGGTCGAGCTGGATGGTTTCTACTGGTTATAATGTGTAATAGTTGGTACCTCAAGTCGCGACGTTATAAAAATGTTTGCTTCAGTCTGAAATCATTCTCAAGCAGTCAGATACTTGAGAATGAGCCCATTCTCAACATATGCAGCAGAAATTTAGCCATGGTCATGAGCCATACCAAAGCCACGTAGTCCTACGTACATTCGATACACCATGCACGTGCCTGCACGTACGCACATGTGTACTTTTTGGTTGGAAAACCTAAAAGTGCTCAAAACGTATTCAAAGTTGATGCCCAATTATGGTAAGGCCCTAGATCTAAAAACACTGGAGACTTCATAATCAAGATTTCTGTTAACGTCAGATTATCTCACCAAAACGTTGCAAGATTTGAAAATCAAATTACCATTTGCTCATTTGCTTCCCTTTGAAATTGCTCAATGTCCGGCAGGTTTTAAATGTGGCGTCTTCCGTGTAACTCTACATCTGATCCGGCTCCAAACTTTTTGATTCTCGGACTGTAAACATTTACATTTTTATACAAGAAACTTGGTCTGTTACAGTTTTGCATTTTTTCTGCATGTAATTTAATTTCGTCTAAATGGGTAAAACAAACTATACATTCTCTATTGTAAACAGTGTGCATACACGAGCGAAGATTTGCAATTACACTTTCCTATTACCTTATTCCCTCATATTGACGACTCTGTAAAAGTAACTTTGTGAAACCATTGTGATAAATAGAGCATTTGCTCCTATAGGAGCAAATGCTCTATTTATCACAATGGTTTCAAACTACAAAATTCTAAAAGTTTCCTTTTCTCTAGTTAATGCTTCTTTTCGGTAGATTTATTCAAAAGAGGTTGTATCTAAAAATAGCCTATGAGGTAATGGGTTTTTAAACTTATCGAGTCTATTCTGCATGAAAGGCTGTATATAGGTCCAGGTATATATGCCATTAAAACAATCAAATAATTTTGACGATGCCATTATAATTTTCTTGAATATTCATGATGTAAAGGTTTGAATCCAAACAATTCTTAATAGCTTCCATCTGCAAATGTGGTCTTTCCTTCAATTTGTCTTCTCAAAGACAAGTTTTAAACTGAGACGCCGATTTATTCTACCTGTGTGTGGTAATCTTAATATATGGCAAAAATAAAATATTAAAAGTTCACGTGACAGCCACCATTATGATACGTGTCTACTAGCGGCCTAGTTAGTTTAACCAATTACCTCATAGGTTATTTTAGATACAACCTCTTTGAATTAATCTACCGAAAAGGAGCATTAATAAGAGAAAAGGAAATTCTTATAATTTTGTAGGTTGAAACCACTGAGATAAATAGAGCATTTGCTCCTATTTATCACAATGGTTTCACAATGTGACTTTTACAGAGTCGTCAAAAGTCGTCAATATGAGGGACAGGGTTAATAGTTGACAGCCATACATATCACGTAAACTTACAGTAAAACCTTTTCAAGTGACCACCTAAAAGAGGCATTCCTAGGTCTTAAATCCAAATGGTAGCTTAATGCAGGAGCTTTCTGGATTACTTTTGTCCCACATTAAGTAAACCACCTTCTTTTAACCGCGTCGATTTCTATTTTTCAAGTGGTCGCTTTAAAGGATTTCTACTGTAGTAGTACCGGTATATTTTGGCGTCGAATAATATTCGTCAGCAAGCATTGTCGTCTGTTTAAGTTTCAGAGTGGGCTTTCTTTCCATTTCTCCTAAAAGCCCATGGGTGTCAAACAGTTTGTATCTTGATGAGACACCAACTCAAACGTATTTCATCTGAATTAAGATTGTTTCAAAATTTCGCCCATAGCAGTGACGGTGGAAAGGAGTACAAATACGAGAAATCGGAAACTCAAAACTACACATTGCATCTGAGCTGTAACTCTTTCGATACCGGAAACCAGAGCGCATTAGCATTTACAAACACTGTAGACCCAGAAGAGAAGATTCCTAGAGAAACTCTCTCACCAGGGTCTTTGCTGGCAAAAAGCTCCTACACCAGTTTTCTGAATTACCTTTGCCTCGCATTAAGCAAAAGATCTGCTTTTAATAGCATCGATTTCTATTAATTAAGTGGTCGCTTTAAAGGATTTCTACTGTATGAGACTATGAGTACATGAGTATCTTTTGTTTATATACATGTAATTGCATTGGTAAACAGGAGCATTTGCCACATGTGTACAATGAATGTTTGCTACCGACAGAAACTGTGGAATCAGATCTATATAATTTCATGAACAAACAGAGCAGACACAGATGTGTCCTATATTAATCATTTAAGTCCAACTCTGTTTTACTAAAATCAACGGGAGCTTAATACGGGCCAACAGT
This sequence comes from Azorinus chamasolen, assembly GCA_963576725.1. Taxonomy (NCBI): domain Eukaryota; kingdom Metazoa; phylum Mollusca; class Bivalvia; order Cardiida; family Solecurtidae; genus Azorinus; species Azorinus chamasolen. The sequence continues at coordinate 70,203,835 of OY755243.1, forward strand.
TATGCACATTTTTCTGCACTTTTCTTTAGGAAGCAACCGCCTGTTTTAATACACTAATGAATATGCATAAAGATATCGTCATAGAGAGAATTTACTACATTTGACAATTGTTAACTGTCTAACCGTGTAGGCCCTGATCAGACGACGCGCCTATGGCATGGCAACTCGTTTGGTTATACAGAGCGTTTAATATATTTAACCATTTACGCTAATGTTAAAATTAAAATCATTAATTTTAATTTTCTGAACTGTTAATGGCACATGAACATATTTAGCCATTACAGAAACTGTAGAAGCAGATCTATACAATTTCATAAGCAGACAAGACTAGTCCCTGATCAGACAGCTCTTACAGGAGACGTCTGATCTTGGTTTTCTCTGTTTGCAAAGACTTGAAAATTCGTCAGGCAAAGGGTTGCGTGCATCTTCAAATTGACATGGTGCAATATATTGAAATTGGTAGATTACCTAACGTACATGTAGATACGATATGTAAAATATTACCTCCCTTGCTTTTGTTATTAATCACTCAACCGTTGAAAAAGATTACCTTCGATGCTATTGTTGTCAGGACAAACTTTTTTCGCAGAATTTCGTCTGACACGAGTAGCCTCCCTTCGTTCTTGTTCTAGTTGTCTCGCTTTGTACGAATTCTGCTCACATTGATTGAAAATGAATTTAACCCTTTACTCCATAAATACGCCTTTCTGCGTTTTGCAGTCAGGGTAGATCCTGACCAGCGGCTCCTACACGAACCGTCTGTTCAGGGTCTGCTCTGCGTGCTTGTGATATAATATAGATATGATCCTACAGTTTCTGCCATGATCAAAACTCCCTGTGTTCATGTATTATTATCAATTAATCTAATTAATATGCAATGATGTCAGTATTCCTTACACGAATATTCATGGAGTAAAGAGATGTTATGCTTATAAATTATAATATTTAGATAATAAAAAATATTATTATCACAATTGTGAATACTATTATTATAATTATTATTATAATTATTATTATTATTATTATTAATTATTATTATTATTATTATTATTATTAATTATTATTATTATTATTATTATTATCTTCATAATCGCTCTAAGCAGATTAATCCTTTACTCCATGAAAATTAATTTAAAAGGTAATGGCATCATCAATTCTAATCAGATCTTTTTTAATAACGGCACATGGACACAGGAATGGTAGAACCATATCTATAGTATTTCATAAGCAAACAGAGCAGACCCTGATCGGATTGTCCGTTTTCTGCTTAAGAAGGCGTATTTGTGGAGTGAAGGCTTACTGTACAAGCGAAAAAACTGTATTAAAATTCGTCTATTTGACATTCACGATGTCATCATTTCTCATATGAAAATATAACAGGGAAATGGTGCTTAATGTTATTATATATTTTACATTCAAACTTGTATGTACATATGTTATTAAAATTCGTCTATTTAATATGTTCAGGGTGTCAAACAGTTTGGATCCTGATGGTCACCGAGTTACTCGGCGTCTTATCTGGATCAAAACTGTTGGAATAAGTATTCACTTATCCGCCCATTTCAGGCTAAGGTTGAAGGAATGCGGCCTACAGTACAAGCGAAGCAGTTCTTGCAATATGTTTGTCGTTTAGTAGATTCGTCTATTTGAAGTCATCATTTCTCATATGAAAGGGTGCTTAATGTTATAATGTATTTGACTTTCCAGCTTGCGTGTACATATGCCATGAATTCGCGTTTAGTAGATTCGTCTATTTGAAAGCCACGATGTCATCATTTCTCATATGAAAATTAAACAGGGAAAGGGTGCTTAATGTTATAATGTATTTGACTTTCCAGCTTGTGTGTACATATGCCATTACAATCCGTCTATTTAATATTTATATATTCGTGAAGTCATCATTTCTCAGGCCTGTATGGAATGCTATAGAGAAATGTGGTTTAACGTTATAATATATTCGACTTTACAGCTTGTACGTACATATGTCATTAAAATTATTCGATTCAATATTACTAGGATGTCAAACAGTTTCGATCCTGATAAGACGCCGAGTTTCTAGGCGTCTTATCTGGATCCAAACTGTTGGTAAAGGTATTCACTTATCCTCCCGAGACAGGCTAAGGTGTACACAAGGGAAGCAACTCTTACAATATTTATTTTGGTATGAGTAATCTCCCTTGTAATTTTGAGTCGAATGCGTATATTTACATTGCAAACAGAGTCGACCCGGATTGTAAGGTCCCTGGATAAAGAGTAAGAAGGAGTATTTATGGAGTAAAAGGTTAACCAATTGCCTCCTTCACTAGTTTTAGACCCAGCCTCTTTGAATAAATCTACTGAAAAGGAGCACTTACTTAAACGTTTTTAAATTTGATAGTTTTGAAACCATTGTGATAAATAGAGCATAAACTCCTAATGGATTTATGACAATGGTTTCATAAAATGACTGTTACAGTGGTTTCAAAAGGCGTCATGGGTTTACGCACGGACGTGATGCAGAAAACACCTGTCCATATATGTTGTTCTATATGATTGGTCTTAATAAAACAGGTTGGGCTTACCTGATAGAAACATATCTTCACGTTTTTGTAGTAAACGTTCGATCTCGGTCTGCTCTGTTTGCTCATGAAATTATATTGATCAGATTCTATAGTTCCTGTCATTGGCAAATATTCCTGTGTGTATTTGCTGTCATAAAATATTCGTAGTTAAGAAACCCCGAGTCTGAGTTCATCCTCAAGTATCTAATTGGTCAGTTTGTAGCTAGCTCAAAATCTGACCAATCAGATGCTTGACAACGTTCTCTGACTCAAGCAAAAGGGTTGGCATAGGTATTCACTCATCCGCCTATAGCAGGCTTTATATGTTGCTCTATAAGATTGGTCTTAATAAAACAGGTTGGGCTTACCTGATAGAAACATATTTTCACGTCTTTGTAGGAAACATCTGATTTCGGTCTACTCTGCTCAATAAAGTAAATTGATCAGATTCTATAGTTCCTGTCATTGGCAAAGATTCCTGTGTATGTTTGCTGTCTTGAAATATTCATGATGTGATTATTCCTGATGTAAATATTAATTAGGTGAAGGGCTAAGGGTCACTTTAGATAATTTTACTGTATAACTATCCAACTTAACAAGCAGAATAGATCCTGATCAAACGCTTCCCCCACTGGATCGGCGCATGTTACGACATGTCACGGCACAGTTTGGTCAGTGACCATAAAGTTTTCTTATGTGTCTGTACCGTTTGCCATTCCTTGCATCTTCAAAGTTTTTCATCTAATATGACAGTGCAGGTCTTGACAAGGCACCGCGTATTTGATGTGTCGGCTAGTCAGTGTCTGCACTGTTTGATAAAACGTCCAAACCCTCGAAGGCCATATTTTTTTATGTGTGCCTTGCATCCGTTTCTCCATCATCCGAAGCTTTGCTTCTTACACACATATTAATATACCGGTGTACATAAGGGGTGTCTTGTAAATTGAATTGATTATACATGTACTTATTTCAGATGCTTTACAACCAATTTCACTCATTCATTCACTCACTCAATTACTCACACTGATACTCTATGTGTGTAACGAGATGGAAGGTAATTATTTGCTTCGGTGTATTAAAGATAGTGAACAACAGGCGATGTCATTTTCACGAGTGGCAAAGACATGCCTGATATTTACAAGTGAAATAATTTTTAATCATTCCCTTTCTTACACACTTTTGTAGAGAGTTGGCAGCACTAACTCGAACAAAAAACCTTGTATTCGTATATGTTACGTAACAAAAACGTTGTTACCGAACAGTTTGTAAAAAGGAGATCAAAATCAGGTCCGAGGTTAAGAAACCCTGAGTCTGAGTTCATCCTGAAGTATCTGATTGGTCAGTTCTTTAGCTAGTTCAAAAACTGACCAATCAGATGCTTAAGAATGTTCTCTGACTCGAGCAAAAAGATTTTATAACCCCAGGTCTAAACACTTGCTGCACTATTTTATAATTTAGATAGTATGTTATCTTCTTCTTATTATTATTATTATAATCATTATTACAGTCCAGGAAATATTTCTGAAGTACTATCATTATTATATTTATTAGCATTACTATCATAATCATCATTATTATCATTAAGATATTTTTTACTTATAATGATAAAACTAATGAAACTAACAGTAATAATACTTTCAGCACTAAGCAATGAAAAAATCCATTTATCCATTCTGCTTCTTCTTCATACTATTATTTATTATTATTATTAATAATATTATTATATAAATTATTATTATTACTATCATCATCATCATTAGTATTATTAAGATAATTTTTACTTAAAATAATGTAATGATAATAATAATAACAAGCAAAAAATGCTGAAGCCGCATTAAAGCCGGATTTTTCAACTGAAAGACCTTCACCCAAGCTATCTGCATACCAAACATAAGTAGTCTAGCATATGTGGTTCAAAATTCTAATGACATTCATGATTTCAAAGTAGTGACCGTGACCTGATTTCAGGTATCTTTATCTGAATACCAAGGTGAATTGCATAGCGTTCGTGGATTAAGTTACAGCAAAATGTTAAAGCTTGTTCAAAACAACCCAAGTTTTCAAAATAGTGACATTGACCTTGACCAAATTTCATGTACCCATGTATCAACTGAAAGGCCTTCACCACAGCTATCTCCTTATGAATTGTCTAGCATATGTGGCTCAGAAGTTAAGACAATATGTTGAAGTTTTTCAATGATGGCCAACTTGTCAAACTAGTGACCTTGACCTTGACCTAATTTCAAATATCTTTATATCAACCGAAAGGCCTTTACCAAAGCCATCTGTATACCAAAGATGAATTGCATACCATCTGTAGTTCAGAAGTTATAGCAATGGTAAAGCTGGTTAAAAATGGCAAAGTTTTCGAAATAGTTACCTTTACCTTGACCTGATTTCATGTATCTTTAAATCAAGTGAAAAACCTTCACCCAAGCTATCTGCATACCAAATATGAATTGTCTAGCTTAAGCTATTCAGAAGTTATAAGCAATGTTAAAGTTTTGTTGACGGCCCACCGCTCGCCCACCTGAACAACTCCAAAAATATTGATGCTAGAGTTATGACCCTTGTGTATTACACTTCCTCTCACAATGCCTGTTACATATGTGGAGTTTCAAATAAATTAAACCAGTAAATAAAGAGTTATTGGCCGGACAAGAAAATATGAAAAAGGGGAATAACTCCAGAAATATTGATGCTAGAGTTATGACCCTTGTGCATGACACTACCCCTCATCATGCTTGTTCATTGTGTAAAGGTATAATGAATTTAGCCTAACTTTGTAGGAGATATGGTCTGGACGTGAAGCGTGCCAGACGGATGGACAGGCAGACGAAATCGAGCAAACCTAGTCCCCCAACCTACCGGTGGGGGGACTAATAATTATTATTATTATTGTTGTTCTTTCTGTTCTCCTTATCCTCCTCCTCCTACTTCTTCTTCAGTATTCAGTGATAGGTGCCTTTTGATACTTCAAATCAATGCTTTTCTTGTATTAACTTGGATAAAGCAGTGTCATGTGATAAGAGCACCGTCCATGTAAACACTAGCCCCTACTATATTAATATACCCAGTACACTGGACTTGAAAATCTTGGCGCCGTCTGTAAGTAGTCCTATTCCAGCTGTTTAAATAACCCATTCCCTCATATCGACACCCTTTGATGCCTCTGTAAAAGCCATTTTTTGAAACCATTGTGATAAACAGAATAATTGCTCCATATCACAATTCGAACATTCTCATTTTCTCTAGTAAATACTCCTTTTTGGCAGATTTATTCCAAGTGGTCGGATCTAAAAAGTGCCTAGGAGGGAATGGGTTAATACAGCAAAACAATCAAACACTTGTCACTCCTGTGTCAAAAACTGCTATTGGGTAAAATGGCACATGATAAATAACGAAATAGCATTGACATTCAAAGCAGGGGCAACATAAGGTACATGTATTATGCGATTCATTTTTTCTGAGTGCGGAGCACGAGCTATTGCATCAAAAAGTAGTTAAGATGCGTAAATTAAAACATTTTCAAAAATAACTTTTTTATTTCTTTACCAAACTCTAAGTTCTAACCACTCTTTAGAATCGTCTCTTCCTGATTATTCTAAAGACTGGTCACAACATAGGGTTAGTTAGAGAAATAAAGATTTTGGTATCCGAGTATGCACATTTATCTGTTGTTCTGGCCCTTGAATGTTTTCATGCCCTATCCTATTTCAACATCCAGTATTCACCAAGGAGCTTAGTTGTGAAAGGAGGTGAATGAATGCATATATAACAAGCAAGCATATGTTTGATATGAAATGACATTTTAATTAGCAAACAGTTAATACATGACAATACAGACATCTGCATGTCAATAATTTTTTAATTTAAGACAAACCTATTGTACTCGAGATCTCCACTAGATTCAAACAGGTTGCATATGTAATCACAAATTCATCATCGGGACAGAATGCATTAACTCTTTGTACGCTAAAATTTTTTTTGTCTGCAACAATTGTCGTCTGCTTCAGTTCTTTAAATAAACTTTCTCTCATTTTTTTTGCAAAAATATGGTCAAGATGACAGGCAGTTTGGATCATGATGAGACGCCGCTGTTTGCATAGGTAATCACAGTTTCACAGCTAGCGTGCAAAGAGTTAATTGAGCATTATGCGTCGTCTCATCTGGATCCAAACTGTTTGCATAGGTAATCACAGTTTCACAGCTAGCGTGCAAAGAGTTAATTGACATTTAACCTATTCCCTCACAGGCTATTTTACACCCAACCTCTTTGAATATCTACTGAAAAGGAGCATTTATTAGCAAAATTGAAAATTTTATAATTGTGCTAGAACATTTACTCCAATGGTGGAATTGCTCTATTTATCACAATGGTTTCAAAAAGTGAATTTTATAGAGTGTCAAAATAAAGGAATGCTTAAAATCTCTTTTTTAACTCTTTTTAACTCTTTAATCTATGAATATTCATGTAAGAAATATTGACATCATTAATATTAAGACCCTAGTCTCATTTGCTCTATGGCTGCAATAAATAGCTGAAATCAAGAGATTTCTGTGGCGATCAAAGAAAATCTGTGGCCCCCGCACAGCCACTGTACAGCGTATCCCTAATTTTTACAGGCCATACAGTTGCCATAGAATTTTAAGAGAGGAGTAATTATTTATACAGCCACCATAGCTTTTTACAACCAAGTTGTGCGACGATAGTGTCAGACGTTTGGCGTCCTTGCGGGCAATGTGCCGCTTCCTTGCGGCTGCCATAGTATTTTAAACAAGAGTGTTCAAAGGAACATCTGTGTCACATGCTGGAAGTCTTAGAATAAAAAAAATAAACAAGAGGGCCAGAATGGCCCTGAAGCGCTCACCAGACAATCAGAGGAGAAGCTTTTCAAAGTTTTAACTATGTGTTTCCTTAGAAAACTAGCCTGCCCTGGGGCTGGGCTAATTTTGACCCAAGAGGCACAATTTATATAACTTATGTAGAGGACCTGGACATGGTGTTATGTGCCAAATATGAAAGCTGAGAACCTTCCAGTATCAGAGAAAAAGATTTTCAAAGTTTTCACTATATGTTTCTGTTGAAAATTGGCTACCCCTGGGGCGGGGCCAATTTTTACCCCTGGGGCATAATTTATATACCTTTTGCAGAGGACCTGAACATGATGATACGTACAAAGTATGAAGGCTGAGAACCACCCAGTTTCCAAGAAGAAGATATTCAAAGATTTCACTATTTGTTTCCATTGAAAACTGCCCACCCCTGGAGCGGGCTAATTTTGACCCCCGGGCCATAATTTATATAACTTTTGTAGAGGACCTGAACATGATGCTATGTGCCAAATATAAAAGCTGAGAGCCTTCCAGTTTCAGAGAAGAAGAAATTCAAAGATTTCACTATTTGTTTCTATTGAAAACTGCCCATCCCTGGGGCGGGGCCAATTTTGACCCCAGGGCCATAATTTATATAACTTTTGTAGAGCACCTGAACATGATGCTCTGTGCCAAATATGAGAGCTGAGAGCCTTCCAGTTTCAGAGAAGAAGATTTTCAAAGAGTTCACTATTTGTTTCTACTGAAAACTGCCCACCCTGGGGTGGGGCCAATTTTGAACCTAGGGCCATAATTTATATAACTTTTGTAGAGGACCTAAACATGATGCTCTGTGCCAAATATGAAGGTTAAGAGCCTTCCAGTCTCAGAGGAGAAGATTTTCAAAGATTTCACTTTAGCCTTCCAGTCTCAGAGGAGAAGATTTTCAAAGATTTCACTATTTGTTTCTATTGAAAACTGCCCGCCCCTGGGGCAGGGCCAATTTTGACCCCCCGGCCATTATTTATATAACTTTTGTAGAGGACATGTACATAATGCTATGTGCCAAATATGAAAGCTGAGAGCCTTCCAGTTTCAGAGAAGAAGATTTTCAAAGATTTCACTATTTGTTTCTATTGAAAACTGCCCCCCCCCCTTTGGGGCGGGGCCAATTTTGACCCCCGGGCCATAATTTATATAACATTTGTAGAGGACCTGTACATAATGCTATGTGCCAAATATGAAAGCTGAGAGCCTTCCAGTTTCAGAGAAGAAGATTTTCAAAGATTTCACTATTTGTTTCTATTGAAAACTGCCCACCCCTGGGGCGGGGCCAATTTTGACCCTAGGGCCATAATTTATATAACTTTTGTAGTGGACCTGAACATGGAGCTATGTGCCAAATATGAAAGCTGAGACCCTTCCAGTTTCAGAGAAGAAGATTTTCAAAGATTTCACTATTGTTTCTTTTGAAAACTGCCCACCCCTTGGACGGGCCAATTTTGACCCCAGGGCCATAATTTATATAACTTTTGTAGAGCACCTGAACATGATGCTCTGTGCCAAATATGAAAGCTGAGAGCCTTCCAGTTTCAGAGAAGAAGATTTTCAAAGATTTCACTATTTGTTTCTATTGAAAACTGCCCACCCTGGGGCGGGGCCAATTTTGACCCTAGGGCCATAATTTATATAACTTTTGTAGTGGACCTGAACATGATGCTATGTGCCAAATATGAAAGCTAAGAGCCTTCCAGTTTCAGAGAAGAAGATTTTCAAAGATTTCACTATTTGTTCCTATTGAAAACTGCCCGCCCCTGGGGCGGGGCCAATTTTGACCCCAGGGGCATAATTTATATAACTTTTGTAGAGGACCTGAACATGATGCTATGTGCCAAATATGAAAGCTGAGAGCCTTCTGGTTTCAGAGGAGAAGATTTTCAAAGTTTCACTATTTGTTCCTATTGAAAACATGGAACCCCTGGGGCGGGGCCAATTTTGACCCCAGGGCCATAATTTATATAACTTTTGTAGAGGACCTAAAGATGATACTATGTGCCAAAGATGAAAGCTGAGAACCCTGTAGATTCAGAGGAGAAGATTTTTAAAGGTTCAAATTGTTGACGACTGACGACGGACGACGCACGCCGACGGATGACGGACATCAGACGATCACAAAAGCTCACCCTGAGCACTTTGTGCTCTGGTGAGCTAATAAAAAAGGGTGATAGACAGATGGACAGACAGATAGACATACAGACAACAGAAAAGTGATCCCTATGCGACACACTGCCTCTCCGCAGGTGCCACAAAAACTATGGCAGCCACATGGATGCCACACAGGGGCAATACATTGACCGTAGGTCATAGCTTCAAAGACCATACAGCAGCTGTAGGTTTTCTGTCTTAACAAATTTAAAATATGCTGGACGGTGGCCATAGTATATGTGACCACTGCAGTATATGGTCGTAGGAATTCTCTGGCGCCCGTAAAAAAAAACTATTGGTCCTAGGAATTTTAGGCTGTACGACCGCTGTGGCAAATTTGACAGAGGCATTATTTCATGTTAAAAATACTTTGCAATGGCAGAAACTGTTGAATCAGATCTATAGTAATCCATAAGCAAACAGAGCAGACCAAGATCAGACGGCTCCTACTAGAGTTGTTAGAGCTGGGTCTACACTGTTTGCAAGGGCATTTAAAAGCATATTTTTAGTGTTAAGGGTTAAACAACCTCTCAAAAGAGATCACACTTGTTAGCATTTAGAACAGGTATTTGCTTATGTAAGACAACTGTTCTGCATTCAACAGATATATTCTTTCAATGGTCACTTAACCCTTTACCTGGTAGAAATACCTTCTCATGCCTTTACAGACAGGGTAGACCCAGAATTCATAGCTCCTGTAGGAGCAAGCTGATCAGAGTCTACTCTATTTTGCATATGCTTAATTATGATACAATACAGATCTGATTCTTTTGCTCATGTCATGTTCATGAGCATTGATAAAACTCAGATAATAAATATATTCATAGCATCAGTATTTCTTAAATTAATATATTCATGTGGTAAAAGGTTAACTCTTTGCATGCTGAGTAATTTTCGTCTGCAACAATTGTTGTCTGCTTCAATTCTTAAAATAACATTTCTCTCATTTCTTTGCCAAAATAGGTTCAAGGCATCAAACAGTTTCGACCCTGATGAGACGCCACATTATGGGGTGTCACATCTGGATCCAAACTGTTTGCATAGGTAAACATGGTTTTGCCGCTAGCGTGCAAAAAATTAAAGGCATTCTATGTTACTAGCCATATAGATCCACATCAGACGACTCCTGTATGGGCCGTCTGATCAGGATCTGCTTTGGTTGCTTATGAATTAATGAAAATCTAATTCTACAGTTTCTGTTACGATAAAAAATCCCCTTGTTTGTAGTGTGTCATAAAAATTCAGCTAATTAATATTCATAATGTCATTATTTCTTGCATGAATATTTTCTGAGAAACTACTGATTGAGTGTCAAACAGCTTGGATCTTGGGTGTCAAACAGCTTGGATATTGAGTTACACTGGCTTATCTGGATCCAAACTGTGCAAATGCCAGTAATTTTATGCTAGGCAAAAAAGAGATAGACAAGATCCACAAAATAATCTTTTTCTATTCATCCTTTCTTCATCCACACTATTCAACTTTCTATTACTGAACACAATAAACAGAAAGTTATTTTTTTCAAAGCAAACTGTGCTACTGTATGCACTGTTGGACATTTTCGTTAACCCTTTATTCCGTGAATATTCATGTTAGAAATAATGACATCATGAACATTAATTAGATTTACAGTGAAGCTCATTTATAACGAAGTCCTCGGGACCCTCTGATTTCTTTCGTTATATCAGGTCCATTTTACTATATGTTAATTAGAGAGGGGAAATAAATTTTGTTTTGTTATGTGCAATATTTCGTTATATCCAAGTTTGTTATAAGTGAGCTTCACTGTATTGTTATAATATGAACTGGCCATGGCAGAAAGTGAGGAATCATATCTATATTATACCTTGAGCAAACAGAGCAGACCCTGATCAAATGGCTCCTACAGGAACTCTGTTAAAGCCTACCTCTGTTTGCATTTAGGTGTTGAAAAGGCATATTTATTGAGTAAAGGTTTATTCAGAAAAATATAATAGCTTATGTTTCAAAATTATCACTGAAAAAAGAATTTAAACAAAACATAGGTTTTGAGCAGTCTAACATACTGCTATTGTAAATTAAATACATTCCGAAGAACTCTGCACACTCAATGTTGTTATTTCTTGTTAACTCCAGAGTCACTAGTTTGGCTTGTCACTTCCTCACCAACATGAGGTACTGCCACCTGTCCGGGACTTTGCTCCCGCTCAAATCTCCACCTCATCCAGGCAACTTTTGACCTGTCCCAAAAGGCTGCAAAAGAGTCTAATGCAGGTCGCACATCTAGTAATGAGAATTCATAAGTAGTTTTGTCCACTTTGCCACCATCATAATAGTCAATAATATATCTAACATCTTTACCACACCGATCCACAATCCAGTCATGTCGGTCAAATGGCAGTTCATATCTGAAATTGAAATGAAAACCCAGTCCTAACAGACCATAAGAGAATGAGTTGTGTTTGAAGGAGAGAAGTCCATTAACCCTTTCCTTCACATAAACTTGTTTTTACACATTTGCAGAGTAGACCCAGATCAGATTGCTCCAACAGCAGCGGTCTGATCATGGTCTGCTCTGTTTGCTATAAATGGAGGTTGATACTGTCTTTACTTTCTAAAACGGCTACAATGTTCCACCTTCCATATTTCATTATTTTGTTGATGAATTTTCAGTAGGTATTGAAATTTGAAATAAACATAGATAGAGCTCCAGATAAGATGCGTAAATTAAAATATTTTCAAGTGTAACTTCTTAATTTACCCACCAACTTCGATGAAGAGAGGATTCTAAAGAGTGGTCACAACATAGGGTTTGGTGGAGAAATGGTAATTTTAGAATTTGAGTACGCACAGTTATCTGTAGCTCTGCATAGAACAGGGAATGGGTCAAAGATAATAATGGAAAAGGCCATTTATTCAAGTGACTTTGTAATCCTAAGTCAATGTTGCAGAATATTAAATGCAGAAATTATTTAATATCAGACATATTATATATTTCAACTAAATCAAACTTTGTCACTATTGTCACAAGATTTATATACAACAAGAGTGTGCCAGGTTATTTTGAAATCCATTCACAAATAAAAAAGTTATAGAAGGGACACAAAATTTGGGATGGAAGGGCGGAAATTGCGATTACTATATGCCTGCCGTTGGAGGGCATAAATTTTTTTTAATAATAATAAGGTATACGAGCATGAATACATGCTTATATGATTTTAGTCAGCAAACACAAAACCCCAATATTGAGACCATCTCGCTAATAAAACAAATTTCAGTCAGTCCCTAAGGTGTTCTTATTAGAGATTTTTTTGGTATATAAATACAAAGTAGATCCCTCTAAAGTGACTACCATAATAGGTATACTCTTAGTTTATAAAGGTGGTAAATTAATGCAGGATAAAAGTTATGCAGACTTTCGTCCTGCACGACGCAATAATCTGCTTCTAACCCTTTACTCAATTAATATATATGTAAGAAATGATGACATCATGAATATTAATTAAATTATTTTTTATAAATGGCATACTAATATATGTACATGAAGTTTTTGCCAAAGCAAAAACTGCAAAACCATATCTATATTATGCCATAAGCAACAGAACAGACCCTGATCAGATGGCTCCTAGAGGAGCAATCTGATCAGGGTCAACTGTTTGAAAAGGTGTAGAAAGGCTAACTTATAGAGTAAAGGGTTAAAGACACCTATATTTATTCTTAAGTGGTCCCTTTAGAGAGGGTCCACTGTATGTAGGACACACTTACCCCATCCAACTCCGGATCCTGGCCCTAGGAGAAAACTCTTTGGCTTTTCCTCCAAATTTCTTCAGTTGTGGAAAGTCACATTCTCTGAAAAGGTGTAAGATTTTCAAGTAAATTTCAATTGGCTATATAATAAGGCATCTTGCTTAACATGGTAAAACACCAGATCTTATTACACACATGTAGAGAGAGTAGACCCAGATCAGATGACTTCTTTTGCATTATATGGATTAATACAGATCTGATGCTAAATACTACCAATAAAAACTAGAAATGTGTCCACAGGACACTAATGCCCCACTTCAGATTTTTTGTCACATAAAGTAAGGGCCATTATCATCATAAAATTGATATGAACATGTAAAGTATGCAATGACTGAAGAGATTAACATAGCTATCTAACTTGACCAAGATGTAATGGCCACAAACATGTGTGTAAAGTTTGGTGAGGATTGGACAAATACTTTCCAAGAAAGAGTCCTGACAAATTATTCTAGATGTGCATACAGACTTACGTACGGACAAGAGCAACCCTATATGCCATCAAAGAGTCCGGACAAGATATTTTCAAGTCAGTTTTTGCAAATATTAATTGGCTGCAACTCCTAAACTACTGAAGCGATTTACATCACTATCAAACTTGGCCAAGTATATTGACCACGAACATGTGTGTAAAGTTTGGTGAGAATTAGACAAATACTTTCCAAGAAAAGAGTCTGGACAAGTTTTTTTTTAAAGTCACTTTTGCAAATAAAGGGCCATAACTCCTAAATGAATGAAGCGATTTACATGACTATCGAACTTCACCAAGATATAATGGCCACAAACATTTGTATAAAGTTTGGTGTTGATTGGACAAACACATCCCAAGAAAGAATCCAGACAAATTATTCTAGATGTGAATACGGACCTACTTATGGACAAGAGCAACCCTACATGCCATCAAATAGTCGGGGATAAAATTCCCGTGTATGCTTACCATTATAAAAATTCAGTTGAGTAATACTCATGATGTCATCATTATTTACATAACTGGGAAAGGGTTAAGTAGGATAAAGAAACCTTACATATAATAAAAAAAATAGAAAGAGTTAGTTCCCTTTGATGCAATTGAACAACAAATAATACATAACAAGAGGGCCATGATGGCCCTTAATCGCTCACCTGTTCATAACATATTAATGATTTCAATGACGGATTACATAATTTGAAAAATCTTGGTAGAAAACCATTAGATGATGCTACATACCAAATACTAAAGGTCTATTCCTTACATTTTCAGAGAGGAAGATTTTTAAAGATTTTCCTATGAAAAACTGATAAGCCCCGGGGTGGGACCATTTTTGGCCCAGGGGTCATAATTTGAACAATCTTAGTAGAGGACCATTAGATCATGCTACATACCAAATATCAAAGGTCTATGCCTTACAGTTTCAGAGAAGAAGATTTTTAAAGATTTTCCTATGAAAAATTGATAAGCCCCGGGGCGGGGCCATTTTTGTCCTTGGGGTCATAATTTGAACAATCCTAGTAGAGGACCATTAGATGATGCTACATACCAAACACCAAAGGTCTATGCCTTACATTTTCAGAGAAGAAGATTTTTAAAGATTTTCCTATGAAAAACTGATAAGCCCCGGGGCGGGGCCATTTTTGGCCCAGGGGTCATAATTTGAACAATCTTAGTAGAGGACCATTAGATCATGCTACATACCAAATATCATAGGTCTATGCCTTACAGTTTCAGAGAAGACGATTTTTAAAGATTTTCCTATGAAAAACTGATAAGCCCTGGGCGGGGCCATTTTTGTCCTGGGGGTCATAATTTGAACAATCTTAGTAAAGGACCATTAGATGATGCTACATACCAAATACCAAAGGACTATGCCTTATAGTTTCAGAGAAGAAGATTTTTAAAGATTTTCCTATGAAAAAGTGATAAGCCCCAGGGCGGGGCCATTTTTGGCCCAGGGGTCATAATTTGAACAATTTTAGTAGAGGACCATTAGATCATGCTGCATACCAAATATCAAAGGTCTATGCCTTACAGTTTCAGAGAAGAAGATTTTTAAAGATTTTCCTATGAAAAACTGATAAGCCCTGGGGCGGGGCCATTTTTGGCCCGGGGGACATAATTTGAACAATCTTTGTAGAGGACCATTACATCATGCTACATACCAAATATCAAAGCTCTTGGCTTTGTAGTTCTAGAGAAGAAGATGTTTAAGTAAAATTGTTGAGGCCAGCACGTACGCACAAGGCACACCGCACATACGCACGATGCCGGACATAGGATCATCCCAACAGCTCACCTTGGCACTTTGTGCCAGGTGAGCTAAAAAGACCATGCATAGAAAGTTATTGAACAACTGCTAACCTTGACAAGTAAAAACTTCAAAGGTTAATATACGAGAACTTGCCCAAAATGTCGTAGGATTGTTGAAAATATAAGTCAAACAGAATGATACAGCCTTGAAATTTCTCAAGTACATAGCTACAACTGTTTTACATACATTTGATTACTTAAATGTATACATGTATCAGCAACCCTATATGCCATCAAATAGCATTCATGCTGCATAGCATGAATGGAAGAATTTGTAACCCCTGATAAGGGTATGCGGCCCACCAGAAAATGAATGACTAAAAAAAGCATGAAATAACCAATAAATTAAGACAAACAAGAGGGCCAGAATGGCCCTGAAGCACTCACCAGACAAGAGAAGATTTTCAAAGTTTTCACTATATGTTTCTATAGGAAATTAGCTGGCCCTGGGGCAGGGCCAATTTTGACCCAAAGGGCACAATTTATATAACATTTGTAGAGGACATGAACATGATGCTATGTGCCAAATATGAAAGCTGAGAACCCTCCAGTTTCAGGAGAAGGTTTTCAAAGTTTTCACTAAATGCTTCTATTGAAAACTGGCTACCCCTGGGGCGGGGCCAATTTTGAACCCAGGGACATAATTTATATAACTTTTTTAGAGGACATGAACATGATGCTATGTGCCAAATATAAAAGCTGAGAACCTTCCAGTTTCAGAGAAGAAGATATTCAAAGTTTTACCATATATATTTATATAGAAAACAAGGCACCCCTGGGGCGGGGCCAATTTTGACCCTAAGGACATAATTTATATAGCTTTTGTAGAGGACATGAACATGATGCTATGTGCCAAATATGGAAGCTGAGAACCTTCTAGTTTCAGACGAGAAGATTTTCAAAGTTTTCACAATATGTTTCTATTGAAAACTGTCCATCCCTGGGGCGGGGCCAATTTTGACCCCAGGGGCATAATTTATATAACTTTTGTAAAGGACCTGAACATGATGATATGTGCCAAATATGAAAGCTGAGAACCTTCCAGTTCCAGAGGAGAAGATTTTCAAAGTTTTCACTATATGTTACTATTGAAAACTGACCACCCCAGGGGCATTATTTAAATAACTTTTGTAGAGGACCTGAACATGATGCTGTGTGCCAAATATAAAAGCTGAGAATCTTCCAGTTTCAGAGGAGAAGATATTCAAAGTTTTACTATATATTTCTATAGAAAACAAGGCACCCCTGGGGCGGGGCCAATTTTGACCCCAGGGGCATAATTTATATAACTTTTGTAGAGGACCTGAACATGATGCTATGCGCCAAATATTAAAGCTGAGAACCATCCAGTTTCAGGAGAAGATTTTCAAAATTTTCACTATATGTTTCTATTGAAAACTGGCCACCCCTAGGGCGGGGCCAATTTTGACCCCAGGGGCATAATTAATATAGCTTTTGTAGAGGACCTGAACATGATGCTATGTACCAAATATGAAAGATGAGAGCCTTCCAGTTTCAGGACAAGATTTTCAAAGTGTTCTCTATTTGTTTCTATTGAAAATTAGCCACCCCTGGGGCGGGACCAATTTTGACCCCAGGGGCATGATTTATATAACTTTTGTAGAGGACCTGAACATGATGCTATGTGCCAAATATCAAAGATCAGAACCTTCTAGTTTCAGAGGAGAAGAGGAGAAGGTGTTCAAAGTTTTACTATATGTTTCTATTGAAAACAAGGCACCCCTGGGGCGGGGCCAATTTTGACCTAAAGGGGCATAATTTATATAACTTTTGTAGAGGACCTGAATATAATACTATGTGCCAAAGATGAAAGCTGAGAACCCTGTAGATTCAGAGGAGAAGATTATTAAAGGTTCAAATTGTTGACGGACGCCGAACGCCGACGGACATCAGGTGATCACAAAAGCTCACCCTGAGCACTTTGTGCTCTGGTGAGCTAAAAAGCATTTGTAATTATTATTTATATAAATCCCTTAACCATTTCTCTCATATAATGTGTTTTCATGCATCTGCAAACAGAGTAGACCCAGATCAGAAGGCTCCTATAGGAGCCGTCTGATCAGGGTCTGCCCTGTTTGCCAATGGAATTTGACAGATCGGTTTTCCTTTCCTTTCTGAAATGGCCATAATTGTTCCAACCATTTCTCTCATATAATGTGTTTTCATGCATCTGCAAACAGAGTAGACCCAGATCAGAAGGCTCCTATAGGAGCCGTCTGATCAGGGTCTGCCCTGTTTGCCAATGGAATTTGATAGATCGGTTTTCCTTTCCTTTCTGAAATGGCCATAATTGTTCCACCTTCCATATTTGTTATAACTAGTTTGTCCATGAATTTGGAATAAACATATAACAGGGAAAGGGTTTAACATCCACCAAACAAAAAACAGAACAGAAGTAAGTCAGACAGGAGAAACCACATGAACGTCCAGAGCAATCCCAGACACAAATGTAGTGTACATGCACATATTTACACACACAACCAGACACACAAATGAAGTGTATATGCACAAATTTACACACACAACCAGACACACAAATGAAGTGTACATGTACATATTTACACACACAACCAGACACACAAATGAAGTGTACATATTTACACACACAACCACACACAAAAGAAGTGTACATGCACATATTCACACACACAACCGACACACAAATGAAGTGCACATGCACTTATTCACACACACACAACCAGACACACAAATGAAGTGTACATGCTGCATGATGATGCACTTATTCACACACACAACCAGACACACAAATGAAGTGTACATGTACATGTATTTACACACACAACCAGACACACAAATGAAGTGTACATGCACATATTCACACACACACCCTCCACAGAACCATTCCTTGTCTGCTCACCACCAAAAGCATTTCTGCGCTATATGACCAAATTATGTCATGGTGTCAAACCAAAACTCAGTCAAAATCATTGAACACAAAAGACAAGATGTGTCAAAAAAAACCTTATACAAAAGTAAGACAAGCCATTACATAATAACCCTTTCCTCCATAAATAAGCCTTTCTACGCCTCTGTAAAAGTCACTTTATGAAACCATTGTGATGAATAGAGCATTTGCTCCTATAGGAGCAAATGCTCTATTAATCACAATGGTTTGAAACTACAAAATTCTAAAAAAATTCTTTTCTCTAGTTAATGCTCCTTTTTGGGAGATTGATTCAAAGAGGTTATGTCTAATCAAAGGCCTGAATGGCCATAATGGCTTTCGGGTTTGATATGGATGTTAAAGGCATTTCAAAGCTCCTTATTTAAGTGAACCCCCCTCCACCCCCCCTTATATACACAGTATCCAGTTGTGCTCCTGCAGTGTCCAGTCAAGGTCCATAGCCATAAGAGATAAAGTTATGCAATTATACATTGATCCTCTGTGATAGTAGCCCGCCTTATCAGTTTGTGTATCAGATGCTTGACAGTCAGCTCTCAAAATACACAGCATGGGGTTAATGGGTCAACATTCCTTTTGAAATGCCTTTAAGTGTAAGGGGAGAAATTGAGGGAGTTAATAACAATAACGTCTTGGAATTGATAAAAGTATTAATAACAACACATTTTTGTGAAACACTATGCCCCTGATTGTGACCAATATAATACAAATTTGAACCGTAATGTGACATTTAACTGTTATATGACCTTGATTTTAATAAGCCCCCCCACCCCCCCCCCCTTTCCCCAAAAAAAAAATTAAATAAAAATGTTCGCCTCCGTAAGTTGCACAGGCATGCCAGGTTTGAAGTATGTATGTGCAATGGCTACAAAGTTATTGCCAACATTAAAGTTTGAGCCAAGCCAACAAACCAACAAACAGCGCAAAATCAGTCCCCCCCCCCCCCCCCCCCAATTGATTGGGGGCATGGAAATATGACAGACTGAAACAAAAGGACCCATCTCATGATCTACTGTTTATATATAGACATGCCTCTAGTTTCTACTATGGCCAAAAGAATATCTTAATTATATTCATGATGTCATTATTTCTTACATGAATATTCATGAAGTAAAGGGTCAATTAATGATTTCATGTCTAAAGCTGATGCAAAAACTGAAGCACAACATCAAAGTTATACAAAGGCTACCTATAATCCTACATTTTTTGTTCAACTAATTCTTACACATAACATTTATGTTTCCATGTTCAGCACTCATTTATTTTGAATAAATGTAGTCTGCGTACAAATTGAAGGCAGACTGTTTTTATTTTTAATTACTAAGTAGATCCATACAAGTACAAACAATTACGGTAGTTGTTTGGAACCTGATGAAACTCAAAATCAGAACTACAGTCTGAAGTAGAGTTGTAATCTGGGAAAGACATTTCCACAATTTGCTGCCTACTTTCGCTTTTACATGACACAAACGTCTTGAGCAAACGACAGTGTCGGCGACTCGGCGGTTACACGATACATAGAAGAGGCTCTATTTTCACAGTTGTTATTGACATGTTGGAATATAATTTGATTGAATATGTGTTGAAAACCTTCTATGGTTAATACTTACTTTGATAAGCCGATAGAACCCAGTGTTTTTACGGTTTTACTTCTTGTAAGACTTAGACTTATGTTGAGGTTGGGTGCCATAGTCAAAACACGCTGTTCGATGCGTGATACATGTGTATATGGGAATTCCGAATTTCATTGGTTGATTATTTTTTATTTCTTTGACCTTGTCCTTTATGAAACTTCCTATTTCTAATTTGAGTACGGGTCAAACGGAAATGACCAAATGCAATGCAAAAGGCAGTTTGATTGGCTGAAGATGTAGGTCTATGTGCTAATCAGTTACGAATGTGTATAAAAATGCAATCGGAAACCTCAGCTATATTCCTTCTGCTTTAGAACGCCAAGGTGTTGCGAAAACTACGGTAAAAATATTCGTTCGCGTCTTCTTTGGAGTTTATTAAAATTCTTTATCTGTATCTGTATCTATACGTCGTAAAATCCTATATAGGCTTTTTCAAGACTTTTAAAAAGTTCATCTTTGTGTAGATTAGTAGTAATTATCTTACACAGCAAATTATTATTAAATACATGAACATTTTACAACCAAACTAGTGCAGACTTGAAGAAAACTATTTTGTCTTGCGCATGTTCACTAGACAAGTGAACTCATTGCCGTAAAGAGACTGATTGCTATATGGCTCCGAAAGCCATAAAAATAGCCTATGGAGGAAAGGGTTAAAATGCCTTGTATGGCTTGGTCTAGGGTACTGTGACACTGAATTTGATGTTTTGGAGTCTGGGGCACGATGACCTTGAGCAGGTCATGTAGCATCAATCTAACCAATATAAAGATTTCCAATGCCATGTAACTCACCTTGCATGTAAGGCCTCCCATTTCAACACCTCCCTCCAGGCCTGTTCATTGTTGCTGTTATGAATCTGTATAATATGGGACATGTCATTCTGACTAAGGTCATCTTCTTTCCAACGCCATCCTGCAGTTATATGCACACAGGAACTAACAAAAAGGTTCACACAGCTAAAAAATTAAAAAAAAAATTGCGCACAGGAACACAGTAGTTGTTCATAATATGTGAAATCTAATCATACACACAGACAAGTGAAACACTATATGCCCCAACATACAATGTGGGGGACATATATATAAAACCATGTTTTTTTTTCAATACACAGTTGATACTGACTTCATGATACACTGAACACATCTCAGATTTAAGGCTATGTCAAGTATGTGTCCATATATCTTTACCATAACCTTTCCCTAATTAATCCCCCACCGCATAGCGGAGGGGGAGTTATAGGAATGGCCTTCGTCTGTCTGTCCGTCTGTCCGTAACAATTTCGTGTCCACTCCATATCTCCTCTACCCCTTGAAGGATTTTCAAGAAACTTGCCTCAAATGTTAACCAAGTTGAGACGATGTGCAGAACATATGTGTCAGATATGTCGGCTCAAGGTCAAGGTCACATTTGAAGGTCAAGGGTTTTAACCTTCAATTTCCATTGCATTTTTGTGTCCGCTCCATATCTTCTAAACCCTTTGAAGGATTTTCATAAAACTTGAGTCAAATGTTAACCAAATTAAGACAATGTGCAGAACACATGTGGCAGTCATGTCGGCTCAAGGTCACATTTGAAGGTCAAGTGTTTAAACCTTCAGTTGCCATTACAGTTTCGTGTCCGCTCCATATCTTCTAAACCCTTTGAAGGATTTTCATAAAACTTGAGTCAAATATTAAATGAATTGAGACGATGTGCAGAACATATGTGGCAGATATGTCGGCTCAAGGTCAAGGTCACATTTGAAGGTCAAGGGTTTTAACCTTCGATTTCCATTGCATTTTTGTGTCCGCTCCATATCTTCTAAACCCTTTGAAGGATTTTCATAAAACTTGAGTCAAATGTTAACCAAATTAAGACGATGTGCAGAACACATGTGGCAGTCATGTCGGCTCAAGTTCAAGGTCACATTTGAAGGTCAAGTGTTTAAACCTTCAGTTGCCATTACAGTTTCGTGTCCGCTCCATATCTTCTAAACCCTTTGAAGGATTTTCATAAAACTTGAGTCAAATATTAAATGAATTGAGACGATGTGCAGAACCCATGCGGCAGTCATGTTGGCTCAAGGTCAAGGTCACGTTTGAAGGTCAAGTGTTCTAACCTTTAATTTCCGTTACATTTTCGTGTCCGCTCCATATCTTCTAAAGCCTTTGAAGGATTTTCATAAAAGTTTAGTTAAATGTTAGCTAAATTGAGACCATGTGCAGAACACATGTGCCAGTCATGTCGGCTCAAGGTCAAGGTCACATTTGAAGATCAAGTGTTCTTACCTTCAATTTCCATTATAGTTTCGTTATCTCCTATACCCCTTGAAGGATTTTCAAGAAACTTGCCTCAAATGTTAACCACGTTGAGACAATGTGCAGAACACATGTGGCAGTCATGTCGGGTCAAGGTCACATTTGAAGGCCAAGTGATTTAATCTTCAATTTCCATTACATTTCGTGTCCGCTCCATATCTTCTAAACCATTTGAAGGATTTTCATAAAACTTGAGTCAAATATTAACCGAATTGAGATGATGTGCAGAACACATGTGGCAGTC
This sequence comes from Azorinus chamasolen, assembly GCA_963576725.1. NCBI lineage: Eukaryota > Metazoa > Mollusca > Bivalvia > Cardiida > Solecurtidae > Azorinus > Azorinus chamasolen. The sequence goes on from OY755243.1 coordinate 70,226,582, forward strand.
ATGTCGGCTCACGGTCAAGGTCACATTTGAAAGTCGTGTTCTTACCTTCAGTTTCCATTATATTTGTTTCCGCGTCCTATTTTCAAAAAAATAGCGCAATTTCCATTAGAGGCAACATATCTCCTTTTTGAGGAGATATGTTGCCTCTAATGGAAATTGCGCTGCTTTCGCCGACATTTCAACGTGGTTGACATTCAATCTTCCAGTTGTTAAGAAAATAGGACGCGGAAACAAATATAATGGAAACTGAAGGTAAGATGATAGACCATGTGTACTCTAACTTTGACACCCAGTCCGGAGTGTTTCTACTACCTTACACAGACCATTTCTTGACCTGGATTGTGCTACCACAGTGAAATCATTATTGGTAATTAACAATTACAATATTATTACACTTTGTCAAATTAAATACTATCTTGTTTTGTGTTGTCTTATCCTAATGCATGAAATGCAGTTTTAAAACCCATTGTATCACCTTAAGGTCAATGTCTTAATTTAGGTGGTAGCGGTGGGGGATATAGCTGTCCTTTGGACTGCCTTGTTCATATTTATTCTAGATTTCTTCACCTCGTGAATATTAATTGAAAGAACCAATGTTGTTTTGGAAATTGCATAATCAAATCTATAAATTTCCATAAGCAAACAGAGAAGATCCTGATGAGATGGCTCCTTTTGGAGCTGTCTGATCTGGGTGAATCCTGTTTGCAAATGCATAAAAAGGCATTTATATGAAGGAAAGGGTTAAGTTCCTGAGAACATATGTAGGAAGTAGTATTACATGCTGTACATCTTGCAAGTGATGAACACAGTAGTAAACCTACCTGTAGTTTCTTTGGAGTTTGAGAACCAACAGTTAAAGGTCACATATTCCCAGTTAGATATGCCAATGTAAACATTCAGTTACCGGTACTTAATATTCATAAAGTCATTATTTTATTAAGAAAAGGGTGAAGTGTATATATTTTTTCACAAAGCACTTTTTTTTTTTATAATTTCTCAAGTTTTTTCAAGGGTAAAAATGGCAGCTACTATCATTTTGGGGAAGTGTAATACATGGAATATAATGGAGTATAATGGAATGAAACTTGAGTAAGTAAAATTGTTTTGTACACAAAACAACTCAAGAGACTTGAAAAGTGTGCTTGTTTGTGTTAATTAACTTCTGTTTCTGCTCACAATGGTCTAATTGGACGCCACAGAGAAAGGGTAGAGGATACAGAGAAACCTAGGTGTGATGCCCTACTCTTATTATCGACAGAGTTTCTCTGGTTCTTTTAGTTGCCCAGTGTAAAGTACTGATACATTGGATTTCAGTTCAAAGTCATGTCTGAAGGACTTGAAAAATGTGTAATATAGAGCACTGGTACAATATCAACCATGGACAATCCTGAGCAAACTCCATTAGTCCTGCTTAAAAATTATTCAGACAGAATCAACATTTTATAATTATCAGCACCAAAGAAGTAGGATACAGTTATACAGCCCTTTACTCCATGGATATTCAAGTAAGAAATAATGACATAACCTATTCCCTCATAGGCTATTTTTAGATCCAACCTCTTTGAAAAATCTACCGAAAAGGAGCATTAACTAAAGGAAAGATTTTTTTTTAGAATTCTGTAATTTGAAACCATTGTGATAAATAGAACATTTGCTCCTAGAGGAGCAAATGCTCTATTAGCACAATGGTTTCAACAGGTGCCTTTTACAGAGGCGTAGAAAGGCGTATTTAATATTTATGGAGGAAACGGTTAACAAATTACATGTATATTTAGATGAATTTTATAATGGTATATGACCATCAATATTCATCAGGTAAAGGGTTAACCCTTTCCTTCATATAAACACATTTTCACACATTTGCAAACAGAGCAGACCCAGATAAGACGGCTCCTATAGGAGCCGTCTGATCAGGCTCTACTCCGTTTGCTATTGGATTTTGAGAGATCTGTTTCTATAGTTTCTAAAATGGCTACAAAGTTCCACCTGCAACATTTCATTATAACTATCTTGTCCATGAATATTCAGTAGGTATTGAAATTTGGACTTAACATAGAACAGGGAAAGGGTAAATGGATGAAGAGTTGAATTACCTTTCCTGAGCATGGCATTCCAGAACATCTGCTGTGAAGGATACTCCCAGTTTCCAGGAGTTCCAAACCTAGGAATGGTAGATGTCTGACGCTGTGTGGATAATGGGAAAGGCTGGTCTGGGGCTGGCCTTTGATTGGGTGGTGGCATCTGAAACACATATTGATAGGCTATAACAATCAACAAAACAAACAAATGACAATACAAATGTTCATCTCTATGCAGTGAAAAAATTGTGTATAGCTATAACAGAATCCATGCATGCATGTCAGGGTTACAGAACCGATATGAAAATGAGGATGGACAATTCAATTACCGCATGCCATAATTGTTCAAAGGGGTGGCATAATAATCTTCTTAATAATAAAATTATTTAACTGTAAATACCTAATTTCAACATCAATTCTTCAGAAGTTGACAATTATCAATTCAACATGTAATTACTTGATCAAATTTACAGAAACTACTAACCCTTTACCTGACACAGACCCTATTGATGCATTTGCAAACAGTAGACCTAGATCAGATGGCTCCTGTAGGAGCTGTCTGATCAGGGTCAGCTCCAATGGAATAATATAGATCTCATTCTACAATTTCTGCCATTGCCAAACGTTTCTGTGTTCATGTATTTCGATATTCTTTATGTTCATCTAATTAAGATTCATGATTTTATTTCTTACATGAATATTTATCAGGTAAAGAGTTAAAATATAGACAGAAAGTAAGGTGCTGAATATTATCGAATGAAGTCAAACATCCATAACTAGAATTGTTTTTGATACAAAAACTGATGTCTCCCCCATTGTGTGGACAACATTTTCCAATGTACCATAACTCTGCAGAAAATCATTGAACTGGAAAAGGAATAAACTATGCACAACTAGGCATATTGCTGATCAACCCTAAGAAGTTTCATTAAAAATCTGATTAAAGATTTTGGGGGAAACACGCGGACAAAATTTTCCATGTAAAAATTTCAAAGTCCCATAACTCTGCAGCAAATCATCAAACCAGAAAAGGAATAAGATACGCATAACTAGGCATGATGCTAATCAATTCTATGAAATTTAATGAATATCCAATTAAAGGTTTTGGAGAAACCCTACAGACAAAATGTTCATGTAAAAATTTCACAGTTCCATAACTCCGCAGAAAAAGGGAGGCAATAACTCCAATATCAATATCATTGAAGCCAGAGTTATGATACTTGTGCATAACATTGCCTTCCATCATAATCTTTCCATACATAAAATGTCATTCCAATAGCATCAGTAGAGCAGGAGTTATTGATGGGACAAGAAAATGTAACAAAGGGCAATTACTCCTAAAGTATTGAAGCCAGAGTTATGGCCGTTATACATTACACTTCCTCTCATCATGCTCTGTCAATGTGTGAATTTTCAATCAAATTGTGACCTTGACCTTTGAAGAATGTGCCTAAATCCTGCTTTCTGCACTCGCCTTGTTATGGAGAACATTTGTGTCACATCATTTTGAAATCCTGCCAAGGGTTTAAGAGATATGGAACGGACACGAAGGGTGTGGCTAAAAACATTTGACATTGAATTGTGACCTTGACCTTTGACCCGTGTGCCTGAATCGAATACTCTGCACATCATCTTGTTGAGTCGAACATTCGTGCCAAAGCATTTTGAAAACCTCCATATTTGTAAGAGATACGGAACGGACACGAGTGTGACAGACAGACAGACTGACGGACAGAAAATTCCACCAAAAACAATATGTCTCCCCATTATAAATGGGGGAAACATAACTAGTCTACTGTGACACACTAAAAACATACCATGTTATCAGGGTTGACATCTGTCTGCTTGCCTGGAGCCTGGTTACCTGCATGCATTGGGCACTCACTAGGTGGCGCTGCTGGCTTACCTTCAGCATGCATTGGGCAATCTGAGGTTGGCCCACCCATACTGACTGCCAGCTTTTGCTTCTCCTCCATACTCATTTGGCTTTTCTGAGTATAATAAAAGGTAGCTTAATGCAGCAGTTATGTAATTGATACAAAAGTACCTGCAATTTTACATTTGTTCTGCATTAAGCAACAGCCTGCTTTAACATTTCACTAGGTGGTAGACTAGAAGCTTTACTATATTCCTGTCCTGTACACACGATAAGCAACATGTACCAGGTCTCTTTTTTTTAAAACTAAAAATTATTTTCATTCTTAAGTAAAATATAGTCTCATTTAGATATATAGGTACAACTGAAATAAAATTGCAAAGATTTAACCCATAACTCCATGAATATTCAAGAAAGAAATTTTGACATCATAAATATTAATTAGATTCATCTTTAAAATGATACATTAACACATGAATGTTTAACCAAAGCAGAAACTGTAGAATCAGATTGATATTATTTTCATAAGCAAAACAGAGCAGACCCTGATCAGATGGCTCTGATAGGAGCTGTCTGATCTGGGTCTCCTCTGTTTGCAAAGGCGTAATTATGGAGTAAAGCGTTAATGCATTTAAAGTTTTCCAGTCTGCCTATGAGAGAGCAGAATGATGAGTCGACAAATACACTGAATGTTGATGTCTACTCTAGACTTATTTTGCAGCTCACAGTACACTAGTAACAATATATGTACATTTACCCTTTACTCCATGAATATTCATGAAAGAATAATGACATCATGATTATTAATTAACTGAATTCTTATAATGGCATACAAACACAGGATATTTTGGCCATGACAGAACTGTAGATATATGATTTCATATGCAAACAGAGAAGATCCTGGTCTGATGGCTCCTACAGGAGTTGCTTGATCTGGGTCTACTCTGTTTGCAATAACATTAAACAGCATATCTATGGAGTAAAGATTTAAAGTTATAGATACTCTGTGTGGAATACTGTCTCATAAATAGAACCTGGGCGTTCAGTTAACATGTATATAATTATTATGGAACACATATATTTTGGCATTGGCAACATTTTTGCTGTTTTGGTACACCGTAAATGAAGTTTTGGTAAAAAGAGTTTGAAGATCCGATGACTGCCACGATTTCAGATGTAATTTGCAGTCAACAAATAATATCAGATACTAAATAAAGCTTATTGTGTCTGTATCCTATATATAGTACAGTCATTAGTATACTGCATGCATTCTGTATAAAAAAAATTCCCAGGTTCATATCACATGTTTTTGTTGTATTAAATTTCCCAGATTCATATCACATGTTTTTCCTCTAAGATATAAACAAAATGATAGAACATTTCCTTAATGAACTGATTGTTCAATGAAGCTACCCTAAATACCTTAGGTCAGCATTAGACAAACAGTGCAGACCCAGATCACTCCTCCAGGAGCAGTTTGATCAAGGTCTTCATTATTTGTTACTATGTCAGTCTTAGTTTTAAATTTAAATGATGCTGACCAGACTTATTCAGCTTTACAACACTGATGCAAAGGGTAGACTGGATGTCTCGGTACTTAAGAGTAATTAGGGTACAGTAGAACCTGTCTTAAGCAAGGCGGTAGCTTAATACAGGTCAAAAGTAATGCAGAACGCTCCTGTAGGAGCGTTCTGCATTACTTTTGCCCTGCACTAAGTAACCACCTGCGTTTCAAGATTTCTGCGTACAATTAATACAAGGTCGCTTAAGACAGGTTTTACTGTACTATATTCCAATCACACTTACTGCTGGATCCATGTGTACTGCATTTGCATTTCCATCTGTTTTAACAGGTGACACTGGTGTTGAACTGGATCCCCCCATTTTCTTCACGGCTGTAAAAAGATATTCATGAGTATAAATTTATCAAGTGTAATTAATAAGGGTTCTTAGACTAATATCATTGAAGATCCATCCCACATCTTATGAAACTCACTGTCCTGATTGACACACAAAATTACAACAATTAGAATCTTAAAAATATGTAAATGGACAAGTTAATCGTCATGTAACTGTAAATTGACATGTTAACATTCATATAACTGCCTCATTAAGTGTACAACTCCAGAAATTATGCAATACCACATTAAGTTATGTTAGTATCTTTTTAATCAGATTGACAACCATCACTGAACACGCAACTATGCCCAAATGAAAAATGCACACTGAATAGAAATGAATAAATGACAATGTGATCTGCCATGGCTACGGAAAACATTTTCCATAGATCTGTGAGTTAAAGTTTCCATTCATTCTGTGTTCAATTTTACTCTAGCATTCACTTATGAAATTCAAACTATAAACATTTCCGCATGACATGCTCTATTTATCACAATGGTTTCAAAAAGTGACCTTTACAGGGGCGTCGAAAAGTGTCAATATCAGGGAATGGGTTATGCTGTCAATTGACTTTGAACAGCTAGTTCCAATTGATCACAATTAAATCAGGAAGAATGAAATTCTTACACTGCACTTTAACCATTTCCCTGTTTCATATTCCTGTACGAAAAAAATGACACAATTAATATTTATTAGCTGAATTTCTATAATGTAAACTTTTAAGGGAAACTTTTGCTTTGACAAAAACTGTAGAATCAGATCTATATCATATCAAAAGCAAACAGAGTAGACCCTGATCAGATGGCTCCTATAGGAGCCGTCTGATCTGGGTCTACTCTGTTTGCAAGTTTAAATGAAGGAAAGGGTTAAAGCACTTACTATTTGATGGCTGTCTATCAACTAAATGTTCAGATTTACAGTCATTACATAAGAAAGATTTTTTGTGCATCAGACAGGGGTGAAAAAAAGTCTTCACACGGTAAGGCCAGCACCACCCCTGTAACCAATTTGTAGAGGAACACTAGTCGAATTGTCATCTGTCTAAGGTTAATCTGTCTGTGTGGTTGTAGCTTCCAGTTGCATGTCTAATATTTGTGTGATGCATCTTGATTCTAGAATTGTGTAATTTCAAAAGATAAATCATGCTGCTAGGTAATGTACCTTCTCGAGTCAATTTCTCTTTGGAGATGAGGGTCCATGACTGTTGAGCTATATTCAAGTGTTGATATCACCAAGGGAAGATAGTTCACATTTGTGTACTCTAAATTGTGATATCGAGAACGATATCCCGGCAGAGTACACAGGCGTTAAAAACTAATTTAGGTTAGGACGTTCCTCAGTACACACCTAATGATACCTGTCGGGTTGGATTTTCTTCCAAAATACGACATAATTCTTAAATAAAGACATGCAGTAGTACCTAGATATGTATTAAATGTATGTACTGACACGCAAACTTCGGAAGTCATTATTTTTTAGTTGCTTTTAATCCACTTAATCCGTTTCCCTAGCGCTTACAGTAACCACTCTATTGTACTTGTGTGTATATACTCGCATCACGTGACAACAACAGTTTGGGTTGCAGTGTGGATTTATGAGCGTATCTGTGGTCACTTGTTGTTTGATTGATGTAATTACCACAAAAGTGCAGATTTACATTGAAAATTAGGTCCAATATGACCAGATTGTAAATTAGAAAATTAACGATTTCCACCCTGTATTTATAATTAGACATATTGTCATGAGACTGTAAGACAGCAACCATCACAAAAATAGCATGCTGTCTACAGCTCATTGCTGAGACTACAAGGGTGTGAGACAGTGCGTAACTTTTTTTGTGAAGAATCAGCCTTTGAATTTCCATTTTAGTGATAGTAAGTAAACGAGTCTTCTCTGAGAGAAAATGTACCAATTGGGTGTGGAGATTTCCTCAGTCAAGGACTGGACTGGTGAAAAAACATGCAGCCAGACCAGGGATCGAACCTGAGACCCCTCACTTACAGGGCCAGTGCTCTACCGACTGAGCTATCCGAACTGCTTACTGTTTTACTGTAACCGGCCTGTTACACTACTCACCCTTTTTCCAATGATATTCTCGCCAAATCTGCACAAGAAATCATGGGCATGCACAGCTAAGTTGGACACCAACTGTAACAGGACTGCTGAAAAAACATGCAGCCAGACCGCGGATCAAACCGGAACCTCTCACTTACTGGGCGAGTGCTCTACCCACTGGGCTATCCGAACCGCTTACAGTTTTTCAGTCGGTACCCGACCTGTTACACACTCCACTGTATTGCAATAAAAGCAGGTTTGCTCAGCAATGCTGTACAAAATTTGAAGTGCTGATACAGGTAATCTACATCCTGTGACACCCCCTCCCAAATTGGTCCTGAATTGCTATTAGTATGGAAAACAATTTGCGATGATTCCAGAGCACAGTCACTGTCCCCTGTTGGGCTGTCAAAATCGCATGTATTGCGTAAGGCAATTATTACGTAAAATGACAACAGTTATGATGCTGGAATGATAAATGTAAAATTCCTCAATAACAAGCGAAGAAACAATGCAGCACGCACAGTTATTAATGCAAAATTATACTTTAACCTTTATAAATGTCACTAGCAGGTTTTCATCTTTCGCGTGCGTTCTTTTCAGACGGTGAATAAGTAACTATTAGCATAATTTTCACACGTTTGTTCGAATCACAAATCATGTAGCCTATGAAAACAGACACAAATGTCTCTGATAAATGAGAACAACGGAACCCCTATCCAAGTTCCACTTTACTGACAGACGAGAAGACCAAGATAAATTTAGTTTCTATCTTTGAGCTATTAATCATAAATGGGGTCTATTTGCTAAATTAAAGTAACCAGCTACAATGAAATTGATGTTATCTGTTAATTCTGTACCGACTTGTGAATAAATATTACTTGACTTGACTTAAGCGACGGATGATGTGAATATAGAAATATATACCTTTCGACAAGTGGATTTTAACAATATATTTGTGATCATAGTGGTTATGATCAAGAGGGTTTCACGATTGATTCAGTCAGAGATATACATATGAATATTATGCAGCTGAATCTTTAAAACAGCATCAAGAACAATGGAATTTCTTGTCATGATAGAATTATAATTTCTTAAGCAAACAGAGCAGAACCTAATCAAAAAAATCATCGAAGTCGTAAGAAATTGGTCTTCTATATTTATGATTTGTAATAGACTGAAATGACAAATAAATGTAAGGCCGAGTCTATTTCCACGTATTTTACGTGGAAATAGCGACTCGCTATTTCCACGTATGCACATAATAATCACCTTTTCGTGAAAATCACCCCCACGTCAAGAAAGTTTCCGGCCTATATTTGCCAAGTCTGATTAGGAAAAACAATTAATATATTTGGGATTTTTATTCATTTTAAAGTAATAATTAATTAAATTGTAGTATGAAATTGTATCAAACGAGAAAAAATAGCTGAATTTGACCATTATTGTTGCACGGAAATATAATTATAACTTGCTTACTGTAGTGCCCCGTAAATTTTAGTACTATTTTTTTACAGTTTTGCTTCAGATATTTTTCAAACAGATGTGTAACAATAAGCTTAATATATAAAATATGTTACAATGGAAAAAAAAGTATTGTTATGCCTTAATAAAATACGTTAGAAACCGGGTCACGCTTAGTACCACGTAATATAGGTTAGACTGAACTGAAATTACGTGGTAGGAAAGGAACGATAACCTAGCATAATAAGGTAGACTTTCACATCGGTGATTTCCCTTTGCTTAGTACCACGTAATTTAGGTTACACCAGAATTTGTTTAGTTTAGCTTCAGATTTATATATAAACTGTCTTAAGAATTAATAAAAAAAATGTATTCGAACACTTGATATAGGAAAAAGCTCTTGCAGTAAAAAAATGTAATGTTATGTTGTAAAATACGGGAGAACTAAAATTACGTGGTAGGAAAGGAACGATAACCTAGCCTAATAAGTTAGACTTTGTCAGCGGTGATTTCCCTTTGCTTAGTACCACGTAATTTTGGTTATACCAGATTTTGTTTAGTTTAGCTTCTGATTTATTTATAAATTGTCTTCATAGTTAATAAAAAAAAATATTAGAGCACTTGATATATGAAAAAGCTTTTGCAATGAAAAATGCTTAGTACCACGTAATTTTGGTTAGACCAGACTATTTTTAGTTTAGCTTCAGATTAATAATTAAATTGTCTTCATATTTAATATAAAAAAGTATTCGAACACTTTATATATGAAAAAGCTTTTGCAGTGAAAAAATGTATTGTTATGTCTTAAAATACGGGAGAACTCAAACTACGTGGTAGGAAAGGAACGATAACCTAGCCTGAAACAGATTATTCGATGAAATTAGATTTCTCTGAAGTTTATATAGGTAAATCATGTTTCCTTCAGCTTGGTCAAATTTTGCTCCACAGTAGGTTGGCTTGCTGTTAGACGTTTACAGGTGTGAATGAGTAACACCAATTAATGCGTTTGTCGGCTTACCAACGCTGTTAGCGCGTGTTGTTTGGTGTTTGCATTGCAAACAACTCGTAATTACCGACTGTGAAATGTGTGTATCAAAGCTGACAGAAACTCGGCTTGGATACTAGTGAATACGCAGGATTGTAAAGACGTGAAAATGTAGCTCTCGTAATTTTGATGGATTAAACTACTTTTTTGGAAATTTTGGACTAAATGTTTACTAAATAGTGATTATAAATGATTAACCTTGATGTCAGACAACAGCCCAGATGGAATTTTATCTCAACCGCGCAGAAAAAGGAGGAAAGTAAATCGTAAGCAGAAGGCATTTAGTGTACCGAGTAGTGGTCAAACCAGCTTATGCACGGGAGAAACGGGCGTGAGTGAAACTCTATATACACACGATACTACACTGAATACTACACTGGATAGTGAAGTAAGTCAAGATTATGTTTCGGCTGTAATGAACCACACTACACCTGTCATGAGTTTCAGCAAAGATAACCCATTCGCACAAACGACTGCAAGCCGGTCACAGATCGAACCGACGACTCCACCCGCCTGGGCAGCTGGTATCATCGAAGATATCAAATCAATCAAAATCTCTATGACAAAGATTGACAAAATTGAACAAACTGTTGACAAAATAAACACCAGAATGGCCCAAATGGAAAACAAAGTCCAGACATTAAGTACGAAAGTAAATGATTGTGAAACATCTTGCCAGTATATAAGTAACGAATGTGAAAACCAAAGAGACGATCTTAAATCTGCACAAAAGGAGATCAATCAACTCAAGCAAACATGCGAAACAATGGCTGAAAATGTAAAACAACAACAACAACAGAAGGAAATTTTAAACGAGAAACTTGTAGACCTCGAATCACGATCCATGAGGGAAAATCTCATCTTTTACGGCTTAAAAGAGACTGATAGCGAGGACTGTGAGGCGATCGTAAAAACCTTCATCGCTGACAAACTGCAGATCCCTACCGACGATATGATTCTTGATAGAACTCACAGACTGGGTTCACCGAAGGCAAAGAAACCACGACCGATCATTACAAAATTTCACCGTTACTCGGATCGGGAGAAAGTCAGGAAGCAGGCTAACTCGGAGACGTACAAGACTACGCTCAAAGAAGAAGATAAAGGCGTTGGGATACAGTGGCCCCAGCAGACACGAGACGCGCGTAAGGCTTTATTCCCAATAGCAAAGGATATAGAGAAGCTAGGCAACCGGGTCCGGATTACCGGAAATAAACTGTATGTGAACGACGTTCTGAAGAAAAAGTACACAGACGGCAAAGTGAGCGATGTTAACCTTTAAGGGTGTCATGGGAAAGAATGTGCTATATTATCATGGAACATCAATGGACTCGTTAGAAAAATCGCAGACACAGACTTTTTAGAAACTATAAGCGAATATGAGGTAATAATTTTTACAGAGACTTGGATATCTGAGAAAACATGTGTCAATTTAGATATTAAGGGTTTTGACGGCCAACACTTGTATGGTAATAAAGCTACAAATGCAAACAAAGGCCGATATAGTGGCGGAATTTCCATTTACGTAAAAAATAACCTGAAAAACGAAGTAAGTATTATCGAAAAACAGCAACAAGGTGTTGTCTGGTTGAAATTGTCAAAAACTTTGTTTATGTTCGATGAAGATGTGTTCATATGTGCAACATACATACCACCAAAAAACTCAAATGTACATGATCCAAACAATTTCGATTTCTTCGATCAAATTGAAGTAGGTGTAGAACGATATAAACAGTCTGGTAAATTATTTATACTAGGTGATCTTAATAGCAGAACTTCAGATTTGAATGATATCTTAGACTATGATGCATATATTGATAAAGATGACCTAGATCTGTCAGACGATGTTTACATACCGCCACGCTGTAGTAAAGATCACGTGACCGATACACATGGGCACCGCTTGATTGAGCTTTGTCACAGTACATCGATGGTTATAGGTAACGGTAGATTATACAATGATAAAGGCATAGGAGATTACACGTATTACTCTATGTTGGGGTCTAGTACAGTAGACTACGTTTTACTTAACCCACTGGATTTCAATCATATTAGTGACTTCGAAATTTTACCACCAAATGAATTTTCTGACCACTGTGGATTAGAGCTTAAATTCCCCATGCCTAGAGAAGAAATGAATGAGACAGAAAACAATGATAATTTCACATACATAAAATGGGATGATTCAAAAATAGATACATTTAAAAATTTACTGAATAGTAAAAACGAGGAAATATTAAAATTGACAAATTCAATAGAAACTGAAAATATCAATTCGATTACAGAAAATTTCTCACAATTTATGCAACAGGCAACATTTGACGTTTTTGGGAAAAATGGAAAAGGTAAAAACAGTATAAGAAATAAATCAAATAATAAATGGTTTAATGAAAGATGTTACCAAACTAGAAAAGGATACAAAAAGGCTAGAAATGTGTTCATACGAAACAAGAATGTAGAAAATAGAGAATCATTTCTAAATATGAAAAACATATATAACAAAGTTAAAAGAGCTGAAAAAAGAAAATATAAACAAATAGAGCGTGAACATATCTCGCTCCTTGGTAAAACTAAACCTCGAGAATTTTGGAAAAAAATAAAGCAACAGAATAAAGGTAATAATGCTATTGCAGAAAATCTGCAAGTCAGTGATCTTTATGAACACTTTAAACAGCTATACAATATAAATGTTGACCAGGATGATAACAACAACAACAATTATGATAATGCTGCAAATTATGTTGATGATGGTAATGATGATAATGGTGGAAACAATAATATCAATGATGAAGAATTAGATAAAGAAATTACTTTACAAGAACTAAAAGATGCTGTATTTAAACAAAATAACAATAAAAGCAGTGGTATAGATACTATTATTGCAGAAGTATATAAACACTCTTTTCAAGAGATTTCTGATCTGTTACTGAAATTATTCAATAAAGTGTATATGACTGGTAATTACCCAGAATCATGGGGCGAGGGTATCATAGTACCAATATTTAAAGGAGGAGAAATAGAAGATGCAAAAAATTATCGAGGTATCACATTAATAAATATAATTGGGAAAATATACTCGCAAATTCTGCTAAATAGACTTACGAAATGGTCAATAACATATCAAAAAATAGTACCTAACCAATTTGGTTTTCAGAAAGGTAAATCTACAGTTGATTGCATCTTTACGCTACATTCCATAATACTTAAAACTTTAAGCTGCAAAAAAAAGCTGTATTGCGCCTTTGTTGACTTTGAAAAATGTTTTGATAAATTAGATAGAATGTATATATGGCAAAAACTAACAAAAGAGAACGTAAGCTCCAAGTTTGTTGCTGCCATGCAATCTATGTATAAAGTTGTGAAATCATTAGTTCGTTATAAGTCTAAAACATCTGAGTTTCTGAATTCAAACATAGGAGTGAAGCAAGGTGATCCGAGCTCCAGTCTTATGTTTCTATTTTTTGTAAATGATCTTGTAAGCAGCTTCAACCCAAATATCGATGGCCTAGTTACAATAGACGACGTGGCATTATTCATTTTATTGTTCTGTGATGACGCTGTCCTATTTGCGGAAACTCCCGATGCACTTCAGCTACTGTTGAATGACCTAGACTCATATTGCAAAACTTGGAAACTAAACATAAATACAAAAAAGACAAAAATAATGATTTTTGAAAAGAGACGTAGCACTAAACATGAGTTTAAAATAAATGATACTGTTTTGGAAATCGTTGACAACTTCAAATACCTTGGAATACAACTATATAAAAACGGTAACTGGTTCAGGACCCAAAAATCACTAGCAGCCCATTCTAAAAAGGCTATGCATAAGTTATTCATTATACTCAACCAAATTGAACTGTCAATCTCAGACAAATGTAAACTATTTGATAGTCTGGTAGGATCTATTCTCAGCTACAGTGCAGAGGTTTGGGGATTTCATGAAAGCAAAGATATTGAGCTTGTGCATTGTAAATTCTTAAGAAAAATTTTATGTGTTAAAAAGTCAACAAATTTAGAAGGATTATACGGAGAGTCAGGAAGACATCCACTTAAAATACAAAGAAAATTGATTCTAATAAAATACTGGTTGAAAATAATAAACTCAAATAATATACTTGTAAAATCGGTTTATAATATGATGAGAAACGATGCAGATAATAATATCACATACGGGGGGAACAACTGGGCATATCAAGTAAAAACTATGTTATCAGAAATAGGATTAAATAACTTATGGTATAATCAAAATAACATAACCAACTTTCTTAATAACAACTATAACTACATCAAACAACGTATAATAGATATATACAGACAATCTTGGTATGCTGGAATAAATAATTCAAGACGACTTTCTTCGTACTGCATATATAAACAAGAATTTGAAATGGAAAAATATCTCGATCAAATCAAAATCAATAAATACAGAATTGCTCTCTCAAAGTTTAGACTATCCTCGCATAACTTAGAAATAGAAACCGGTAGACATAGAAATATACCCAGAGCTGACAGAATATGTACAAAATGTAACAGTGGTGCTATAGAAGATGAATATCACTTTTTACTCGTTTGTCCATTTTACAGAGAACTTAGGCAACAATCCCTGAAGCCGTACTACTGTCATTGGCCAACTATAAACAAATTTGAGAAACTTATGTCTTCAGAATCAAATTCTACTGTTTACGGTCTATCGAAATACATATACTCTGCTTTTCAAGTACACCAGTGATTAGTAGTCTTACGATGCAATTCGCAAATGATACAGATCATAGTAAAGGGATAGTCACACAAGTGGCTATCCTTGCAGGGTCTGCATGATTTCATGATTTTATAATATATCAAGTTATGTATCTTGACATATATGATATGCTTATACATATAATAATATAGGTAATAAAATATCTTTGTTAATTTCTCCATCTAATAAAAAGGTGTATACATGTAATGTTATATGTAACAGCATTTATGTTAATTACTTCATCTATTATAGATAAGTATAAGTTTCTATACTGTATTGCTGTAAATCGACGCGGACCCAGATAGGAGTCCTCAGAGAGGGGTCTACACTGCTTTACAACACTAATACACTTAAACTTAAAGAGATGTTCGATCTCTTCAATCTCTTTCTCGGTTAAACAATCCATAAAGTATCTACTTTACGATACTTTACACGTTCTTTACAATTGTGGAAATATGTTAATTGGCTATATATGTGCTTTGTGCAATTTAATGCCAAATAAAATTATGTTATGTTATGTTATGTTATGTATACTGAGTTTTCAATCAATCAATTTTGTGGTCATTTTTTTATTATTTCACGGAAGTTTGTGGGAAGAGCTCGGTAATACTACATGAGGGATATTTTGTGAAATAGTGTATTTTGGATTTGAGTGAATTTGTCATAGTTACTATTTGTTATATGGAATTTTACTTATATACTGTTCATATATAAGGTGGGTAATTCTTTTTATTTATATTTTCAGTTTTAATCCGTTTATTAATGCATTATATATCTATACCATGCACAATGTTCACGGGATTATTATTTCTTTACTTTTATTAACCTGATACCATGTTACATGGACTGTGCATGACTGTGCAGGCTAATTATTTTTGCATGTAAGGCAAGGATTTTATAAACATTTTGGAATATGCTTACATTTGGCCTTCATAAAACAGTATTAAGATTTATAATTTACTTGTATGAATAGTTTATTCGTCCAATTAAATGCATGTCAATGTACTATTAGGATCTTATCGGAATTTCTGGCCGTATTGTGTAATTCTCACGATGCGTGTGATTTTTACCCTTTCACCGGTTAGAAAAAATACGTGGAAATAGACACTCCGTAAATGTAAACAGGCAAGATTTAATGGTCAAAGGGGGAATATTCATGTAGTACTAAACGAAAATATTGTAAAGAGTTACTTCCCTTAGACCATAAAGCAAATTAATGCTTATTAAGTGGATTGTTACTATACTTTAACAGTATAACTTATTGCTGTAGTCTGTATAGTACATAGGCGTAGCCAGGGCTTTAAAAATTATACGAACATCGAGGCACAAAGTGCCGAGCGGGGGAGAGTGTGGGAGGGGGCTCCCCCTCCCGCTGGCGGGGGTTCGGGGGACCTCCCCCGGACAAAAATAGAAATTTAGATGTCAAATGGTGGACGCTGGCATGTCTTTGAAAATTAGATCTATTTTTTGACAAAGTCTTGTTAACATATACCCCTTTTCATTGAAAGTTCAGGATGTTCCGGAAATGAATACATTTAAGTGCCTAGTTTCACTTCAAATGCACAATCCAACCTCGTCATCATCCACAAATTTGTAAGTTACAATAAAGAATATTTCATATGTTGTTTGGATAATACTTAATAGTGTGTAAATTAACTGTATGGATCTCCCAGGAGGTCTCGTCAGGCGGTGATGAGCTATAGAGGCGCGACCTCACCCTCAGTGGTTCAAATCGTGTAATAAGTACAGAGAACCGTCAACGTCTAGGAATCTGACATCCTAAGTCTGCTTTTGATATCGAGAGTTCCTATATCTAGAAAACGTGCTCCAAGAGAACCTGAAACCCTTTCAGAAGCATGAGAAGAAGAGGCATGAGTGACTGAAAGTTTGCTTTGAAAATCGTCACATGGTGACGATTTCGTCATCTCAGAGGAACTTTGATTTGTTCATGTTTCTATTGAATATTTTATCACTTCCGTCTCAGTCTGTGAGGTATAATTTTTCAAGACTTTGAACATGGTGGCTTGTCCTAGTATTTGGCGAATGTTTCTTTTCATTGCCGATCCTGAGATAACGACGACTAGATTTATTTGGATCTAGATCATTAGATCTAGGCTAGATACTTTTTTTCTTTCAAAGTGGTTGCGCATATAGATCTAATACTATTGAAGTTTAAATTTCTACATCAATTGATCTACTCCTGTAAGCGATGATCTACAGTTATATTACTTTTAAGCATATCTTAATCTGGATCTGTAGGATCTAAGTAATGCTAGATCTTATTAAATTTAAATCTAAATGAAAGCAGGAGTAGATCTAGATCTTTGAATAAAAACTCAAAATGAAACAAAACACCGACATATAATAGTGTGCAATTGAGCCTACATGTGACTTACAGTAAGATCTAGGCTCGCTGCTGTTTAACTTTCTACGAATAGATCTCCACTTAGTTAAATGTTCTGAAATTTGAGCTGTCAGTGTAGGAACTTATGCTGTAACGATTATCCGGTTAACTGTTGCCGATTACGAAATGGCGATTAACCGGTTTCAAAATGCGTAACCGGTTAACCGGGTTGGTTACTTCCCTTAGTTTGTCAGTAGAGTGCTAAAGGTTACAACGGTCATAAAAATACTTTTAAATTGATTTTTATATCCTGAAAGTGGGAGATCCTTCGAAAGTAAAAGTAGCAATGCAAACAGAAAATTGATGACTCGGTTTTGTTGAGTCTGTTCATGAGTAGTAATTAAAAGTGCAACACTACTCACGCGCTCTAGCACCGGCTTAAGTAGTATTCAATTTTCAAAACTAATAACATCAAAACTAATGATCCCGAAGGACCAGAAAATATAACAACACTGAGAATGAAGTACGGGGCGACTTCTTACGGCCGCCTCACAATTAAGTAACACTTGCTGTTGTTAAGTAAATATATCCTAAAAGTGTTCAATAAAACTGCTGAAGTATATGAATTTGTTTCAAAATTATTTTATGTGTTGGTTGTTCTAGTAAGCACATCAAATCGATCGATGTTCGTTGTTCAGAAAGATTTCAAAAGAATTGAGATGGAAATACAAGCTTAACTTGATTATGATAAGACGTTATAATAATATTAAAATATGTCATCAAAATTTCTTTTCTCAAGTTTGAAGTCGCGTTCGGTTTATGCATAACACAAGCTTGAACGCTTCCCGCAATATACATGTAGTATTTTGAGAAGGTCTCTGAACTATACTGTATTCTCAGCTGATAGCTGTAAACAATGGCAGAAATACACGTGCTTGAAGTTTGAACATCTGTGACCCTTCTTGTGCGCAGAAACATATCAATATTAGCACCCAGGTAATTATTATGTGCATATATTGATGATAACAAATGGTCCTCATTGCTCTTTCATCATATGGTAACATATGCAGTAGCATTTTCGTACCAAGATTTACGGTGTTTGAATGATTGTGTGACAGATCTCCGATTAACCGGTTAATCGCGGTTACTACTCCCGATTAATTCAGCACTATAATGAACTTCAATATTATAATGACTTTAATGAGTAAAATGTGCTGTCAAAGCATTGCTGTTTGATGACGTTTGCAAGATGATGACGTAAATTTACAGGATGATGAGACTGTTCGCGTGACAATTATTGATAGGTGAATCACCTATTAACGGGTAAAATGTTAATCATGTTACATCGTTACGGGAGCATTATAAACATTTGTACAAGAAAATTATCGATGACGTAATTTGTCTGCAATTTGAAATAGAGACACGTGTATGCATATGTCTCTGTTTGAAATGAACATGTCTACAAACTTTACAACAAATGTGCCCGACGAATGCTGGGACTCACCCCACCCCCACCCCCACCCCCACACACGCGCATCATTTATGATCGAAGTATGCAAAACTAATTTAAAACTATCTATTTGTATCCCAAACCATACCACTCCGGACCCCCCCCCCCCCAAGAAAAACACGATCGAAAAAAAAACCTATCGGTCTATATATGTAATCGGAGTAGTTTGGGATACAAATAGATAGTTTCAGGTTAGTTTTGCATGCTTCGATCGATCGTCGTGTCTGTGTGTGTGTGTGTGGGGGGGGGGGGGTCATGGGTGAGTCCCAGCATGCGTCGGGCACCAGAAATCTCTATTTAAAAATGGATTCAAGGGACATTCGGACACAGAGTTCCTGTAAAAACGATGACGCGAGTGATTTAAATTTGATGCAAATTCGGTTAGAAATATATATATAAAAAATATCGATTAAAAGTGAGTTTAAAAAAAGGAGATAAATGTCAGTATTTTCCAAGACGCCATTATTTTCATATACATGTATGTATATTCATGGAGGTAAAGGGTAACTTAAAAGCATGTGGATGCCTAACTATTCCCATTATATAAACGTGTTTTCACGCATTTGCAAACAGAGTAGACCTAGATCAGACGGCTCCAATAGGAGCCGCCTGATCAGGGTATGCTCTGTTGGCTAATGGAATTTGGAAGATCTGTCATCTTTACTTTCTAAAATGGCTAAACTGTTCTGCCTTCCACATTCCATTGTAACTCCATGACTATTCAGTTAGTAGGTATTAACATTTGGAATAAACATAGAGCAGGGAAAGAGTTAATGGTACTAAGCTACTGGTAGACCTTCCACCTGTCGTCTGAACTCTTTGCACACTACGTTAATTTTTCGTGTGCAATAACTGTCTTAAAATAGTTTTTCTCATTTGTTTTTGGCAAAATCGGCGTCTCAGCTGGACCCAAAACTAGAAAATTGTGTCTGTAAGACACAGCGATGCCTCCGTGGTGGTGCTTGCTTAGCTGCACGTAAAATTGCTAAGTCGTTTGACCTTGACATTGGGCTTGCGGGCAGCATGGGCTGGATGCGCAATAAAAGTATGGATTGTGTTTAATGTGTATATATGCAATTCCATGCCAATAGCTATAGTGGTTAGTGAGATATTAGACACCGAAAAAACTGTGACACAAACTGCACGTAAAGGCGTGACACACGGATAGATGAACGGACAGACAGACAGACGGGCGGACGGGCGGACAGATGCAAAACATAATGCCCCCCTCCCCCCTGACTATCATCAACGGGGGCATAATGAAAAAAAAACCAGTTCTCATTGCTTGTGCGTTTTAAATAAAATGTCAAATAAATAACTAGATCTAGAATCCAGATATTTCTGAACTTGGCTCACATCATTAATAGTCCATCAATATGCTAGATATAGTTATAGATGACGTCATTAAATGACGTAATGTGACGGTTGACGTCATGACGTTGTTACCATTGAGATAGTTTCCACCATTTCATTTGTAAACACGGAAATAATTGCAGCAGCTTTTCTAGAGTATTATCCAACTATGAGCAAAGTAAGTACAACAAGTTTTATTTCTTTTCCATAAGTTATGTCAATAGTTTAGATCTAATTGCGTTTAAGGAGAACTGCTAACTTAGCCATACCGTATTGCATAAATACTTAGATTCTAATATTTCGACCACTACGGGCCTTTCAAAAGGCAATTTAACCCTTCGCTTGCTATTCACGTCAATATACCTACCTGTAAATAGTGAAGACCCAGATGAGACAGCTCCTGCAGGAGCTGTCTCATCAGGGTCTGCACTATTTACAAGTTGATTATGCAACAAGTGCACTGATTACACAGCGAAATACTTGTACAGAGTGAAGATATATGTAATTATACAACAGGGCATGGGTAAAGAAGGAGAAATGTTATTTAAAATTCAGCAAGAGAAGGGGTAAGAGCAATTTAAGTATTTATATATTATCTTAATTCCCTTTTTGGAATATTATCTTCATTGTGAATTCATACCGTATTGGTTTGAGCAATATATTCAATGGATAAAATGGATAGGAAACAGGCGTGACCTATGCTATTCATTTCTAGTGGTACATACATGCCATATCAAGTATAAAATTCATATAGTATGGTTCATGAAAACTATTATTAACATATCAAGAACCATACTGCATGGTTTCCGGTAGAAATTTCAAGTTGAGGGTCCTCTAATAAAAAATCCCCGACATTACTATAAGGGTCCCAGTTCATGCAAAACTCATTTTGTTCATTTCACTATTCTTTGCCAAAGCATTAGTCAAATGGCTTATTTTACTAAAGTCACTGCATAAAATGTCCAACTAAATTCCAATACAGTATTATCAGATACAAATTGTCGGATAGGATCTACACAAAATCAGCAGCTCATCTTAGAGAATGCAGCTATCTGTCCCATAATCTGAGGGCACTGGGCCTTCGTTATTGCACCAAGGACGCAGGCTCCTGCATTAGTGCAATCCCTGATACAGTTCGAAACTGGCTGATGTGTTTTTCAGAATTGCAATAGAAAAATCAATATCGTTTAACCCTTTCCCAGATATAAACATTCTTTTCACGCTTTAGCAAACAGAGTAGACCCAGATCAGACGGTTCCTGTTTGCTTACGGAATAATATGGAATGATCTGATTCTAGACTCTGGTATGGCCAACAGTTCCTGTGTCCATTACTGGGTCATTATTTTGTACATAAATAAGTATGCAGTAAATAGTAAGAGGTCACTATAAACCACACAGTAATGCCTTTTCTACAGCGGCCTTTTAATTGTGAAGTAATTCTAAAAGGGGAGGGGGGTACTGGCCTCTACCAGGATTCGAACCCTGGAGCTCGGGATTACAAGTCCGACACTCTAACCATGTTGCTAAAAGGTTAACCCAACAGCAAGACTGTTGGTGATGTCTTACATGTAATAGGTCAATCACTACAATTGTTTGCTGACAAGTTGTTCAGTTGTTTTTTGTATCGTTAATTTATAATATTCCAGATACCAATTTTGTATAATTTGAAATAACGTTTTCCTATATTGTAATTGTGAATCTGCACAACCAATGACGAACGTTGCTAAAACAACCAAAGTGCATAGGCCTGCAGAAGATGCATTAACCATTTACATCATAGAGACACATTTTCAGAAGGGTCTGCTTTGTTTGTTTATGAAATAATAGATTTGACTTTACCGTTTATGTCATCCAAAACACCACGCATGTGTTCATATACATAAGCAATTATAAAAAAACGAATACATACTCATGGTACATGTATAATTATTCCGTGCATGAATTTCCATGAGGTAAATGGTTAAATTCTCACGTTTCTGTTTGCTTTTATTTCAGGATTTTATATGCGAAGACACCAGGACTGAGTTCGAGAAGGCATACGAAGAAATGTGTTATCTCAACGGACCGAACAGGTATCAGTACGGCCAGTCAACAAGGTACTACGACAACCAAGTTGAGTTTCAACGTCAAAGGTTCGACACGTTTGCCTTCAAACCCACTCCACTGATCACTGTCCAACATTCGGACAAGTCTGTCATGCCCAGTGAAATGTTATCTCGTAATATCCCCTGGCAAAATATTGGAGGCTGCAAAGAACATGCAGATCTCTACCAAAGATACAACCTAGATACCAGGTTTGTTCCGGAGGAATACAGAGAGTTGGTTGATGTCCTGCTTCAACTTGAGTCTCTAGATACAGAGTTACTTCAGGTGAAAGGCACCGGAAAGACAGCTGTACCTGAAAGTACAGTAAATCATACAGCCAGATACGATATGCTTAAAGCTTGCCATCAAGAGCTGGAAGAAGAGAAATCAAACACATATGGTAGAAAGCTTGACTTGTCAAAAGCTTCGAAAATATTAGTACATGATGAATACGAATACAACTATGAAAAGTTTGTGATGCCAAAACTACAGGCAAGCCTGTCAGAGAATGTGAGCCAATCAGGTTCGCACAGACCAATGATGCATACGACTGACATCCACCAATCAGAGCAAAGGCACAATATCGCGGCTGAAACAAACCGACAATGGGAAGCCAAATGTCCTGCAGGTGACCATGCATCTCTAAAAGATGAACAAAGAAAGGAGTCCATCAACAATGGAAATGATGTAAAGAGCATAGTGAAGCAAAAGAAATGCACTAATCAGACAACATCCAAAGCTGAGCAAACGGAGAAGTGTTCAATAAAAGACCGAGCTTGGAGAGTCGTTCAGAGTGGACTGGTCTTGGCTGGATCTATCACTGCAACAGCATTTGTATTCAAGAAATTCTTCTAATAATGTAATCTTATTATTTGTTGGCAGTGTGTTATACACAAAAGAGAGAAAACACAGTTTAAATATAGTACATGTATATGTATTCCAAACTAAACATTGACTCACTTTTCCATTAATCCCCGAATACAAATAAGCTTACGATGTCAAATAAAATCATTTCGACTAATTCGTCTAATATATACAATGTCGATGGTTATTGAAAAATGCTGTAACTATGTTTCAAAACTTTAAATAGAACTTCTCTTAAGCAACCATCAAAAAGAGGTTTAATTGTTGGTCTGTAAGGCAAGTGATAACTAATTGCAGGTCAAAAGTAATGCAGACGGGTCCTATAGGAGCTTTCTGCATTAGATTTGCCCTACATTAAGCAACCACATGCTTTTTATGACCCCTGTGTTCAATAAATGAATGCTGACTTAACCCATTCCCGCATATTGACGCCTTTTGACGCTTCTGTAAAAGTCACTTTATGAAACCATCACAAGTGGTAAATAGAGCATTTGCTCCACAGGAGCAAATGCTCTATTTATCACAATGGTTTCAAAACTACACAATTCTGAATATTTCCTTTTCTCTAGTTAAAGCTCCTTTTTGGTAGATTTAATCAAAGAGGTTAGGTATAAATATAGCCTAAGTGGGAATGGGTTAAGACAGGTTCCACTATACTGTTGAATTTCTGTTTTAAGAGATATTCTGTTAAATATACAAACAAATTCTGTCTCCATCCATTATTTATATATCATTGTAACCATTCTATCCAATGTGCTGTGGTTCATTGTGATAATGCGATATCTTGAAAATAAGTAAACCATTCTTATGCGAACACTTTATGCATATACATAACTGTCTTTAAAAGCATGTGATTGCTTAATACAGTACGAAAGTAATGCTGGAAACTCTCACAAGAGCTTTCTGTATAAGTTACGTCCTGCATTAGGCTACCACATGCATATAAGACACAGGAATGGACCTTTTTGGGTAGTCACTTTAGAGGGAGTTTGGGTAGTCACTTTAGAGAGAGTTTGGGTAGTCACTTTAGAGGGAGTTTTGGGTAGTCACTTTAGAGAAAGTTTACTGTTGGGCTACAAAACATATATCATGTTACGTTGTATAGTCTGAGTCAACGAATGCGATATAAAAGGTTATAAAGTAAAACCTCTCTATAACGGCCATTAAATTACATCAAGTATTTTGTGTTAAAGGCTCCTATAGGAGCGTTCTGTTTTACTTTCACCTTGCTTTAAGCAGCCATCTGCCCTAAATACAAACTTATTAACACAATTTAGTGGCCGTTATAGAGAGGTTTTACTGTAGTGTTTAGCTACACACACTATTTAGACAAATCGTTGGTTTTCAACAGCGAATTAAAACGTTATTGTGTATCGGAACTATATAGTAAAATATGTCTGAAGCGGCCATCAAAAAGAGGTCTAATTATGGGTATTTAAGGCAGGTGGTGGCTTAATGCATGCAGGACAAAGTATTAGTCTTGCCCTGTATTAAGCAATCACCTGCCTTTTTAAGACTCCTATAGTTGAATAAATGAAATATCGCTTGGGATATGTTCTACTATTCTGTCCATCTTCAAGTGTATATAATTGAAGTTGTTAACCCATTTGCTCCCACGATCCCATATATGGGACGTAGGCTAACAGTGTAGACTCTGATAAGACGACGCATAATGCGGCGTCTGATCAGAGTCTACACTGTTTGCTGATAGGAATTTCAATATAAAACAAAACGATATTGAAAATTTAGGTCAGACACCCCTTAGATAAATGGACTAATCCAATAAATAAACATGGAAGAATCCACTGGGAGCAAATGGGTTAATATCTTTGACATACAATGGACGGTTAGATGACTGGCTGTACAGTACTAGGTTATACAGAGGTTAATCCATGTACTCATTGATTTTTAACGGGCCAACAATAACTAGGTAAATACTAGGTAAATGTTTTTTAAATGAATATACATGTACGTGTATCTTAATTAAATTCACTTTTGTGAAGCCATATCGATGAAGTCGTTAATACATTGTGGGCATACGGTACACAGTAGACTAATGAATTAATTGATGATGAGGTATGTTAGCTCTCCCTCTCTCTCTCTCTCTCTCTCTCTCTCTCTCTCTCTCTCTCTCTTCTATCTCTCTCTCTCTCTCTATCTCTCTCTTCTCTCTCTCTATCTCTCTCTCTCTATCTCTCTCTCCTCTCTCTCCTCTCTCTCTATCTATCTCTCTCTCTCTCTCTACCTCTATCTCTCTATCTATCTATCTCTCTTCTCTCTCTCTCTCTATCTCTCTCTCTATCTCTCTCTCTATCTCTCTCTCTATCTCTCTCTATCTCTCTCTATCTCTCTATCTATCTATCTATCTATCTATCTATCTATCTATCTATCTATCTATCTATCTATCTATCTATCTATCTATCTATCTATCTATCTATCTATCTATCTATCTATCTATCTATCTATCTATCTATCTATCTCTCTATCTATCTATCTATCTATCTATCTATATATATATATATATATATATATATATATATATATATATATATTATATAACTGGCAATAGAATACAACCGGAAAGGCTATATATATATATATTAAAAAAGACTAAATGTTATATGGCTTTAAAATCCTGATGATCTGATGAAACGCGTCGCGCATTTTTAAGTTATTAATTAAAGATTTTAAAGCCATATAACATTTAGTCTTTTTTAATATATATATAGCCTTTCCGGTTGTATTCTATTGCCAGTTATAATATATATATTGCTAGGCGGAGTTGCCGTATTCTACTGGTTGAATTGTTAGAGTATTACGTGGTCATCTGTGAATGTATATATATCTCAACATTATCAATCTAATCTTATCACAGTAGCATCTCCTCGGAGATCCCACGTTGAAAGTGCGCTGTAGAATTGTATCTAATTATCTCCCTTTAAAAACTATACCTTCTACAATTCGTGTATCATTCGTGATCCAGCGACTTTCTGATCGATCTAAGTGATGGTATGTCATTGATATTAAAAGGAAACCTTAAATAAGGCCTTGTCAAGAGAACATACAGAAAGATGCAAATTAATTCAACCGGTAGAAGTGTAAGCTCTGATAGACTGTCTATATAAGCAAGGATTGAAAGCTTTCCTATTGGGGATCTGGATTTCCTTGTTCTATATTTACAGTCTGCAAGTTTGCTAGGCGGAGTTGCCGTATTCTACTGGTTGAATTGTTAGAGTATTACGTGGTCATCTGTGAATGTATATATATCTCAACATTATCAATCTAATCTTATCACAGTAGCATCTCCTCGGAGATCCCACGTTGAAAGTGCGCTGTAGAATTGTATCTAATTATCTCCCTTTAAAAACTATACCTTCTACAATTCGTGTATCATTCGTGATCCAGCGACTTTCTGATCGATCTAAGTGATGGTATGTCATTGATATTAAAAGGAAACCTTAAATAAGGCCTTGTCAAGAGAACATACAGAAAGATGCAAATTAATTCAACCGGTAGAAGTGTAAGCTCTGATAGACTGTCTATATAAGCAAGGATTGAAAGCTTTCCTATTGGGGATCTGGATTTCCTTGTTCTATATTTACAGTCTGCAAGTTTGCTAGGCGGAGTTGCCGTATTCTACTGGTTGAATTGTTAGAGTATTACGTGGTCATCTGTGAATGTATATATATCTCAACATTATATATATATATTCTCTCTCTCTATCAATCTATCTATCTCTCTATCCCTCTCTCTCTCTCCCTCTCTCTATCTCTATCTCTATCTATCTCTCTCTTCTCTCTCAATCTATCTCTCTCTCTATCTCTCTCTTCTCTCTCTCTCTATCTATCTATCTATCTATCTATCTTCTCTCTCTCATCTTCTTCTTTCTCCTCCTCACTTCCTCTTCCCATTTTTCCTCTTGCGATTCTCCCCCTTTTTAGGGCTTAGACCAATGATGTGACCAGGGCAGTAGCTAGCGATACGCACTTATGCACGAGCGTAACATCAATCTGAAAGGTGAAAACATTATTATGGTCAAAATGGAACAAAACTCGAAGACTAAGTGGGGTAAACTTTGATAAACGTTCTGTCTTGTCATGTAAGCTTTAACCCATTCCCTCATATTGACGCCTTTTTACGCCTCTGTAAAAGTCATCTTTTGAAACTACAATGTATTATGATAACTATAGAACATTTACTCCCATAGGAACGAATGCTTTATTTATCATAATGGTTTCAAAACGACACAGTTCTTAAATTTTACGGGGGGGGGGGGCATGTCCCGCACCCCTATAGCTACGGTGCGGACATTAACATTTAGATTCAGCTACACTCCTGGTGATACATGTAATACAATTTATAAACAATCACAAAACTTCCATCTGCTTCAATGTTCAAATGTGTTATAATGTGAATCTTAAATCAGTTTCCACTACACGCCAAATATTGTCTCCTTTCCAGGACCAAAACAACACCGACACCCGAAGAACAGTATTCGGCGTTCTATTAAATTTTAAAATGAAACACGTTGGAAGAAGCGGTTTGCGTCTTCTAATAGCTGGGTGCCTTTGCTTGGTCGTATTTGCCTCACTGCTGGCGTTTAATACTGGCTATAGAATGGGTGCACCCGGTCTTCCAAAATCTTCTAAAGAGTACTACCAAGATAGTATTTTAATGCATGGAAAGCACAGGGATCCACAGAAGCGCAGAGCAATTAAAGACACGCTGAAAGGAACACCTGTTCTGCCTACGGACTCAATCAATTACAAGACCAAAGTTTACAAACATTTTCACAGTAACAAAAGTGACGCCAGTGAATCTAGTACTATTTCAATTTCAAAAGATGCTAAAGCAATCTTAGGTGGGCCATTTTTCAACTTTTCTAAGCGAATGCATATTTACAATACCGAGATCAAAAGGAATATACTGCATTCACACAGGACTTGCGTTTTCATGAAATCCGAGTTTGGAAAGTCACCTGTTTGTATTTACGATCCGAAAACCAGCAGCATGTCCGCTTCACTGTTTGCGGATGCAACATGGCAACCCCAGCTTGTCAGTTCTATTGGCAATATTTTGAAACGGGAGCCAAATATAGTATTTCTGGATCTCAACTGCAACATCGGCGTCTTCACAATTTTGGCAGCCATGTTGGGCAAACAAGTTGTAGCCATTGATTCGAAAGCAGACAATTTGGAACTGTTGTCTGAGGCTCTGAGACTCGCAAAACTGAATGGAAAGGTGACTCTAATGTTCAATGGCATTTGGGATGGACATTCAAATGTATCTCAGAAAAGGCATAGCAACACTGACCGTAAGACGCCACCATTCCTCAATCTTACTGGAAATGATGTTTCAAACATCACTTTAGACGATTTAGATGGCTCATTTTCAGACAGGCAACTATTTATAAAAATAAGCATTGCAGCAGATCTGTGGAATATTCTTCAAGGTGGAAAGTTGTTTTTCAAAAAGGCCAATATTAAATACATTGCCATGGAGTTGTTTCATCAACAGAATATTGAAACCAGAAATCAGGTGGTCAACTTCATGTCCGATAAAAAATTTACTGCGCACGCGCTTGATGAAAAGCACACACTGTTGGAAATGGAGAGTTACAGAACGTGGACGGACACTATCCTCTGGATGAAGTCTTAATCCTTTACTCTATGAATATTCATGTAAGAAATGATGACATCATGCATATTAATTAGTTTAATTAAAGTTTGACACATGGACACAGGAATTATCGGCGTTGGCAGAAACTGTTGAATCATATCTATATTATCCAATACGCAAACAGAGCAGACTCTGGTCAAACGGTTCTCATAGGAGCCGCCTGATCAGGGCCCACTCTGTTTACAAAGGCGTATAAAGGCGTTTTTGTGGAATAGAGAATTTATATGTATATATTAAACCTTTAGCTTGCTGAGCAAATTATTGGTATACAGTAACACCCCTCTAAACCGGACGTTTAATTTAGTATAAATATCGGTCTTGGGGACAGGTGGCAGCTTAATGCAGGGTGAAAGTCATACAGAAAGCTCCTCTAGGAGCTTTCTGCATGACTTTCATCCTGAATTAAGCAGCCACCTGCCTAAAAGTATCTCAATTCTTCTGTACCAGAATTCCGGTTTAGAGGGGTTTTACTGTACAAGTTTTCAACCAATACATTTTCAAATTTCAAGCTAAAATCAATCTGTCTACCAAAATGCAATATGGATGTCAAACGGTATGGATCCTGATGAGACGCCGAGTTATTCGATGTCTCATGTGTATTAACCCTTCTCTTGCTGAATTTTAAAATACATTTCTCCTTCTTTACCCATGCCCTGTTGTATAATTACATATATCTTCACTGTGTACAGGTATTTCACTGTGCAATCACTGCTGTGGAGTGCACTGGTTGCACAATCAACTTGTAAATAGTGCAGACCCTGATGAGACAGCTCCTGCAGGAGCTGACTCATCTGGGTCTTCATTATTTACAGGTAGGTATATTGACGCGAATAGCAAGCGAAGGGTTAAAACAGTTTGCATAGGCAATCACTCATCCACCACAGCAGGCTAAACCTTAACGAAATGAAGTGACGTGCTATATTATATAGACATGTCTGATTGGATTTTGTATTATTTGCCGCACTTATGATACATGTATGTAGAGTATTTTTCTATAACGTGATATACATGTATTTTGGATGTGTGCTTACATCAAGGACGGGGTGTTTTCTAACCGAGTGAAGAAATCTGTATCAGTCACGTACGTTACAAGGTTTCCGTGAAATGACACGACACTCGCCGATTTATCTGCCTGGACAGAGTACTTAGTGTTAGAGCAAGTTCATTCGATGCCAGGATAATGTGACTGGATGTAGGTTAACCCTTTACCTTATGCATATTCATGTAAGAAATAAAGACGATATGAAATATGGTAAGCTTATTTCTTATTATTACATTATGAATATAGGAACTTTTAATATCATTGCATAAGCAAACAGAGCAGACCTTGAGCAGGCGGCTCCTATAGGAGCCGTCCTATCTGGGTCTACACTGTTTGCAAAGGCATGAAAATGCGTTTCTTTCAGGAACAATAATGATAATAATAATAATAATAATTATGCGACCATTTAAAAGAGATATAAATCTGGATATTTAAGACATGTGGTAGCTGAATACAGGTCGAACGTATGCAGAAAGCTCTTATTGCAGCTTTCTGCGTTTCTTTAACCCTGCGTAAAGCAACCCCTCCCTTCCCTCATATTGACGACTTTTGACGACTCTGTAAAAGTCACTTTGTGAAACCATTGTGATAAATAGAGCATTTGCTCCTATATGAGCAAATGCTCTATTTATCACAATGGTTTCAAACTTACAAAATTCTAAAATTTTCCTTTTTTCTAGTTAATGCTCCTTTTCGGTAGGTTTATTCAAAGAGACTGTATCTAAAAATAGCCTTTGAGGTAATAGGTTAAGACTCCTGTGTTCAATAAATGAATGGTCGTTTAAGACATGTTCTACTGCATTTCTATTATTACAGTAGAACATGTCTTATTAAGCGGTCATTCATTTACTGGACATAGGAGTCTTCAAAAGCAGGTGGATGCTTAATGCAGGTCAAAAGTAATGCAAAAAGCTTTTTGCATTACCTTTGACCTGCATTAAGCTACCACCCGCCTCACATACCCATAACTAATTTTTAATGACCGCTTAAGACAGGTTTCACAGTATTATTATGTCCAACAGTCTGAATGTCTTGGCTACGTAAGCATTATACCAAATGTGCTTAACCCATCCCCCCCCCCCCCCTACTGACGCCTTTTGACGCCTCTGTAAAAGTCATGTTTTGAAACCACTGCGATAAATAGAGCATTAGCTCCATAGGAGCAAATGCTCTATTTATCAATTGGTTTCAAATGTATACAATTCTAAAAAAAAATTGTTTTCCTATTAAATGCTACTTTCAGTAGATTTATTCAAAGAGGCTGTTTCTAAAAATAGTCTAGGAGGGAATGGGTTAAAAGAGGCTCCCATAAGAGCGTGTCTAGGCCCTAAATTATCAAGAAGGGCGTCATATATCATGTACATGTAGTATAATACGGAACTTTAACTTAACTCATATTTGCAAACAATTTAGACTCAGAACTGTAGATGCTAACTCTTCAAATACAGTAAATTAGTTAACTAACGTTTTCAAAACAGTGTAGACCCAGATAAGAGGATTCTTAGACGATCCATCTGATCAGAGGCTACATTGTTTGTCATTCAAAATCTTCAAAAGTATATTTTCAAATCGTCTTTCTATTTTAAGAACACTCTTTTTACTGTGCGGGACACGAGTCACTAATGTCCTTTGCAAACAGTGTAGACCCAGATGAGAGGGTTCCTATAGGAACCCTCTCATCAGGGTCTGCACTGTCTGTCATGTTACACTTTTCTTTTAGAAAAATCCCTAAATATTCACCATAAGCCTGACCTGTTTGAATTTTGGAATAGTCCATTTGAAAATTCAGCGTTGTAAGGGTTAAGATATGGAGTATCTACTTTTTTATGTCAGTGCATGCGGTTAGCTGGACTGTGACTGCTGTGTGCGCGACTTTCGCCTGTCAACATTGACAACAAGCAAGTCTTCAACAATGATGAATGACACAAGCGTTTGTACACAACAATTAATTAACGTGTGTCACACAGACACGTAGATTATGTAGTATAGAGAAGAGGAAGAGGATGATGGTGGTTAGTTTTTATTTCATCTACAGATGGAAGCAGGTCGAATAGACGGGCATACTTAAGCGAGTCTTTATCTCGGGGCGGAGTATTGTATTTAACTATTTATCTAACACGTTATGGTTATTATAACAATGTTTCTTTTGTTGCATTGCTATATTGTACCATATGGATATAAATAATACGTGCTATACACTGGAAAATCATATACAGGTAAGAAGTACAGTAAATCCCACTTCCTTCATACAAATGCCTTTTTTCGTGTTTGCAAACAGAGTAGACCCATATCAGACGGCTCCTGTTGGTGTCGTCTGATAAGGGTTTGCTCTGTTTGCTAAAGGTATGATAGAGATTTGATTCTACCTTTTCTTTCTGAGCCAAAACATGTGTACATTGCCATCATAAAATCAGCTAATAAATATTCACGATTCCATTATTCCTTACATGAATATTAAACAGGAAAAGGGTTAATTAATCGTTCGCTGCCAAATATTGCCGTCTGCAAAAGTTGCTGTTTGCTTCTATTTTACGTTTGTTCACCCCCCCCCCCCCCCCCCCTCCCCTCTTTCAAAAACGTTTCCACGGTAGCGAACCGTTTTGATCCTTATCAGACACCGAGTTATTTTGCGCCTCATCTGGATCCCAACTGTTTGCATCTAGGTATTCGCAGTCGCCAGATTGACTACGAAGGGGTTAATTAATGCGCCAACAAAAAGAGGTCTAATTCTGGGTCATTGAGGCGGATTGTAGCTTACCCCTTTCCCTTATTATATATTATGTGAAATGAACACTTCATGAACTTACTTTTTATAATGCAAAATTTGAAAGGGATATGTTTGCTTAGACAAAAACTGTAGGATCAGATCTATACCAAACAAAGAAGGCACATATCAGACTACTCCTATGAATTGCGTTCGTTCAGCATTAAGCAGCTAGTTACAGTAAAACTTCTCTATAACGGCCACTAAATTACATCAAGTATTTTGTTTTAAAGGCAGGTGGCTGCTTAAAGCAAGGTGAAAGTAAAACAGAACGCTCCTCTAGGATCATTCTGTTTTACTTTCACCTTGCTTTAATCAGCCATCTGCCCTAAATACCAGCTAATTAACACAATTTAGTGGCCGTTATAGAGAGGTTTTACTATACTGTTAAAATGCCCATGTTTATTTATCAAGTGGTCAGTTTAGAGGAGTTCTACTGTACTCGGCGTCTGATCTGGATCCAAGCCGTTTGTGAATACTAGTCAGTTCGCACGGTGCATGTTAAGGATTAATTAAGAACAGTACTGTACGTATCGGGCCAATCATTATACACATTCAATCAATGGAGTGTCAGTTGTATTTAACCCATTCCCTCACATTGACGCATCTGTAAAAGTTACTTTCTGAAACCATTGTGATAAATAGAGCATTTGCTCCATAGGAGCAAATCCTCTATTTATCAGAAAGGTTTCAAAATTACACAATTTTGAATTTTTCCTTTTCTGTAGTAAATGCTCCTTTTCTGTAGACTTATGCAAAGATATTGGATCTAAAAATAGTATATGGGGTAATGGGTTAATTATGTATCTCGTGAAAACTCGTGTATGAAATAGTGAATGTATGAATACCTGTTGTTTTGGGTTTTTTTGTTGTTTTTTTTTGTTGTTTATAATAATATATACAATGGGATCTTGATATCTCGATTCTCGGATAAATCGAATTTCGGTATAACTTGAGTAAAAATCCGGGTCCTTTCGAAAACTTGTAATACAGAATTGTTCTGAAATTCAACACTGCATATATTTATGAATACATGCGACAGCTTGATGCAGGTTGCAAATAATGCTGAAAGCTCTTACAGGAGCTCCTACAGGATCTTTCAGCATTACTTGCGACCTGCATTAAGGTGTCACGCCGAGAAAAGGTTCCAAGTAGAAATAGACTGTTTCAAACATTTTTGTATGGTCCAGTCCCTTAAAGTTCGACACTTTGTGCATTCTTAGCCAAAGCAGAAACTGTAAAATCTTATCTATATAAACCCACAGGCGCCGTCAGCATCCATGCCTATACAGCTTTTTAGTTGAGTCTGAGTTTGTTCTCAAACTTTTAAAGGCTCAAATCTGACCAATCAAAAACTTGAGAACAAACTCAGACTCAGCTGAAAAGTTTTATAAGCATGGATACTGATCTGGGTCTACTCTGTTTGCAAGGTATCGAAAGGCGTTGCCATGAAGTTAAGACTTTACCGTATATTATAGTCGGGAAGTTTGTAAACTAATGAATTTTTTTCTCAGCCCTTGGCTAACTGGGTCCATGCTTATAAAACTTTTAGTTGAGTCTGAGTTTGTTCTCAAGTTTTTGATTGGTCAGATTTGAGCCTCTGGAATTTACGGAATCTGGTGTATACAGTAACCCAAGTGAATGAACACCCTACAGTGACCATAGGAGTTCAGTGCAAACAATGGCAAATGTTATGCAAACAATGGCAATATCTTAAAACGATACAGCCTTCCGAAGTCACAATCCAAAGTTGGTCTGAAAGACCACTCACAACCACAGACTTTGCATCAGGGTCCCACTTTAACATGAAAACATGTTGCTCTCAATAGCCGAGAAATGGGAATGAAATTCTCCCTTACCAACATGAGACATGTTACTCTCACGAATTGTAAGCCCCAACCCTGGATTGGATTGAGTCGGGTACAATTATCACAACAATAACCATGCATCAATACAGAGTGCCGTCACCCGCGACTTGTACTGAAAACGTGACTTAGATATACAGTAGATATGAAATCACTAACCGGGATGAATCGCATGATTGCCTATCTGGTGGTCCATGAAAGATATGCAACATATCGTTTACTAAGCTGTCCTAGTAATAAATGTTGAAAAAATGCGTTTTCACACACCTTTTGAAACATGCCAGTGATCCTGCCTCTCTAATGCCTGACGGTAGAGCATTCCAAAGTTTTGGAGCTGCATGCATGAAACTTCTCTCACCGTATTTTACCATACGACATCTTGGCACAACCAACGACAATGATCTACTTGCCGGCCTGTACACGTCAAGCATGTCGACAATGTACTTGGGAGATTCATTGTACATGGCTTTATACGTAAGAGTCAGAATTTTGAATTCAATCCGATGTTGAACCAGAAGCCAGTGAAGTTCCTTCAAATCCGGTGTGATATGATTATATCGAGGAGTTCTGGTTATGATGCGGGATGCTGTGTTTTGCACTCTTTGAAATTTCCGCAGTGAGTTGTTTGAAATTCCATGCAGCAGTGAATTGCAGTAGTTTATTTTTGATGTAACAAGAGAGTTTACCAAAGTCTTGGTAGCATCAGGTGAGAGGTACTTTCTTATATGGCCTATTTGCAGGAGCTGTGCATAACTAGACCTACACACGGAATTGACATGTGATGTCATATCCATTTGTGAATCGAGCCATGCAGGCCCTACTTGCACATTAACCTCTGTAGGTACTTCTGTGTGTTTTGTATGAAATAGAATGACCTCAGCATGTTCTGATGCATCCAAGAGACTACTTCTTTGAGACAGTAAAGCTTCCAGTTGACAGGAAATGCCCTGGGCTTAAAGGACAGGTATAACTGTGAGTCATCGGCATAGAAATGGTGATTAGGCCCATGGTTTCTGCAGATTGAGCCGACAGGTTTCATGTACATGATGTAGTGTTATGAGTCCAAACTGCTTTGACGCTCTGGTACTTTTTGTTAATACAAAGAACAATAAGCAATTTGAAAAAAAGGCAGTCGACACTTTTTGAAAACGAAAGGTACGCTGTGTTCTATCGGTCATTGAAAACAGTTTAGACCCAGATGAGACACCGAGTAACTTTAGTACTGCTGTTATTTTTTCTGAAACAAAATGGAAGGACATTCAGAGATCAAAAAATGAAGCAGACGAGAAACTTTGCAGACGACAGTACATGTCAGGAGGGGTTGAATATCATGACTTTGCCTTAATAGTTAGATTATACCACGCATAAGTAAAACAATCAGAAAATCCAAATATTTCAAACCATTTACGAAACAAAAATGTAAATTTTCAAATGCGCGCTTCAACTTTAACCCTTACAGTGCGGGGCACGAGTCACTAATGTCCATTGCAAACAGCGTAGACCCAGGTGAGAGGGCTCCTAGAGGAGCCCTCTCATCAGGGTCTGCACTGTTTGTCATGTTACACTTTTCTTTAGAAAAATCCATAAATATTCGTCATAAGCTAGACCTGTTTGAATTTTGGAATAGTCCATTTGAAAACTCAGCGTTGTAAGGGTTAATACACACAGCGTATGTACAGTGTGAAGCAGTATGGATATTTACATGTAATATAGCTCATTTTAACAGGTTGACCTTTTTCAACGATTTTTCTCCACCATACAGTGATCTTATTACTGTCATCTAGAAATGCAAATTTAGTCACTGAAATAATGAATCACTAATGGAGTAATTTGCACCCAAAATAGTTCAGAATTTAAACAATAGTACTTCACATGACACTTCAATGTATCGGCCCTTGTACAGCTGTGAAAACCCTCATGTCTGGTCAAATTTAGATTTGTTGCAATTTTGACGACTCCTATTTGATCAAGTTTTTGAGAAATTATTTAGTTTAAACGTATTTTATTTCATAATATCCAGAAATGGGGTTGGGCAACAAGTTCTTCCAACTTAGATAAAGCCCTTCCCCTACAGTGAATGGAATAATAAAGTACAAAGTAAAATCACAGTCATACACATATACGCATATAAATTCAAAGGATCAGAGTGAGAGAGAGAGAGTGAGTATGTGAGGGAAAGATTTGAATACTTCAGAGAAATTGAGAAATAGAGAGATGGAGAGAGAGAGAGAGAGAGAGAGAGAGAGAGAGAGAGAGAGAAATTATTGACCAAGTCAAGTCACGGATAGCAGGAGACGGGTTCAAAAACATGTATACCAACCATTCACTTAACGCTCTCAACAACAGACACTCTATAGAAAAGTCTAATTATGGGTCTGCAAGGCAGGTGGTAGCTTATTGAAACTTAACCATTTCCTTCATATAAACGCCTTTTAACGCAATTGCAAAAAGAGAAGACCCAGTTTAGACGACCTATGTTGGAGACGTCTGATCCCAGGGTCCATGCTTATAAAACTTTTAGTTGAGTCTGAGAACTCAAATTTGACCAATGAAAAGCTTGAGAACGAACTCAGACTCAACTAAAAAGCTTTATAAGCATGGACCCTAGGTCTGCTTTGTTTTCTTATGAAGTTTTCTTAGATCTGATTCTATAGTTTCTACCAATACCAAAATATCCTGTGTAGGCCTACATATGCTTTTATTTTTAATAAAAACCAAACAGCTAATATATTTATAATGTCATTATTCCTTAGGCCTACATGAATATTCAACAGGGAAAGGGTTAGTTCAGACCTGTATTTCCATATTATTTTGCATTACACCCACATGCTTTTCAAAGGCAATACGTATTAACACTTAACCTGATGGATATGCATGTTGGAAATAATGACACCACTATACAACGAGACTTGTTTGGAAAGTATTGAGACACTGACTATTTTTGCCGATCTGTTCAGCGTAGATCTAGATCTACATCTCTAAAATTATATACACACACGTACAGAAAACATTCAAAATTCATGTGAAACAAAGAAATAACATCTGTTTAAAGTGGAAGTCCCTACAATGATCGCATATTTTCAATAATATCATAAAACTTGGTATTTGTTATGCTCTATCATTATTATGAAGGTTCCCAATTTGAACTTATATCGAAAAATGCCCCTGTAATACAAATAAACCGATTTCATCAATACTGATAATTTTTGTTCTACAACACAATATTATCGGCCTTTTCCGTTAAATTCTTCCGCGTTTTGCCGATGATCACCCGACCCCTCCATTGTTTACGTAATAGCTTTCTCGGAAGTGGTCGGAGAATCGCGAATAGGGCGAACAGTTACGAAACTAAAACCCAACCCGATTAAAACTGAAACATCGAGGAGTAAAACCGGGATCGGCGATATCAAACACATGGATGTTTTGTCATTATAAACGGTAATTGGATGGGGCTTTTTGCGATATACTACTTTTGAGCATATAAACAAATGA
This sequence comes from Azorinus chamasolen, assembly GCA_963576725.1. NCBI lineage: Eukaryota > Metazoa > Mollusca > Bivalvia > Cardiida > Solecurtidae > Azorinus > Azorinus chamasolen. The sequence goes on from OY755243.1 coordinate 70,264,739, forward strand.
GTTTTGTATATTTTAAGTGTTTAGGAAACGCGTCAAATGTAGGGACATCCCCTTTAATCGATGCGTATTAAAGATTTCCTATATCTATATATATACACCCGGCGCACGACGTCAGCACACGTATTTATCTACCTCTTTTATACAATGTGCCAGTTGTTATAGAAAAAGCGGGTGAACATCGTTGTAACTAACTCGAATAAACCGTCAAAATTATGACGTCACTTTGTCAACGTTATGCGCAGTTTGAATGATTTATAAAGAAGATTAGTGCTTTTACACAAAATCGCAGAAATCAAAGTTAGGTCTATGCCAGATATATGGAATATGACAACAAAACGGAGCTACATCAAATTCTGTAGCTGGAGCTTTATAAATGTATATAAACACATAAATGTTTTTACCTGAGTAGAAACTATAAATATGAACTAGATCTATATGATCTCATACAAATAGAGCAGACCTTCATCAGTTGACTCCTGGGTACATGCTTATAAAACGTTTAGTTGAGTCTGAGTTCGTTCTCAAGTTTTTGATTGGTCAGATTTGAGCCTTTGGCTCAAATCTGACCAATCAAAAGCTTGAGAGCTCAAATCTGACCAATCAAAAGCTTGAGAATGAACCCAGACTCAACTAAAAAGTTTTATAAGCATGGGCCTGAGGCGTTTGAAATAGGTCTACCGTTTTTAAATGCGCCTCTATCAGGTAAAAGATTAAGTGGTCATTGTAGTGAATGATGTTTTACCGTTACAGTTGAATAGTTTAACAGTTGAAGTTCAATATCTCGAACTCGGATATCTCGTACTTCTGGATAACTCGAAGTCAAAGTTCGGTCCTTTCAAAATTTACAATAGATCTACAGAATTGTTCTAAAATGTTTCACAGTGCATATCTAGAAATATGTGTGGCAGCTTAATCCATGTCTACATGTCCTGTAGGAGCCTTCAGCATTGCTATAGACCTGCATTAAGCTGTGAACATGAGAAATTATTCAGATTAGAAATAGGATGACTCGACGCTCCGTTATCTCGAAGTACGTGTGACTTGTATGGTCCCTTAATATTTCAAGATATCGAAGTTCACCTGTACATTGTATAGTGTCATATTTTGTCATGTTTTGTCGTGTTTTGTCGTGTTTTGTCATGTTTTGTCGTGTTTTGTCATGTTTTGTCGTGTTTTGTTTCGTATCTCGCAGAGAATTCTCATCTCAGAAGAATATGGAAACAATTTAACCGTTTACATCATGACTATTCGTGTATGAAATAATGAGACCGGGGATATTTATTAACTGAATTTTATAATGGCTGTGTTCGTAGATTCTAGTTTAGCAGCTTGTAGCTCTAGGAGCTTTCTGCGTGACTTTCGCCTAACATTAAGCTGAGGAGCCGTCTGATCCGTGTCTGCTCTGTTTGTTTATGAAATTATAATAGATCTGACAGTGTATACAATACCAAAGCATCCTATGTATATATGCCATTACATAATATATTCAGCTAATAAATATTCATTATATCATTATTACTTACATGTGTATTCAATAGGGAAACTTATTTTACTCTACTCAGTTACAGATGATTGGTAATGCTACACATAGGGATATACTCACATGCTTTTATTGTTCTTTCAGAGTAAAGACACCTACGAGCAGTTTGATTAATGACAACGTTATCGTAGTATAAACAAAATGGCGCTCGCTAGACGGTGGTTGCAATTCTATTTGTGGATAAAGAAAAACAGGCCCTCGGGCGTAGTGTCAGGATGGCTGATATTCTTTATTGTTTCGTATGTTGTCATCACTAAAATGGATGCAACAAGTAATGGCCGTGCATCAACTGTCACATCACATAAGTCAAAATCTGCATTGATGTATGAAAATGTACGGAAAAGAACGCACAAACTTCCGTCCAGTTACGAAAATGAACGAAGAAAACCGAATGTTATTCCACAGGAAATTCTAGATGATTTTGCCAAAGACCATAGTGAGGCTGAACGCAATCAGGAGAGGCTGTATGGTGGCACTGTGGAAAGTGATGATGAAAATAATGAAGCCGATATCAGTTTATCTGTAAGAGACAACGAACTTATGCTTTTCCATGAAATGGAAGGAAGAGAAGACGAAATCAACCAGCACTGGAACAATTACTTAGATAAGAATAAAAATTCAGTGCAAACCAACTCGAAATCAGATAAACATATGCGTAATCAAAAGGTAAAAAAGAAATATCGCGACTCTTCAAGGACAAAAGTTATCTTGCCTAACCTCCCGAAAAATGTTGTTGTTTTTGACGCATTAAGTGAGGGAAAGAAATTCAGTGATGCTATTGCGGAAAATAAATGTGTTTTACTTAAAACGATGCATGGTGATTCGCCGATATGTATTCACGACCCCGAAGACGATGAAATCATTTCGTCCTACCTGTTTGAACATGGTGCTTGGGAACCTAATTTCTTATACATAACCGGAAGTATTCTGAAACTTGAACCGGAACTTCTATTTTTAGATTTAGGATGCAATGTTGGCGTCTACACAATACTCGCTGCTAAACTTGGCAAAACTGTCGTAGCTGTCGATCCAAATAAGCAAAATCTGCGACTATTGACAAAATCTTTGAGTTTAGGAGGTATTCGTGATAAAGCTACTTTGTTATTGAATGCAATCTCGGACAAACACGAAAATGTCAGCCTTGTTGAAATTGTGGGAAACATCGGAGGAACGTTTGTAGACTCCGCTGAGGGAACAAAAGACAGTAAAGAGTCAGAGATGACAACTATTACTTTAGATGATATAAGTGGACTTTTCAAGGACAAACCAGTGTTTATCAAGATGGACATTGAAACATATGAATGGAAGGCTCTGAAAGGCAGTTCAAAGTTTTTCGAAGAAGCAGATGTACGGTATATCCTGATGGAGTGGATAGCTCACCGTGATACGGACACTGGCAGACACATAATACACTTCCTGATAAAGCGTGATCTCTATCCACATGTTAATAACCACCACAACACAAAGTTGGAGATTGAAAACTCTCATACCTGGCCTGACAATGTACTCTGGATCAAATATTAAAACTTATGCCGCTGTGAAAATTAATATCTGTTCGAATTAGGATCTGGCCCCAAGGTTATACAACTTTTTACTTGAGTCAGAGATCATTCTCAAGCACCAGGGTCCAAGGTTATAAAACTTACGAGTCTGAGTCTGAGATCATTCTCAAATATCTGATTGGTCACCAAGCTCAGGGTCCATGCTTATAAAACGTTTAGTTGAGTCTGAGTTCGTTCTCAAGGTTTTGATTGGTCAGATTTGAGCCTTTTCCTCAAATCTGACCAATCAAAAGCTTGAGAACTCATCATCTGACCAATCAAAAGCTTGAGAACGAAACTCAACTAAAAGCTTTATAAGCATGGACCATGAATCTGACCAAGCAGATGCTTGAGAATGATCCCAGACTCATGCAAAAGGTTTTATAACCTCGGGGCCTGATTGGTCAGATTCTGAGCTTGCTCGGAATGTGACCAATCAGATACTTGAGAATGATCTCAGACTCGGATCTCAGACCCTGGTGAAATTGTGACTACTTCCAATTTGTGTCAGACTCAGAGTATTCGGTACTTTCAATATGCTGTATACATAAATTGTCGTGTAAAAATCTTTTCTCATTCTAATGAACACTTGGTCCGAGGTTATACAATTTTTGCCTGAGTTTGAGATAATTCTCAAGCATCTGATTGGTCAGATTTTGAGCTTGTTCATTCTCAAGCATATGATTGATCAGAATTTGATATTGCTTAACGACTGACCATAAATGCAGATTCAGACTAAAACGTTTTAAAACCTCGGGCACAGGGCACATGTCGAATAATTCAATTAATGAAATTAAGTGTCAAATGTTGTAATCTACAAAACAATGCCACCAACTTCACCTTTCAAGATTCAATTTTGGCCCCCATTTCTTTAAACAAAAAATATCACATTAAAATCAGTTTGGATCCAGTTGAGAGGCGTAGTAACCCGGCTTCTCATCTGAATCCAAATTATTTGAAAAAGTAATCACGGATGTCTTCAGTGGCAATGAAAGCGTTAAACTTAAATCTAAGTAAGCGCACACTTCACATATAATGATGTGTGTCGTCTCATTAATATGAAGTGAATGTTATGTTAAACCATTATATTATGTGCTTTATATTGTCCTCTCTGTTTGAAGAAAATCAATCAAACTTAATGTGTTTCGGTTTTATATGTGAAATGTACTGCATATCGCATTTGTAATTTACTAAATACACCTTGATCCATGTATTTCTTTTACCCTTACTCCGTGAATATTCATGAAATAAATGATGACGTTATTAACCCATTCCCTCATAAGCTATTTTTAGATACAACCTCTTTGAATAAATCTACGGAAAAGGAGCATTAACTAGATAAAAGGAAACTTTTAGAATTTTGTAGTTTGAAACCATTGTGATAAATAGAGCATTTGCTCCTATAGGAGCAAATGCTCTATTTATCACATGGTTTCACAAAGTGACTTTTACAGAGTCGTCAAAAGTCGTCAATATGAGGGAATGGGTTAATATTAATTACATTAATTTTTAAAAAAATAAAATAGCATATACATGTAACACATACACATGCATGCACTTTTTGCCAAAGTAGCAACTGTAGAATCAGATCTATATAAGTTCATAAGCAAACAGAGCAGACCCTGATCAGATGGCTCCTATAGGGACCGTCTGATATTGGCCTACTGTGTTTGCAATGACGTAGAAAGGCGTAATATTCTCATGCAAAACGCGGCCTAACTGGTATTTTCAAAGAGATTGGATCGAATTGGGAAGCCGAGTCAACAGTTTCTGAAGAGCTTTAATGAATCGAGTGTAAGTGAAACTTGTAAAAGGTCAGGATGTTAGCAGTCTTTATCGTTTCAACATTTATAAGAATAATAGAAAGGACTATTATTGAAGTGCGTTAACAGAGGTCCAGATAAGAGACGATTCTAAAGAGTGGTCACAACATAGGGTTTGATGGAGAAGAGAGACGATTCTAAAGAGTGGTCACAACATAGGGTTTGATGGAGAAGAGAGACGATTCTAAAGAGTGGTCACAACATAGGGTTTGGTAGAGAAGAGACGATTCTAAAGAGTGGTCACAACATAGGGTTTGATGGAGAAGAGAGACGATTCTAAAGAGTGGTCACAACATAGGGTTTGGTAGAGAAGAGACAATTCTAAAGAGTGGTCACAACATAGGGTTTGGTGGAGAAATGTCGATTTTTTAGTATCTGAGTGCGCACATTTATCAGTTGCTCTGGCATACATTGTATTGTACTTTATTTTGCATTAACTTTTTACATTAATATCCATGCAAGAAACAATGGCATCATGCATATTTATGAGCTGAATTTTTTATAATGGTACATCAAAACTGGACAGTGTTACATTGGCAGAAACTGTAGAATCAGATTTATACTATTTCATAAGCAAACAAAGCAGACCGTGATCAGACGGCTCCTATAGGAGCCATCTGATCTTAGTCAGCTTTAAAACATATACCATCCTATTGACGCATTTTGGCGCCTCTGTATAAAGGTAACATTTAGAAACCATTGTGATAAATAGAGCATTTGTTCCATAGGAGCAAATGCTCTATTTGTCACAATAATTTCAAAACTACAAAATTCTAAAGTTTTCCTTTTCTCTAGTTAATGCTCCTTTTCGGTAGATTAATTCAAAGAGGTTGGGTCTAAAAATAATCTAGGAGGGAATGAGTTAAATATAATATAATGTACAACGTTTATATGAGGGAAAGGGTTAGGTCTTTAAGCACTAAGTGAAGTCTGCAAAAAATTTCGTCTGCTGCAATTCTGAATTTCTTTTTCTCTTCAAAAACATTCTGAGCATCAGATAATTTGGACTCTGATAAGGCGCGTCTCGTCTGTATCTAAACTTTTTGCATAAGTGATTGCAAATTCCCCGGTGACGTGCAAAGATATTAAAGGGTGGTGTAACACTATACAATCTATGGGACGAAACAGTGATGACATTGGTAAACAGTTTGGATCCAAATGACACGCCAAGTAACTCGGAGTCTCATCAGGATCCAAACTGTTTGATACTCTGATCGTGAAGTTGAAAAGAAATGGAAGCAAATATTTTTCAGTGTTAAAAAGGAGGACAATTCTGCAAATGCTTATGGATATTAACCCTTCTCTTGCTGAATTTTAAAATACATTTCTCCTTCTTTACCCATGCCCTGTTGTATAATTACATATATCTTCACTGTGTACAAGTATATCGCTGTGCAATCACTGCTGTGGAGTGCACTGGTTGCACAATCAACTTGTAAATAGTACAGACCCTGATGAGACAGCTCCTGCAGGAGATGTCTCATCTGGGTCTTCACTATTTACAGGTAGGTATATTGACGTGAGCAAGCAAAGGGTTAAATGATGTACACATGTAGTTGCAATAGTGTTGCGCCAATTCTCAAATCCGCAAATAGTAAATGGTTATGTATGACTCTGGTAAAGATCTTAACCCTTTACTCCATGAATATTCATGTACGAATTAATGATATCGTGAATGTTTGACTATGACATAAACTGTAGAATCGTATAGCCACATTAGTTCATAAGCAAACAGAGCAGGCCAAACAGAGCAGGCCAAACAGAGCAGGCCAAACAGAGCAGGCCAAACAGAGCAGGCCAAACAGAGCAGGCCAAACAGAGCAGGCCAAACAGAGCAGGCTAAACAGAGCAGGCCAAACAGAGCAGGCCAAACAGAACAGAGCAGGCCAAACAGAGCAGGCCAAACAGAACAGAGCAGGCCAAACAGAGCAGACCAAACAGAGCAGGCCAAACAGAGCAGGCCAAACAGAGCAGGCCAAACAGAACAGAGCAGGCCAAACAGAGCAGGCCAAACAGAACAGAGCAGGCCAAACAGAGCAGGCCAAACAGAGCAGGCCAAACAGAGCAGGCCAAACAGAGCAGGCCAAACAGAGCAGGCCAAACAGAGCAGACCCTGATCAGAGCAGGCCAAACAGAGCAGACCCTGATCAGAGCAGGCCAAACAGAGCAGGCCAAACAGAGCAGGCCAAACAGAGCAGGCCAAACAGAGCAGGCCAAACAGAGCAGGCCAAACAGAGCAGGCCAAACAGAGCAGACCCTGATCAGAGCAGGCCAAACAGAGCAGGCCAAACAGAGCAGGCCCTGATCAGACTACTCCTACAGGAGCCATCTGTTCTGAGTCTAATCTGTTTACAAAGGCGTTAAAAGGCGTATTTATGGAGTAAATGTTTTTTCTCTATACTGATGTTTAAAATCAAATAAAACATAAAACAAAAATGATACTATGGTTATCTTTCAGTAATAAATATCGCATGCGGCAAACATTATGGAAGAAGGGTTTCAACTTCATATACTCTTATTTCACCCGAAGAAAACCCAACCCAGATGCAACCATCTGAATCACAGGCAAGTGCAGTTGGGTATTTGACACCGTCTTCTTTCGTTATAAGAAAGTCTACAAAGTTTCCATGCTTGTCAAGAATATGCACTGCACTACTATGTAAGTCAGCCACAAAGATGCGTCCCTTTCTGTCACAGCACACGTCTTTTGGATCGAATGGACAATCGAGAACTCTGTTTTGAACTCCATAATACACGCGCTTCATCGCACCATCTGGTGTCAGAATTACAATATGTGCACGCGTTGGTTCGTGATCAATTACGCAAATGTCGCCATTTCTGTTAACGATGATCCTTGACGGATCGACAAAATGTTCCGTGCCTTTGGATTTTATTTCCCAAATTATCTCCCCTGTTTGAGATAATCGTAGCACCGTAGGGCTGCGCCTTGGGCGTGGTCCCTTTTTCTGAGACTTTTTGACTAAAGTGGTTGTAACAATTGTTTCGTTTCTACTGGTGCACCACATCCCAGCGGGTGCAAGTTCAAAACCCACAAACTGGGTCATTTTACCTCTCGGTGATAGTTTATGTATGGCCTGAGAGAATTGTGGAATAGCTAAAAGTACACCGTCCTTCCTTGATGTCAATATTTCAATCTTAACATTGAGCGTTCGGGATTCTTTCCTATGCCCATTTTTATGGTATAGGCTGATGATTTTGTTATTGGTTTTACATATCCAGGCCTGTCCAGTGCGCGAAGGACATATACAACAAATGGCACCAATTCCTTCAGTGAAGAACTTTGAAAGAGCTTTTTCCTTTTTCACAGGTCTTTCTCGTTTTACTTCACATGCATACGACCCACAATCCGACACAGTCTCACTGTTGACAGTGTCTGAATCAGAACTACCCTCAATTTCAAAGTTCCCTTTCGACAACAGCGAGCGCTTTAAGAATTCCTGAGATAAGCTAGTTTCTGTTGATTCATATGAGTCCGAACTACTTTTTCTCATAATGTAGCTTGTCTGGAAGGAAGACGAAGAAGCATTTGTGCTTATTTCTCGTCGCTTGGACGGTGATGGATAGGATGGAAGAACTCTAAAGCTACGTAAAGGACTTCTATTTGAAGTCTCCGTTGAAAATATATCACGACTATGTAAAGTCACTGTTGCTTGTGATTTTCGTGTATAAAGCGGCATCCTCTATGTCAATTAATTGTTCAAGGAAAACTGATTTGATTTCGTTCAGTAATTAAGGTCTCCTATCATTTTCCGAAAGCCTCTTCAAAGCACAATACTCCATAATTTCAAAATCGAACCAATCTTTCCTAATTAGTGAGATCACAATTTAAGCCGAGTTCCAAGCAGACATGTTTGCGTATAAAGTTTTATACTTTCATACAGAGATAGAGATGTCCGGTAAACAGGTGGGTTAAAGTACTGAATGAATTCACCACTCCTATGGACTAACTACTGAATACAGTGGAACCTGTCTTAAGCGGCCAACAACAAGTGGTATAATTATGGGTCTGTAAGACAGGTGGTAGCTTAGTGCAGGTCTAAAGTAATGCAGAAAGAGGGGCTTTCTGCATTACTTTTGCCCTGCATTAAGCAACAGCCTGCTTTTTAAGACTCCTATGTTCAAGAAATGAATGGTCGTTTAAGACGGGCTCTTCTGTAGTACCAGCTAGTCTTTAACCTTTTGCCTGATGAAAATTCATGTAACAAATAATGATAGCATGAGTATTTATTAGCTGATTTTATTATGGTATAGGAACACACTAATCTTTGGCCATGGCAGAAACTTTAGAATCATGTCTATATAATTCCATGAGCAAAGGGGGCAGACACTAAAAGACGGTTCCAACTGGAACCGTTTGATCTAGATCTACTCTGTTCGCAAATGCACCAAAAAGGCGTTTTTCTCAGGCAAAGGGTCAATCATTAACATTCATGCTCAATTAATCGCCGTCCATTTCAATTGACAAATCTAAAGTAAGTTTATTTATTCGGTTTTGTTTACAAAAATAGGACCAGAAAGTAAAACAGGTTAGATCAAGTCGAGATACAGAGCTAGGTGGCAGTAAATCTAGATCTATACTGCTCGCAATATGTAGTTTGAATAAACCTACAGCGGACTAAAGAATAATCACAGAACGGTCAGAATGGATCACCTGAGCTCGACCTCCTCTATGTGAAATAAAATTTAACCATTTGAATGCCGGACATGCATACACCTTCATTTACAAACAGCGTAGACCTTGATCAGAGGGCTCCTCTAGGAGCCCTCTGATCAGGGTTTGCACTGTTTGTCATTCAAAATCCTCTATTAGTTTAAGCCTATCACACTGAGTGGACCCAATAGTTAAATTCTTGTCGTAGGCTATTTCATTCTGATATTTCAGTGGTAAAAGGGTTAATCCGTGGCCTTTGTTGAACTATAGAAATTAATAGGGTTTAGCGAGAGTTATAAGCTTACTTAAATTCTAATCTCCGCTCCTAAATGAGTGTGTCTGATAAGAGAAATGACTACTTGAATAACCCACAGATACAGAAATATATTGTTTATTTAACCTTTAATCGTTGTGGCGTGTTCTGGTTCGGCAACATTTATTATGCAAGAGCCACTTGAGCGCATTTGTTTACAGACTTGTAAATTGATCAAATTCTTACTTTTTATTTCCCCTTATTCTTCTTCGATTAGTTTTTAAACTTGATCGATCATAGTGTCAATCAGTTTCGGTTCTGACGAGAAGCCGACTAATTGATCTGAATCTAGATTGTCTGCTATTTTATCATGAAATAGTATACAGCAACGTTCTTCTGTATGATAGAACATGTCTATACCGACAGTTGAGTGAGTTAAACCTTAACCCTTTACCTCATAGGCTATATTTAGATACAGTCTCTTTGAATAAATCTACCGAAAAGGATCATTAACTAGAGATAATATTTTTTTTAGAATTTTGTAGTTTGAGACCATTGTGATAAATAGAGCATTTGCTCCTATAGGAGCAAATGCTCTATTTATCACAATGGTTTCACAAAGTGACTTTTACAGAGGCATCAAAAGTCGTCAATATGAGGGAATGGGTTAACCCCTGCCTTCAGATAAACGCATTTTCATGCATTTGCAAACAGGGTAGACCCAGATCAGACGGCTCCTATAGGAGCCGTCTGTTTAGAGTTTGCTCTGTTTGCTTTTGACATGATATAGGTCTGAATTTACAGTTTTTGTCAAAACAAAATGTTTCATTGAAAAGTTTACGTTATGACAATTCAGCTAATAAATATTCATGATGCCATTATTTCTTATATGAGTATTGAACAGGGAATGGGTTAAGACAAAAAAGTAAACAACTTTTGAGTGGTCGTTGTAGAGAGGTTTTATTGTACAGTAAAACTCGATTATTCGATATACAGCTAAAACTCGATTATTCGAACGCTCAAATACCTATCATTATTGATCTTTAACGCTGGTAGCAGCTTATTTCAGGGTGAAAGTCATGTAGAAAGCTCCTCTGTGAGCTTTCAGCATGGCGTCCACCCTATTTTAAGCAGCCACCAGCCTACAAGATTCTAAATTCGTCTATACTGCTATTTCGAATTATAACTAGACTTTCGCAGGACAGCAAAGCTCGCCTATAGTAGACCTTGTCTACAAAGATGAAGTCCAAAATATTTTTCTATTTTAACTGAGCTACATCATTGTTAAACCTACTGACAAACTCTATTCCAAATACCAGCTACATATGGCAAGTATTTCATGTTGTATTAGTGCATCTTAACACTTACCCCAAAACTTTAACCTTGAGATTTCAGCCCAAAAAGCTAAGTCTAAAGCAGGTGAAATTTTGACTAAAATTCAATTTTATTTTAAATTTTAACTACACTACATCAATGTTCAACACACAGGCAACCTCCATTCCAAATATCAGTTTTCTAGGGCAAATATTTCATGTAGCATTTGTGCATTTCAACATTACCCCAAAACTTTAACCTTCCTATTTCAGCCCAAAAAGCTAAGTCCAAAGCAGGTGAAATTTTGACTAAAATTCAGTTTTATTTTAAATTTTAACTACACTACATCAATGTTCAACACACAGGAAACTTCCATTCCAAATATCAGCTTTCTAGGGCAAATGTTTCATGTAGCATTAGCGCATTTCAACACTTACCCCAAAACTTTAACCAAAAGCAAAAGCCAACGCCGACGCAGACGCCGACGCCGGGGTGATTCCATAAGCCCCCATATTCTTCGAATAGGCGAGCTAAACAAGTAAAGTACCAAGTCAGTCCAAAGGACCGCTCAGCCGACTGTAAATTTACTCCCCTGGTCATTGAGTCATTCGACTACAATATTGAACACTGCTAACATATGGCGCAATCAAGCAGCCGCGGTGCCGGCTACTGATCCTCACATGTACCCATCTTAATCCCTGGGTTGAGAGGAGGTGCGTGTGGGAGACACTGAAAAAGCGTCTCTGAAATTTCCGGCAGGGACCGGGATTTGAACCCCGGACCTGGTAGTTGATTTATCACTGACAACTTTACAACTAACACAATTTGAGGATTGTGCGCAATACAATGGTAGCTACAAATTCTACTAGGCGAACTTATGTCTGAAAGGTGCGTACCCAAGTAATAAAATCATCATTTCTCCACCAAACCAAGTATAGGATTTGATGGAGAAATTAGGGAGCTATTCATGAAAATGTTTTAACCCTTCGCTTGCTATTCACGTCAATATACATACCTGTAAATAGTGAAGACCCAGATGAGACAGCTCCTGCAGGAGCTGTCTCATCAGGGTCTGCACTATTTACAAGTTGATTGTGCAACCAGTGCACTCCACAGCAGTGATTGCACAGCGAAATACGTGTACACAGTGAAGATATATGTAATTATACAACAGGGCATGGGTAAAGAAGGAGAAATGTATTTTAAAATTCAGCAAGCGAAGGGTTAACTTTACGCATCTTATCTCGACCTCTGGATCATCACATTTTCAAACAGTTTGGATTCAAACGAGACGGCGAGTTATCCAACGTCTCGTCAAGGCCCAATTAGTTGACACTCAGGCCATGGCATGGTCTACACTGTTTGCTATATAACAGTCAATATCAAAGGCTTTCACCACCATACACTTCTTTTGCAGGAACCCCTAGCATGAAAAATGGACTGTTCCCATAGTTCAATTTGAGCGAGTTTACTGTTTATAATATTGGGAGTGGATGATTCACCCATTCCCTCCTAGACTATGTTTAGATCCAGCCTCTTTGAAAAATCTACTACAAAAGGAACATTTTAGAGCTGTGTAGTTTTGAAACCATTATGATAAATAGAGCATTTACTCCTATGGAGCAATTGCTCTATTTATCACAATGGTTTCAGAAACGTGTCTTTTGCTCAGGCGTCAAAAGGCGTCGAAAGGCGCTACTTTCAAACCTGAATTATCAGAATTGAATAGCTAATCTGAGTTTACCGTTTCACCGCCGCAGTTGCATAAATGCACCACGACAAATAGTGCAGTCCCAAATCAGACACCGCCTTTCCAAGGCGGCGTCTGATCAGGGATTTCACTATTTGTCTCAATCTCTATTTCTATATATGTGCTTTATTCCTTTGACATTTGTATTTATTTATTTCATTTCCTTATTTTACTGAAAGATTTAACAAACTTGGATGGATTGCAGACGGCAATTAGAAATTTGGCGCCGAAAGGGTTAACTATTAAGTCCACATAGTAGGTGTAAACGTACTATATGATTTGGATGAACTAACTACAGTTTCTGCCATGGTAAAAGGTCCTGGGTTCACATATCATTATAAAAAATTCAGCTAATAAGTATTCATGATGTCAGTAATCTCTCTCTGGATTCGTGTCCCCACATTTATAAGGCGTCAGCGTACGACAGCATTTGTTGGGACATTGAAAATCTAAGATATCTCCAATTACATATAACTAATAGCATGTGGGGACCTTCAAATGGGGGAGGGGTGTTATTGCTGAATTTAGAGATGATGCAACACCACCTTATCTCTCTAAAAAGTTGAAAAAGAGGCAATTTTTCGTTCTGAGGACGAAAAATTGCATCTCATATTGCTGTGAGGACAATACTAAAAAACACATATAAATTCCTTTCAAGTACAGATCATTGTTTCTAACACCCAGCGTAAAAGCGTAAAAGTGGGGATATGAATGATGTCCCCATGAATACGATGTGTCCCCACAACGAAAGTTTTTGGAGAAAAAAATGTCCTCACAAATACGGCAAATCAAGTAATCAAGCAAATTTCTCTCTCTCTCTCTCTCTCTCTCTCTCTCTCTCTCTCTCTCTCTCTCTCTCTCTCTCTCTCTCTCTCTCTCTCTCTCTCTCTCTCTCTCACTTTTTTTCTGCGGGGGCGTCTGTTCTGGAAACACACTTTAATAATGTATTTCCTGATTACGTTTTAATTTATTTACCTTCCAAGTAACCGCCCTTGCTTCGTACACTAAGTTTCAAACGTTTAATCCAATTTTAAATGTATTTTCATACTCATTTTCAGGTACGCCATGCATACACTGATAAACAGCGGATCCCAAGGCCTGTCTAGACCTATAATGCCTAACAGCTAATTGGGGTTTTTTCAGTCTAGGAAAGAAAAATATTCACATAGGGCAAGGTCTTGGGAATAGGGTGCATGTTGAAGATCTCAAATCCTTCCCTTCTTCAAAAACGAGGTCACAACAGCAGACTTATGCGCAGGGGCATTGTCATGCAGCTTGGATAGGTGCTTAAACCCTGTGTGTGGAAGCCGTTTAAAACATTGTTGTTTAAGTTTCTTCAACACTTTCTGTATATAAAGACTCCAGACACAGACTTTCTAGTTGGTACAGCAAGTTGCATAACTGAACCACGGAGTTCAAAGAAAATAACAAACACTGCTTTCTTGGCACTTATAATTCTTTTGGCAACTGAAGGGCGGCGACAGTGTTTAGTAGCCCATATTTTGTTGTTAATTTTCCTGGTAGGGTAAAAAAGTGTACCCACGTTTCATCTCCAGTAATGTCAGAAAACTGCTTTCTGTGATATTTTGGAAACATGTTGAGCAGTCTTCTGGCCGTTTCGAATCGGACACGTTTTTGCTTGTCCGACAATAAATGAGGGATCCATCTAGCTGTAATGCGTCTCATTTTCAACTAATTACGCTTTAGTATGCGGAATACACTTGCGGCTGAAATCCCGACCCTACTAGCTATCTGAAGAACAGTTAGCCTTGCATCAGACTTGACCACATCGCATACTTTTCAACCTTATTACTTGCAGTGGCACTACAATGACACCCTGGGTTTTGTGCATCCTTAATAGAGTCAAAACCGCTTTTAAAATTCTTAATTCATCTTGTGACTGTGGCATACGTTACTTCATTCTGCCCGTGAACATCACACAATTCATCAAAAACTCTCCTTCGCAGATACACCAAGCTGGCATCGGGTCTTTATATAGCCTCGTATTTCAGCTGCCGTTACACTTTTTCTTGCCGACCATTTTAACTATAATGTCAATGACTATGTATTGCGTGTGTCTTTGTATTAGCATGAATACAGCATGTACACACGCATATGTGATATTCCGTGTAGAGAATGGGTGTCTCGTTAAACTGGCACACTTTTTACGTGAACCCCGTGCACAGCGAGGCGCCACGTTGATCAGACTCATTACTTCTGAAATAACCCTCGTAAATGACATGTAGGTGATTTAAAAAGAACTTAGAAGATTGAATCTTGTTTCAAGATGCTGTTTGATATTTTAAACTTAAAAAGACGAGAGTAAAAATGATAAAGCGAGGCAACTCCGTCGACTACTTCTTTCGTGCAACGTATTATTTTTCTCCCTTGAAACCACACCACACTTGTCAGTTGTTGTGATCAGGCAATATTTTATGATATATACCTCGTGTATCAGCGTATAACACCTGTCAGATATCACCGGTATTCAGTTCATAACAGGCCTGACACACTTCTTAAGCTGCGTCTACACAAACACCAGAGTGCTGGTTTTGATTCGTCATATTTCAAACCTTTACTATATAAGTGTTCATGTAAGAAATAATGACATCATGAATATTTAATTAGATTAATTGTTATAACAGTACGTGGGTACAGATTTTGTTTGCCACGGCAGAAACTGTAGAATCATATCTATATAATATCATTAGCAAACAGAACAGATCCTGATCAGAGGGCTCCTACAGGAGTCGTCTGATCTGAGTCTACTCTGTTTGCATAGGTGAATTTATGGAGTAAAGGGTTAAAATGTTTTATTTCCTTTGAAACGGTGACAAGTTTAACTATTTACTACATGGACACGCTATCTACGCCTTTGCAAATAGAGTAAGCCCAGATCAGACGGCTCCCATAGGAGCCGTCTGATCAGGGTCTGCTTTGTTTGCTTATAACACAATATAGATTTGATTATTCAGTATCTGCCGCGGCCAAAAAAATATGTATTTATATGCCATTATAAAAATGAATCTAGATCTAATTAATATTCATGACGTCATTATATCTTTCATAAATATTCATGGAATAAAGAGATTTATTTATAGCGGCATTATCTCATTTTTATGATGTATACTTACTAAGATGCACAATGTGATAATAACTGCGATAGGCTTTTATAATTCAAAATGAATGAGATTGTACACTGTATATTGATTATAATTTGATGTTCGTGTTTTTATCACATAATCTGCCTTGTGGGAGTGCAATTTGAATTGAATTTGTGGGAGTGCCGTAACAGGTAGAATGTCGTAAATCGCGAAAATGCACTAGTGCATTTTTAAGCAAATTAACAATCATTAGCCAATCGTAGCGATGATTTAAGCGTAAGCTAATCGTAGCGCTCCATGTGCGTCGTCCGTTGTATTAATTACTACACTGTTTGTAAGCAATGGCCGAAACAGCCGTCAGCTATAGCTTGTTTAATTTTTCTATGGCATTTTTAAGGCATATGTGATAAAAAGCACACGTTGTTTTTATGAAACGAGTTTACTATAACAATATGATACGAGCTTTAGCGAGTGTCATATTCATTATAGTAAACGAGTTTCATGAAAATAATGTGTAATGAACACTCATGTAAGATCTTCTATTTATTGTGATGTTGTGCAATAAATACACTAAAAATAAAGAATGCATTCGATACTAAAAGTTGAGCAATTTGACATACGTGTAATTCCAACGCACAATGGCTGTCAATAGAAATGAAAAGAAACTGCAAAATTATGAATAGTTAATTACGTCAAACGTGTAAATATTGACATTTTCTCGAATTCATTTTTGCCCTTTACTTTTCACCCTATTCTTCATAAATACGCATTTTCTACAGTTTCTGCCACGGCAAAAATCTTCATGTGTCGATATGTTATTATAACAATTAATCTTATTAATATTCATGGTGTCACTATTGTTTATATGAATATTCAGACAGTAGTTAACGCATCTACAGCTAATGTTTTTCCTACTGGACTGTAGGAGACTCCAGGGTATGCTCTATAAAGTTTTTAACTTTCTGTCATTTGAACTGTGACTAATTATAAAAAAAATCAAACATTTTGTCACGGTCCCAATCGTTTGGGCAACAGGGGAATACTATTTAAAGATCACTTAAACGAAAATGACAAATGAAGTTTTGAAAACTTTTATCTAAAAACTCAGAAGCCCCCGCAGGTGAAATACATGTATTAAAATATATAGACACTGTTGACGGAGTTTCAAACAGCTTGGATCCTGATGAGAATGCGAGATACTCGTCTGAATCCAAGTTGATTACAGTCAGGCCGCGGGATAAGAGTTAATCCTTCTCTTGCTGAATTTTAAAACACATTTCTCCTTTTTAACCCATGCCCTGTTGTATAATGACATATATCTTCACTGTGTACAAGTATTTCGCTGTGCAATCACTGCTATGGGGTGCACTGGTTGCACAATCAACTTGTAAATAGTGCAGACCCTGATGAGACAGCTCCTGCAGGAGCTGTCTCATCTGGGTCTTCACTATTTACATGTAGGTATATTGACGTGAATAGCAAGCGAAGAGTTAACCTTTTCCATGTTGATTATTCGTGTAAGAAATAATGACATTCAATAGCTGAAGTTTTCATAGTGACATATGTACACATGCTGTTTTTATGTAGTTGTAGAAACTGTACAATCCGCTCCTATAGGAGCCGTCTGATCTGAGTCTACTCTGTTTGTAAAGGTGTGAAAAACCATTACATGAGGGAAAGAGGAAAATATAGTAAAGAAAGCGCATAAAACAACCCAAGAATCGTAGCTTTTAGCAATAATTAACACCATTTAGTGGGCTTTTGATAATGATTTTTATCAAAACATTGATGCTTAGAGTTGGTTGCGGCAGATCTTTATATCTAAAGTTCTGTCCATTAAGTCGATGTTTGATACCGAACCGTGACCATGACATTTAGGCTGATGAGTGTTGTTCACAACGAAGTCCATACGCACTTAAGGTAATACAGCAATGTCCCTCTAAAGCGGATACAAAATAGAGGTGTTACCAGAGATGTTTGTAAAACATGTATACCCCCAGACCCGCTGAACTTTGACCTAGCGAACTTAAAAAATATATGGGTCATCTAGTGGTCATGACTAATAACCACAGCAAATTTGAAGATCCTAAGCCAAACCCTTGAGCAGTTATTGATCGGAAACCGTTTCACCAGTTATGGTCATGGTGACCTTGACCTTTGACCTAGTGACCTCAAAAACAAGAGATGTCATCTAGTGGTCATGACCAACCACCACAGCAAGTTTTAAGATCCTAAGTCAAACCCTTGAGCAGTTATTGATCGGAAACCATTTCACCATTTAAGGTCATGGTGACCTTGACCTTTGATCTGGTGACCTCAAAAACAAAAGGGGTCATCTAGTGGCCATGACCAACCACCACAACAAGTTTGAAGATTCTAAGCTCAGCTGTTTATTAGTTATTGACCGGAAACCGTTCGAACTACCGACCGACCGACAGACCGACCGACAGACCGACATGTGCAAAGCAATATACCCCCATTTTTTTCAAAAGGGGATATACTTATTGTGTCTAAACGCTTTACTTTCCCTGTTCTATATTTACACCAAATTTCAATACCTACTGAATGTTCATGGACAAAATAGTTACAATGAAATATGGAACATTGCAGCCATTTTATAAACTAAAGAAACACCTCTATCCAATTTCTCCTATAGGAGCCGTCTGATGTGGGTCCTGCTTTGTTTGCAAATACGTGAAAAGGCGTTTATATGAAGGAAAGGTTTAATTGACATGTGGTAGCTTAACAATGTACTCCATAAATACGCCTTTCTACGCCTTTGCAAACAGAGTAGACCCAGATCAAACGGCTCCTATAGGAGCCGTCTGATTAGGGTCTGTTCTGTTTGCTTATGATACAAATATGGTTTTACAGTTACTGCCATGTGTCCGTGAGCTATTTTAACATATAATTAATTAATATCCATGACATTATTATTTTTACATGCATATTCATTGAGGAAAGGGTTAAAGGGGTTCTATTGTATACGATTCTGATTCCCCAAATAGGTTTGTAAAATAATGTATCGTTGTTGTTTTCCTCAAGCCACTGAGAGTAGTTTTAATTATCACGCCAATCTGAGCTGGGGGACATCAAATTAGTCATGTATGTCTTTATACAAACGGACATATATAAAAACTATATAGACACAGATCAGATGGATCCTGTAAGAACCAGTCTGGCCTGTATCTGCTCTGTTTCCTTATGAAATTACAGTATATCTGACTTGACAGTTTCTACTAATACCAAAAACCTCATGTCTTCAAATGTCATTATGAAGAAAATACGCTAATGAAAAATAAATATACATGATGTCATTAATTCTTACATGAATATTGAACGGGAAAGGGGTTAAACGAAGCTGATCCTAAAGAAACGAACGAATGAATGAACAAATGATCTGATCGCTACTTACGCATTGCCTGGGGGCTTAACTCTTTGCATGCTAAGTAATATTTCGTCTGCAACAATTGTCGTCTGCTTCAATTCTTAAAATAAAGCTTCTCATAATTCTTTGCAAATATATGGTCAATGTGACAAACAGTTTGGATCCTGATGAGACGCCGCATTAAGCGGCGTCTCATCTGGATCCAAACTGTTTGCATAAGTAATCACAGTTTTGCCGCTAGCGTGCAAAGAGTTAATAAATGACAAGCGAAACACATGCATGTATATATCAAACAGGCTATTAGCTTTACTTTGTGGTATATTAAAGGTACAGTTTTGATTAATCATACAAACAGTTTGGATCCTGATAAGATGCCGATGCATTCGGCGCCTTATCCGGTCCCAATTTGTGTGCCTTCACTCGCGTTTTTTTTAAAAAAGAAAAAGATAGAACATCTGCTTAAATATTAAAGCAGACAACAATCTTTGCAGACGAAACTGTTCTCAGTGTATTAATGGGAAAATGCACTGCCGGGCACGTCTGATACCGTAACATGACAGATTGTGACCCATCTCGCGTGATTTCACGAGAAAACGCGAACGTTCATCGTAGTTTGTTGGCAAACAACTCGTTCATAACGTAAGAGATACGTTGAGTAATAAACGTATGTCCTGTTAATCGCCATCTAATTGGGATTCTCCTTAACTGTTAGCAGGCGATACCAGGAGGTACGTTTTTCGCTTTCCCCGAAAACTATTAAGGTAAAATAAGAACGGAAGAGCATTATTTTAACATGTGACGTCGGAATAATTTTCACGCGATTAAGTCCGGTATGCGGTTTACATTTTCCGAGAAAATTGCCAAACGTTGTCAAACGAATTTATCAACATTTATTAAACAGTATTTGTTGATATGTATGTATATATATTAGCCCTTATCCCGGTATATAAAACTAGCTGCATAAAAGTTCAGATCTAGTGCAATTTTTACTACTTTTGATTCTACCAGACTTTTGAGAAACTATTCACTAAATGGCAAACAGCTTGGATCCTGATGAGACGCCGAGTTACTCGGCGTCTCATCTGGATCCAATAAGTTTGCAAATGGTAACTCAGTTCGCAATTAGTGGGATAGGGGTTAAACAGACCTGTACGAAATTGCCTACATATATAACATCTCGAACACCCACCAACGACAAAGGAACATTTGCGTACTAAGGGAACACGTCGACGTTAAGATGAGTTTTTGGAAGAAAGTTGGAAACGTCGTGATGGCTGCAGCGACCATGTTGCATCTGGTGCCTGATAAGGTTTGCTTCAACGAGCATGATATAGGCTGTTTCAGCAATGCCAAACCATTTACCAACGCTCTCGGAAAACTACCAGAGTCCCCGGCACAGATATCTGTAAGTACTCCTTTTGCATTATATGGTAGTGTATTTTTGGCATCATTTCGCGGTTTTTTTTAATTTTTCTGATGGATATTCAAGTTAGGCTTATTTTTTATTTTCTGAAGTTTTATAATGGAATATGAAGACACGTGGCGTTTTGGCCATGAAAGAAACTGTAGAATCAGATCTATATAATTCTATATAAATCCTTAAGCTAACAGGCCAGATCCTGATCAGACGGCTGAAATATATAGGAACCGTCTGACCTAGGTCTGCTCTGTTCGTTTTTTATATGATATAGATCTGATTCTACAGTTTGAGTCAAAGTAAAAAATATCATTGAAAAGTTATATCCATGACATCATCATTTTTACATGAATATTGAACAGGGAAAGGGCTAAAGGCGTATGATAAATTTCAGCATTGCAAAGTCGTTTAATAATTGCCGCGGTCCCAGAAATATTTTACCTTCTATGGTGTCGTATTTCCATTACCATTTAACCAATTGGAATTTACAACTTTGCAACTGAAACCTGAGTCTTGTTTATGGAGATCAATGTATTCTCTCATCATGAAAACATTCTGTTATTGCTTGTTATTACCATGTACTGTCACTCGATCTCCTGTTATGTTATCTGTCTGGATGGTTATAACTTGAAAATCCTGCGTTTAACCCTTAAAGAGGAAGTCCCTACAATGAACGCATATTTTCAATAAAATCATAACTTGGTATTTGTTATGCTCAATCATTATTATGACGATTGTCAATTTGAACTTATGTCAAAAAATGCCTCTGTAATACAAAATAAACCGATTCGTCAATACCTATATTTTTTGTTCTACAACAAAGTATTATCGGCCTTTTCCGTTCAAATTTCCCGCCCGATGATCACCCGATCCCTCCATTGTTTACGCAACAGATTTTCTCGGACCCGAAAAGCACAAACAGATACGAACCTTAACCCAAACCCGATTAAACTGAAACATCGGGTAAAAAATCGGGATCGTCGATATCAAATACATGGATGTTTTGCCATTTTCAACGTTTATTTGATAGCTTTTCTTGCGACATACTACTTTTCAGCATATAAACGAATGAGTTTGGTATATTTTAGGTATTTTTAAACGCGTCGAATGTAGGGACTTCCCCTTTAACTCCATAAATATTCATGTCAGAAATAGTGTTTGTAAGGTTAATATTTATAATGGCACACGGACAAGAAAAGCTATTGCACTGGTAAACCCTGTCCAAAGAGATCTGATATAGTTCCATCTACAAACGTGGCATATACTGACCAGACTGATCCTGCAGGATCAGACAAACAGATATACAGAAATGCAGACAGACAGAAAGACAGACATCTTGCAGTGGCGTAGCTTCCTATTAGGCACAAAGGCACGGGCCTACACTTTATTTTCAGAAGTCGAAAAATAAAAAAGGCTAAAAATGCCGAAAATGCAATAAAAATGACGACTAAGTGGGGTTAGGAGTAAACCCCATATATCGGATCGATGGCAAGATCAAGTTTTGAACTTCAAGATAAATTATACATGTATTTAAGAAATATTTATAAATAGAACTCGTAAATGTTTCTAGATCTTCTATTTCAGGTTATAGATGTATAGCCTAGGCTACCAGTCCGTTTCAGTCATAATCAGTGGGCCAAAGAAATTATCAGCGAATCACACAATGTCGCCCCTTAATCTATTGTATCCCGGTTCTGACAAGTTTTCTAGGCGCGTTTAGATCTACATATACATATATTAAAAACACGTAAGCATGGGCGATCGCGGTCCCCCGTACCCTGATATTGGAATTTCGAACTTCAGCATTACAGACGAAAATACAAACTTTTGCATCCTTAATGAGGCACGGGACTCGTGCCTTTTCTTTTCTTTTTTTTTTATCAATTTCCAATCAGGTAAGAAGGCCGTTCTGTTTATAAAAAATATTGACTGCACAATGTGAGATAAGCACGAAAAAAAGGCTTCAGCTTTTACATGTATTGTTTGGAACAAAGAATACAATGTATAAATAGATTAAGAAAGTGCCAAATAGATATGTTTATATATATTTAAAATAGAAATGAAAACAATAATGAGATAAACTAGTAATACTCATACTCGATGCTTTAAAATTTGAGTTTAATATAGTTGTACAAGTGTTGGTACAGGTAAACTACATCCCGTGAGATATTCCCCCACCAAGTTGAAATTCTTCTCGAATTTCTATGGATACGGAGAGCAATTTGCAATGTCTCCGGAGCACAAACGGTCTCGGTCCCACGTTTGGCGCCAAATGTAACCAATGTATCCAACGGGTGTGGGAATTGAACTAGAGACCTCGATACTCCTAGTCAAGCACTCTATCACATCGCCGTATAAGCCTGCTTGCACGCCAATGCTGTGCAAGTGTTGATACAGGTAAACTGCACCTCGTGACATTGTTATTATTATTATTAAATGCGTAACAAGTAAAATACCGCCGGCAATAATTTAGAATACACGCTTTCATTTTCTGATGATCGGTTTTAAGAGCAGATCACTTTTACCTAAAGAGGCAGCAGCTCACAGGCTAGTAGACTAGCAACATGGTAGACAAAGACTTACATTTCAGCGGACCAGCAAACTGCGATCAATCCCCGTGCCGCCGGTTGTACGCAGTTTGCAGTTTGCTGGTTCCACGGGTTATGCAACTGACACAGAATTTATTTAAATTCACAGATCTATATATCTTTACAATAATTCTATATGAGACAAGGCTGTGTTGCAGGAGCTCTAACTATTAAACATTCAAAAATCAAACCAGATCTTCTGCCATGCCTTCGACATAGTATATGATCAGCTAGGCTTGCACGTTATGTGCAACACATACTTTATAATGTGCATCAGAGTGTTGTGTTACCAGTTTGAGTAGAAACACTCACGTCGGAATATGAAAGAAAATCTATAAATCTAAAAATAAATCTGATAAAATTACCCAACATCTTTCCGTCCCAAAATGTAAATTCTCTCTCATTCAGGGGCGCGCCTGGGCATATGCACTTACGCACGTGCGTACAAGTGCTTGAACAAATAGAAACTTAAGCAATGCTGAAACGGTCTTAAAATGTTGATACCTCTCGTTGGTAAGGTCTCCGAGACTGTCACTCAAATGTCCAGAATTTAGAGTTATGTGATTTCAAAAGCTTTAAAGTTTAGATAAAGGATACATATATAACGCTGTTCGTTAAATTTACCAGTTCAACACGCACAGCAGAAGTCTAATCCTTTAATAACTATTCCATCATTGCTTACAGTAGTCCAACATGGCTTATTGGTATCTTTTGAAAATTTGCACCCTTCCTGATGGCCATGTTTTTTTAATTAACAGCTCAAATAAGGGCTACCTAAGCGACACTCCAAGATAATTATATTGAAGTCTTAGTGCTCAGTGATTTCACAGGAGAATATTTTGAAACTTCCACTTCATTCATGGAAATTAGCCATGCCAGTAGCGGCAAAGTATGTAACACTTATAACAATGGTTTGAAAACGAAAGATAGAGGGTCACTCATTCAAAAATCTAACCACTGGTTTCAGAGAATACATAGAATAGTCTGTAACATTTCACTACATTAGTAGCCATATTTATAAAGGCAATTACCTATGCCCCTGGCATCAACATTTGTGAACGAATCCCAACGGCTTTGGAAATGTTGGTAAAGGGTAGCCTTTAAAACACTCTACTGTTGCCATTTAAAGAAAGTAAGTCTAACCCTGATGGTCACACTTTTAACAAATAAGATATTTTGAACAACGTTGGTAGAGGGTGGACTAAAGATAATTCTGTCAAATTAGTGAATTACAGTGAAATCGGCCAAGCGAACAGTTTTTCTGCTGGTTGTCAGGGCAAAAGGAGTTCTGCACACATTTCTATGTTTTGAACAAAAAATGAAAGATTCCTCACAATGACTGATTCTATGAACGTTTGTCACTGTTGGCCCAGGTATTTTAGAAGTAGTGTCGTTTAAGTTTATTGTTTATGACGGACAATGCATGCCAACGGATATATAAAACA
Source organism: Azorinus chamasolen (assembly GCA_963576725.1). NCBI lineage: Eukaryota > Metazoa > Mollusca > Bivalvia > Cardiida > Solecurtidae > Azorinus > Azorinus chamasolen. The sequence continues at coordinate 70,289,574 of OY755243.1, forward strand.
CTATCAAAATAGTTCACATTGAGTGCCTATTTTAGCTAAAGCAGTTGAAATAAATGATATGCAACATGGGTAGCTCTTTCGGCATTTTCAGTGATTAGCATTCGAATTAAATGGTTGTAGAAAGACACTTTGACGTACGTTGGTCAAGTTTTGAGTAGGTTAAACGTTACACAAAGGCTAAAGATCAAAATAAAATGTTTGTGTTCAAGCCCTGATATATAACCATGCCAATACTGGTGGTACTTTGATAGCCATTTTCTATATACCAGTCGTTTGCGCAATGCACATGCCCTTATTTAAAGTCGTCGTTATACTTTGCACCATTTAAGATCTACAAATTTGAGCAAAGACATGCATTTAATTAAGATCCTAATGTGTGCATCATAACATGTATTGATTCTCTTCCATTCAATTACTTTCCCGTCTAATACGTCTGTTTTGTTGATGTTAGATTAGTTGTAATTAAACCCTTGTCGGCCTTGGGATAGTGGAATTACTGTTTTAATGTTTGTATATATACGCATATTTGAGCTAAATATATTGAAATATCAAGGCCCCGGTTTCTGTCATGTTTTGTTATCTCAATATTCTTCTGTTACTAACACAAACTTTGGACATTATATACACGTTAGATAGTATGTGTTTAAAATTGATATAGCCAGTATCTTTGCCGAAATACCTTCACGATTGTACCTCAACGATTCTAGAAACAATTATTCCTGGGAGAGGATGGGGTCCATGCCTTAAACCTTTCCTAGCATTGGTGCGTATCAAATAATTAGGACCAGGCACGCCCCTGACATTTGAAGCATTTATATCATTTACACTTTATATAAAAGTCTTCCCAGAACCCCCTTAAATGCGCCTCCATCGTTGTAGATTTTCAAAATTTCCCGGGGGAGCATGCCCCCGGACCCCCTATATAAAGTCGTGCCTACACATTTGTTTCAGCCAAGCTACGCCCCTATCTTGGTACTTCATCTCAACGCTTTACTCCATAGATATGCCTTTAACCACTTTCCCTGATGAATAATCATGTAGGAATATAATGACATCATGAACATTCATACGATTATTTTTTACAATGGCATATGAACACAGAACAGTTTGGCTTAGGCAGAAGCTGTAGAATCAGATCCCTATTTACACCATAAGCAAACAGAGCAGACCCTGATCAGACGGCTCCTATAGCAGCCGTCTGATCTGGGTCTACTCTGTTTGCAAAAGCGTCAAAATGCGCTTACATAAGGCAAAGGGTTAAACGCATACACAAAGTATAGGCCTAGATCAGACGGCTCATATAGGAACCGTTTGATTAGGGTTTGCTCTGTTAGCGTATGGGATTACAGTAAAGATTGCTTATAACGTATTGTAAGGGACCGTGGTAAAGAAAACGTTGTAACAGAGAAACGTTATACATGTATATAGATCTTATTCTGCAGTTTCTTTCATGTCCAACACTTCTGCTGCTTATATGCCATAATAAAAATTGAGCTAATTAATATTCAAATACAATTTAAACATTATTTCTCACGTGATTATTCATATAATAAGGAGTTGGTTGAACTAAGAAAACTTACTTACATGAAACTTTCATAAACACCATGTCACTTGAGTTTTAATTCATAGCACACACTACCCAGCTCATTTATCTAAGAACCACTGACTTTCATGTCTTTATTACAGGTAAGCTTTCTGTTGTATACAAGAAAAAACAAACTGGCCCCAAACACTATCAGACCCACGAAATATTCCATTCAAAAATCACGGTTTGATGAACGAAGGGACACAATATTTATAATCCATGGATTTCGAGACGACGGTCGCGACACATGGGTGAAGAGTATGACTGCAGCCCTTTTAAAAAAGGCAAGATTCTCTCTCTCTCTCTCTCTCTCTCTCTCTCTCTCTCTCTCTCTCTCTCTCTCTCTCTCTCTCTCTCTCTCTCTCTCTCTCTCTCTCTCTCTCTCTCTCTCTCTCTCTCCCTCTCTCTCTCTCCCTCCCTTCCTCCCTCCCTCCCTCCCTCCCTCCCTCCCTCATCTCTCAGGCAAACAAAACAAAACAAACAAACCAACTTTAGTCATAAATCCAGGTGGTTGCTTATCTGGACAATAGTAGCAAGCTCTTTCAGCATTTTGCATTACTTTCGTCCTGCATTGAGCAACACACATATTTATCCACTAAGTGGTCGCTTTCTAAGGGATTTAGTGTATACAACGGCTTTGCCAATAGAGACAAAATAGTTGTTAGTTGTCAACATACATATATCTTCACTCTTATTCTGTTCTGCTCAAATTGACTCTCATTCATAAACAGCTTGGATCAAGATGCTACGCCGAGAAAACCGGTGTCTCATCCGGATCCAAGCTGTTAGACACTTGGTCAATTATTTCTTAAAAACTTGTTCTAAAAGGAAGTAGTCAAAATATCTGAGCCCAAGACATTACTGTTTTACAGTGTGGGAAGGCTAAATGACTCTGTGGTAATTTTATGTATACCGCGAAAATGCGAGTCCTGCTGTTTTGGTAAAAACAAAACAATCTGCTGTTTACTGCTTGAAGAATTAATTCCTGTTCAACTCTTTCCTTCATACAATCGCCATTTTCACGCCTTTGCAAACAGATTAGATCCAGATCAGACGGCTACTGTGATTGCCGTCTGATAAGGGTCTACTCTGGGTTTTTTTATAAAATTATAAAAGACTCATGTAAGACTACATATTATATAACGAGCAAACACACAGGACACTGATCAAACGGTTCCCATAGGAGCCGTCCGACCTTGTTCTACTCTGTTTGCACATGCGTGGAAATGCGTATTTATGGAATAGAGGGTTAAAGAGAAGAGATATAGGTTGGTCGAATAATTAGAATAATTAGAACATTATTAAATCAGTTTGATACGTCTTCCTGTGGGATTTCTTGTACACAGGATGACGTGAATGTTATCGCAGTGGATTGGGAGAAAGGGGCTGATGGAACTGACTATGCACAGGCGGTGTCAAACACACGTGTTGTGGGTGCTCTCATAGCTCAGCTGATGAAATCGCTTGTGCTCCATAAGAAAGCCAAGGTCAGGGACATGCATCTGATTGGTCACAGTCTTGGAGCCCATATAGCAGGATACGCCGGGTATCGTATGCCTGGGACAGGTCGAATTACAGGTAAGATGTGCCTGATACCCGTGTCTCTGTCTTTCTGTCTATTTTTAAACTTTATCTCACTCAGAAATACAGTGTACAGTAAAACCTCTCTATAACGACCACTAAATTACAACAAGTATTTTGTGTAAAAGGCAAGTGACTGCTTAAGTAAAACAGAACGCCCCTATAGGAGCGTTCTGTTTTACTTGCACCTTGCATTAAGCCACCACCTGCAATAAATACCAAATAATTAACACAATTTAGTGGCCGTTATAGAGAGGTTTTACTTATGTTCAAATTTTGATCTGGTGCAAGTTTGATAACAGTAGAACCTTTCCTAAATGGCAATTTATTTATTAAAAACAGAAGTCTTAAAAAGCATGTGGTTGCTTAATGCAGGGAAACAGTAATGCAGAAAGCTCCAATAGGAGCTATCTGTATTAAATATGACATTCATTAAGCTACCACCGGTCATATAGACCCATACTTAGACCTCTGTTTGGTATCTGCTTAACCCTTTCCCTGTTCTGTATTTAGGCCAAATTTCAATACCTACTGAATATTCATTAACAAAATAGTTATACATTGTAAAGAAATATGGAAGGTAGAACATTGTAGGTATTTTAGAAAGCAAAGAAACATATCTATCAAATTCTGTTAGCAAACAGAGTAGACCCTGATCAGACGGCTCCTCTAGGAGCCGTCTGATCTGGGTCTCCTCTGTTTGCAAATGCGTCAAAACACGTTTATATGTGAGAAAGGGTTAAAAGGGGGAGGGCTCAATAAGCTTTTAACTTTCGTTCTTTTCATGTAGTGATACTCTGATAATGTATACTTTTTCTTCGAATAAAACATGTTTAAACTAAACGCAGAATCCTACAGGATCTACCGTGTTGACAAAGGCGTTTCTACGATCCAACAGGATCCATCTGATCTAGGTCTACTCTGTTGACAAAGGCGTTTCTACGATCTTACAGGATCCATGTGATCTAGGTCTACTTTGTTGACAAAGACAATTCTATGCGACACAGTGTTAAAGCATGCAGCGCTTAGACACAATCTGTGTTTTTATATAATTATCACAAATGTAAGGGTTATATTGTAGACGAAGGTCTAAAAATGAAACTGACAACGAATGCAAAACTCAATAAGTTACGAGGAATTTTCTTTATAATCGTTTTGACCCTCAATATCAAAGAAATATGTTTTGAATACCCGAGCTTCAAATGTGCCTACTCCTTTTGTAGATACAGTAAAACCGCTGGACCTTTAGTAAAGAAAGTTGTAAGACTTTGTAGGCGGAGGGCTGTATAATGCATGATGAAAGCCATGCAGAAAAATCCTCTGGGAGCTTTCTGCACGATTTTCATCCTCCATCAAGCTGTCAATAGACTGCCTTCAAGACCGAACATGATACTTACTTGAATAGTCAGAATTAGCGATATTTTACTTATTTATTTGTTTTTGTAATGATTTTCTCTTCAAAACTAGTGACAAAGGGGATATACTCCGGAATGCACCAGTGCCAATGTGTATATACGAGTTATATCCCTTGTCATGGCATTATACAGAATTCCCTGTTCAATTATGTATGAGACGCTGAATATCTCAGTGTCTAATCAGGGTCCAAGCTGTTTGAAATTCAGTCCAAATTCAGTTCAAACGTATAGGAGCTTTCTGCATCACTTTTGCCATGCATTAAGCAACCACCTGCTTTGTTCAATACATGAATGGTCGCTTAAGACAGGTTGTAAGTAAAACCTCTCTATAACGGCCACTAAATTACATCAAGTATTTTGTGTTAAAGGCAGGTGGTTGCTTAAAGCAAGGTGAAAGTAAAACAGAACGCTCCTATAGGAGCGTTCTGTTTTACTTTCAATTTGCTTTAAGCAACCACCTGCCCTAATTACCAACCAATTAATACAATTTAGTGGCCGTTATAGAGAGGTTTTACTGTTCTGTATATGAGTTTCCATCTGTTTGTACAGGTTTGGACCCGGCAGGTCTGGACTTTGAGGACGAGGACAAACGTGTACGTCTCGATCCTGATGACGCTTCATTTGTTGACGTCATACATTCAGACGGAGAACCAATTACTAAATTAGGTGAGTAGTTTGTAAATAGTCTTCAGCACGCTGGGAATGAACATATTACAATCAGTTCTCAAGGCCGCTTAATTATTTGAACCAGGTGTCAAACAGGTATGATCTTGATGCGACGCCGAGTTACTCAGCGTCTCATCTGGACCCAGTCTGCAAATTAAACTCAGTTTGCGGTTAAGCTGGATAGTTTAATATATAGTTTAATATAGTAATATAGAACGATTACTCAAATGGTCCAAAATCAATTTTGTTGTATTAGAATAGGCGGAGTTTAATGAAGAACGGAAGTAATGCTGAAAGCTCCCACGAGAATTACTTTCTGCATTACTTTCTTTCTGCATTAAACAACCACCTGCTCTTAAGGATCAATGTGTTTATCATTTATTTATAAACAAGCTGTAGAGAGGTCCCAATGGACATGTAAAACGGAAATCTATATCCGTCACAATTAACCCTTCGCTTGCTATTCACGTCAATGTACGTACATGTACCTGTAAGTAGTGAAGACCCAGACGAGACAGCTCCTGCAGGAGCTGTCTCATCAGGGTCTGCACTATGTACAAATTGATTGTGCAACCAGTGAAATCCACAGCAGTGATTGCACTGAGAAATACGTGTACACTGTGAAGATACATGTAATTATACAACAGGGCATTGGTAAAGAAGGAGAAATGTATTTTAAAATTCAGCAAGAGAAGGGTTAAAACAAAACAAAACAACGATGTGCCATGATAAAGTTTCCGAAAAGTTGTGTTACCTAGGTTGGTCCACGTAAGGATCCTTAGTTTTGACTATAAAATGCGATAAATTTCTGTAATATAATACGAGGGTTGTTCGAAAAGTTTCGGGACAAGTGCTGTAATTCTTTTATTTGTTAATATTTTTCTATGATTTTTTCATAAATGATAGCCGTGACTGTATCCTATTGATTTATTGCCAGAATTAAACTTAGGTGCATGCAAGACGCAATATATTGTCACCATAGCAACGTCACATCGACGTGAGCGGGGCACCTTCGTATACCCAATAACGGTTTGTCTTTATATAGGTCTGAAACACTCAAATTTTCTCGAAATATTCCCCAGCATACTTTATACACTTCTGATGCCTATTTAACCAAGAAGAGAAACAATTTTTGATTTTTTCTGATGAAATATTTCGAATGCACTCTCTGACAACAATTGGCAGGTCATTGACGTCGTCGAAACGTCAGCCTCGCAAGTCATACTTGATTGTCGGAACCCTCGTAACAACAACCGAACAGAACTCTACTATATCTGGAGTTTTAAAACGAACGTTTGCATTAATTCATAAATACCGCCTTTCTATGCCTTTGGAAACAAAGTAGACCTAGATCAGGCGACTCTTATAGGGTCTGTTCTGTTTGGTTATGATATAATATAGATATGATTCTATAGTTTCTGTCATGTCCAAAAATGCATGTGTCCATGTGCTACTATAGCAAATTAATATAATTATGATGGCATTACTTCTTACATGAATATTTATGGAGGAAAGGATTCAGAACCCTCATGCTTATTGATATATCCATCTTTGTAAATTAAGGGGTCTGAATAGAGAGACCAAATTTCTGACTTAATTGTATACATGGCGTTTTTATTCTTGTACGTTTCCAATCCAGGTTTCGGAACCAGCAAGCGTCTCGGTGATGTAGATATCTACCCAAATGGTGGCAAAAATCAACCAGGATGCAAATCACCAGGGAATTATATATCTCTCATTTTCGAGGGGAAAGTAAAAGGTTTGTATCTTTTTAAAGTGTACACCGAGTGAACTTAAACATTCCGCTTTGGAAACTTTAGACAATTTATGTATTTTCTCACACCTTTGCAAACAGAAAAGACCCAGATCAGACGGCTCCAATAGGAGCAGTCTGACCAGCAGGGTTTGCTCTGTTTGCTCATGAAATTATAATACATTTGACTCAGCAGTTTCTACTGATACCAAAAAAATCCCGTGTACATCTGCCATTATAAATTTTATAATGAATATAAATGGTGTCAATGGTTAGAGGCTTGAACAAATTGGATGTAAGATTAAGGAGATTTTATTTATTTTTCGATATGACAAGGGTTTTACAGAGCTATAGATAGGATGTGTTAAATTATATCATTTTCAGGAATAACTTCTTTATATCTCCACCAAACCCTATAATGTGACCATTCTTTAGAATTGTCTCTCCGAGACGATTCTAAAGAGTGGTCACAGTATATGGTACAGGTGAAGAAATAACGTTTTTAATATTTGGGTACGTACATTTATCTGTAGACGTTTAATGGAACCGTTTAATTTTGTTGGGTTTTTTCTATAGCATTTACCAGCGGGATAGGATGCAGCCATTCACGTGCAATTGAATTCTTCACTGAGTCTATTACCGGGAAATGTGTCTTCAAGGCTTACCCGTGCAGGAGTTATACAGATTTTCAGAAAGGCAGATGCTCGTGTAATGGCAAGTGCGTTGCCATGGGATACAACACAAAAACCAGCGCCAGAGGGCGCTATTATCTATCCACCAACGCAAGGAAGCCGTTCTGCAAAGGGGCGTAAACTTAAATACAGAAAGGTTAAGTTCCTTTTAGTTTGCAATGTCCGCAAACACGTTCGTACCTAGATCAGACCACAGGTTCCAGACGCGTGACCATTTCATTAGTACTACTAATAAACATCTTCAAATACATTTAGACATCATACTTTGACAGTAAAACAGGTTTTGAATTTTTTTTCGTATAGTATAATAACACATACATAGTATATACTATACGAAAAACAATTTTTTCAAAACTATTTTTTCTGCCAAAGTATGAAGATGTTTATCAGCAGTATTTATGAAATGGGCATTCGCCTGGCAACTGTGGATACAGCACCAATAAAGATACTATGTTTAAGTAGCGTGTGGTTAATTCAAACACGTACAAAATACTTTAAATGGACTACTGAACCCTTTATCTGATAATAACGCATTTTGACCCTTTATTCCACAAATACACATGTGTACGCCTTTGCAAATAGAGTAGACCCAGATCAGATGATTCCTGTAGGGACCGTCTAGGTCCATGCTTATAAAACTTTTAGTTGAGTCTGGGTTCGTTCTCAAGTTTTTGATTGGTCAGATTTGAGCCTATGGCCCATCAAATCTGACCAATCAAAAGCTTGAGAACTCAAATCTGACCAATCAAAAGCTTGAGAACGAACTCAGACTCAACTAAAAAGCTTTATAAGCATGGGCCCTGATCTGGGTCTGTTATTTTTTGCTTCTGTTATAACATAAATATGATTCTGCAGTAAAAACATGGCATTATATATATATTAAAAAATCAGCTAATTAATATTCATTAAGTCATTATTTCTTACACGATTACTCATCAGATAGCGGGTTGACCCCTTCACTGCCATGAAGACGGGTCCGTGACACCATATGCAAACAGTTTGGATCCAGATGAATGTTTATATTTTTTATAAAGAAACTGAACAACGACTCACTCTAAAACTTGAAATAGTGCTGGCAGTGAAAGAGTTAACACATTCCCCCTAGACTACTTTAAAACTGGGCCTCTTTTATTAAACGTTTACTAGAGAGAAGGGACAATGTTAAAGATATTAAGCTTTTGAAACCATTATAATAAATAGAGCATTTGCTCCTATGAAGCAAATATCCTGTTTATCTCAATGGTTTCAAACATGACTTTTACAGAGGCGTCATAAGGAGTCAGCAGGAGGGAATTGGTATATTCGTACACAGTGGTCGATATACAGATGTATTTATTATAATGTATTTATTATAATATTGTATTATTCATGTGCACAAATGTTTGTTTTGTATCTTCACGCTTATAAATTCTGTTGCAAATGATATACATTTACATTAATCCTAGTCACACAAAAACTGTATACAGTAAAAACCTTTTTATTGCACCCACATACTTAACAAACATGGGACTCTTTAAGAAGAGATAGTTGCTTAATGCAGTACGAAAGTAAAGCAAAAACTCCTCTAGGAGCTTTCTGTATAAATGTTGGCCTGCATTAAGCTGTCACCTGTGTTGAATACTAGTATCATTAGTGACCCGTGTCCCTCATTGTAAGGGTTCAAGATTTACATGCTACTGTTTGACTCTCTGACTTAGTATTTGTAAAAACACATTTGCTTTGAAAGTGATTGAAGATTAAACATTTGACCATAGTTATTTGATTTTATTGCTAGGTGATTATTATCTCCCACAATATCCCGTAGTATCATATACACCCATCAATGTCTCATCAGCATTTTAACTCTTTACTCCATAAAAATTCCTTCCTATGCCTTTACAAACAGAGTAGACCCAGCACAGACTGCTCCTGCAGCCTTAAACGGATCGCTTTAGTCCGTTTCTCTATTCAATATACATGCAAGAAACAATGATATCATGAATATTTATTAGCAGAATGTTTATAATGTAATTTTTTCAAGGAAATGTTTTACTTTGGCAAAAACTGTTGAACCAGATCTACAGCATGTCAAAAGCAAACAGAGCTGACCCTAATTAGACGAACGACTCCTATAGGAACCATCTGATCAGGGTCTACTCTGTTTGCAAATGCGTGAAAAGGTGTTTGTATGCTGAAAAGGGTTAAAATCAGATGATTGTTTATTTAATCCTTCGCTTGCTATTCACGTCAATATACCTACCTGTAAATAGCGAAGATCCAGATGAGACAGCTCCTGCAGGAGCTGTCTCACCAGGGTCTGCAATATCTACAAGTTGATTGTGCAACCAGTGCACTCCACAGCAGTGATTGCAAAGCGGTATACTTGTACACAGTGAAGATATATGTAATTATACAACAGGGCATGAGTAAAGAAGGAGAAATGTATTTTAAAATTCAGCAAGAGAAGGGTTAAATGCAGACCGGGGTAGAGGAGACAACTATAAAGAAACGTTCTGCATGCATTGCATCAAATTGTCTCCTATCTTTCAATATCCTAAACTAGACATCTTGTAAGTAGTCGGTGTTGAGATATTTTACTAACCCTTATTACCACTGAGATAAGCAACGACAGTCTATAACGGTTCTATCTGTTATTTATCTAGTTTTTGCGTACATACAATAAAACCTCTCTATAACGGACACTAAATTGTGTTAATTAGTGGGTATTTATGACAGGCGGCTGCTTAAAGCAAGGTGAAGTAAAACAGAACGCTCCTATAGGAGCGTTCTGTTTTACTTTCACATTGCTTTAAGCAGCCACTTGCCTTTAACACAAACACTTGATGTAATTTAGTGGCCGTTATAGAGAGGTTTTACTGTAATATATATTTTAGAGTGAAGCAAAAGTAAGTCTCATAGTTCGTCTTTAACTCACTCCCTCACATTGACGCCTTTTGCCGCCTCATTAAAAGTCACCTTTTCAAACCATTGTGATAAACAGAGCATTTGCTCCACAGGAGCTCTGTTTATCACAATGGTTTCAAAACTACACAGTAACATGCCCCCGGACCCTGTGGCCACGGTGCGTACATTGCATTTGGATTCAGCTACGCTACTGCTAAACTGCAATACGATACAAGTCAGCTTCCCCACGCAGTTCCCTTTCCTTCATACATCAACATTAACTCTTCCGACAATGAATTTCAATCATTATTTATTGGTATAGAGTCGCTAGTACTACAGGGTAAATATTTGCGAGAGGATTTTGAATGACAAAATGCTACTAGATCAGGCACAACATGATCTAGGAGCTCTCTGATCTGGGTCTACACTCCATGATCTAGGTATTCTCTGATCTGGGTCTACATTCCATGATCTAGGGGCTCTCTGGTCTAGGTCTACACTCCGTGATCTAGGAGCTCTCTGATCTAGGTCTACACGCCATGATCTAGGAGCTCTCTGATCTGGGTCGGTCTACACTCCATGATCTAGGAGCTCTCTGATCTGGGTCTGTACTCCATGATTTAGGAGCTCTCTGATCTGGGTCTACTCTATTTGCAAACGACAGTACACTCGTTTCTCGCATCTACTTTGACGTGTATGTACTCTAACCAACCAAAACATCTTATGCTCAAATGTTAGAAATATTTACCTTGTTCTTCCGTCCATCCGTCCGTCCTCACACATCTTATGTCCTGAATGACCCCAAAAGTATTAGAACTAGAGTCATGAAGATGTTTCATCAAAACGTGAACGTGTGTATTATTCTCCCAATTTGACCCGAGACTCATGCATATTCCGGTTATTATCGTCGGTAATCCTCGGATAAGAATACAATTCTCGTGGAACATGATTATTACTAGTTTTTGTTTTGCTATTTTTGTCACAGAGTATTACGAACAATCCCGATAAAATCGAGTCTCAGGTCAAATTGGGAGAGTAATACACTGTGTATAGTTATTGTACGACAGACCCCCAGCAAAGCTATTGAAAAAGTGTCCTGATAACGGTTGTAAGTGGACACTTTTGTACGCACGTGATTCTTGTGATTAAAACCTATATACCTAGGATTTGAATTGGGTGAACCAAGGGGAAAACATTTTGTACTCATTTGTGAAATATTCATTTTTAATCAAAATTAAAAGTCTACAACGTACTGTCGTACAAGTAAGATACATGTACTCGTCTTACTACCAAAGTGTCTTCTTACAACCGTTATCAGGACAGTTTGTTCGCATGACCTCAGACAAGTGTCCTCGGCTACGCCTCGGACACGTCTTCGGTCATGCGAACAAACTGTCCTGATAACGGTTGTAAGAAGACACTTTGGTAGTAAGACTCGTACTGTATCTATTACTTGTCTGTATTCAGTAACACTGGAGTCACTGCCCTTGTAATTGGTCACGTCGTTATTATACTGTTATTCTCTGAATCCTGGTTGCTACACTATAGGGACTACTTATGAAAATGTAAATAAATAAATAAAGATGTTCTGTATGTTTCTATTACATACAATGTCTTGGGAAACCTATTAAACCTTTACTCTGTGTACATTTAACCCTTTCCCTGTTCTGTATTCATGTAGGAAATAATAACAACATGAATATGTATTAGCTCAATTTTTATAATCTAAACTTTTAAAGGGATTCTTTTGATTTGACAAAAATTAACAAAGATTAACCCAGTTACTCCAAGTGGATTCTTCCATGATTATATATTGGATTAGTTCATTCTATATCTAACGGGTGCCTGGCCTAAATTTTCAATTTCGTTTTGTTTTATATTGAAATTCCTATCAGCAAACAGTGTAGACTCTGATCAGACGCCGCATTATAAAATAGTTATAATGGAATCTGGAAGGTGGAGCATTGTAGCCATTTTAGAAAGTAAAGAAATAGACCTATCAAATTCCGTTAGCTAACAGAGTAGACCCTGATCAGCCGGCTCCTATAGGAGCCGTCTGATCTTGATTTACCCTGTTTACAAATGCGTTATATGTGTTTATATGAGGGAAACGGTTAACTCCTGTCCTAGTAACTTCAACTGTGCTGCCATTTGCAACTGTGCTGCCATTTGCAAACAGCGTGGATCCAGATGAGACGCCGAGTAACTCGAGTAACTCGGCGTCTCATCTGGATTCACGTTGTTTGCCACTAGGACATTTCCCCCACTAAATAACACTCTCAAAATTGCGAATTAACTCTTTGCACGCTAGCGGCAAAACTGTGACTAAATATGCAAGCAGTTTGGATCCAGATGAGACGCCGCATAATGCGGCGTCTAATCAGGGTCCAAACTGTTTGTCATCTTGACCATATTTTTGGCAAAAAAATGAGAGAAAGTTTATTTTAAGAATTGAAGCAGACGACAATTGTTGCAGACGAAACATTACTCAGCGTGCAAAGAGTTAAACTTGCCACGTTCCACAGCAGCAGGATAAGGTATAAATCGTTTTAGTGAGAACTCTGCTGATTGCCCGACTTGCGTACAAAACGCTCTGCAAAATTCACGGGAAGGCAAACTGTCACATGATGACAATAAATTCTAATAAAACTAGGATTATTTTGTGATTACATGAATGAATGGTTCTTGGACAGTCTTGTGTCTCAAGAATGTAATCGTTGGAAGTGCAAGCTCTGCTCTCCTGTTAGTTCATAAAGTTTTGATAAATTATTCTCAAACGGTAAATTTTATCTTTTTAATAATTTTTTCTCTGAAAATAAAGGAGTATAGTTTTATGCAGGATCTTTATGGGTTTTTTTTTCATCCTACATTAAGATACCACCTGCTTTTTAGACATAGTATTAGACCTCGGTTTGGTGGTCGTACTGGAGGGGTTTTACTGTATACGCTTGGGCAATTGAGGCAAATGATGCTTAACCCATTCCCGCATATTGACGCCTTTTGACGCTTCTGTAAAAGTCACTCTATGAAACCATTGTGATAAATAGAGCATTTGCTCCACAGGAGCAAATGCTCTATTTATCACAATGGTTTCAAATCTACACAATTCTGAAAATTTCCTTTTCTCTAGTTAATGCTCCTTTTTGGTAGATTTAATAAAAGAGGTTATGTCTAAAAATAGCCTACGTGGGAATAGTCTAAAAGTGTTAATCCAACTATATTTTCAAATAATTTGAAATGTCAAACAGTGTAAACTCTTGTCATAGAGCAAATTCCATTAGCAAACAGAGGAGACCCTGATCAGACGGCTACTATAGGAGCCGTCGGATCTGGGTCTTCTATGTTTGCAAATGCGTGAAAACACGTTTATATGTGAGAAAGGGTTAAGTTTCTATTGATTTATTGAACATAGAAGTCTTAAAATGCAGGTGGTTGCTTAATTCTGCATTACTTTTGCCCTGCAGTACGCAACCTAGTGCTTTTTAAGACTCCCATGTTCAATAAATGAGTGTCCGCTAAAGACAGGTTCTACTGTACTGTACATATACATAGGTTTGTAAGGCAACTGCCATCAGTATATAAAACACAAAGCAAGAAAAGACGTGAAAAAAGTTTGCAGTTTATTTCTGCACAATTCAAAACAAGTTCACAAAAGCATCTACATGTACATGACAAGACTAGACATATTTAAAACATATAAAAAGACCTTTCGTAAACGACCATCCAAAATGTCAAATGTCAATCTTTAAAAGAGAGACACTTTGATGCTGAGTGCAGAATGAGTCCGATACAGAGGAATTCTCAAAGAGTCTTTTAGTAATACATTCGTTCTGCATTAAGACGCCGGTTGTATTTATAGACAGGTCAGTTTAAAAAGATACCACAGAACTAAGCTTTTAAAATTCATAAAAAGATATGACGCATTAGCCCTTTACTCCATGAATATTCATGTATGAAATAATGACACCATGAATACTAATTAGATTGATTGTTATAAATGCACATGGGCACAGGGAACATTTGGCCATGGCAGAAACTGTTGAATCATATCGGTATTATATCATATCATAAGCAAAGAGAGTAGACCCTGATCAGACGCCTTCTACAAGGACCGTCTGGTCTGGGTCTACTCTGTTTGCAAAGGCGTAGAAAGGTGTATTTATGGAGTAAAGGGTTGAGACAGAAGAGTCATCTGAAAGAACGATCTACTGAGTATAAGAAAATGAACACTGTTTTGCAAACAGTGTTGACCAATGCTTGTCACTGTGTCGAACTGAGGTCTCTAACGATTGCATCGTCAGTGTAAAAGTTACTAGTGATTATGAGGCATGTCACAAGACAAACTATCGAGTTCCAAATTAAAAGAAATCAATCGTTTCTGTAGTACATATATTAATAAGAACAAGTTTTAAATTCCGACATTTATAATGTGGGTACAGGGAAATTATGCCCTTTGCCTGATTATTAACTTGATCTGATTAGCATTTGCAAATAGCTTGAATCTTGATGAAATGCCGAGTTAGCTCGGCCCCTCATCAGGATCCAATCCGTTTGATACTCGGCAAATAGTTTCTCAAGCGTTTAACCCATTCCCTTATATTGACGCATTTGACGCCCCTGTCAAAGTCACTTTTTTAAACCATTGTGATAAATAGAGCATTTGCTCCATAGGAGCAAAATTTTAATGCTTTATTTATCACAATGGTTTCAGAACTACACAATTTTGAATGTTCCCATTTCTCTAGTAAGTGCTCCTTTTCAGTAGATTTATTCAAGAGGTTGGGTATTAAAATAGCCTATGAGATAATGGGTTAAATCGAAAGTAAGTAAAACTTGTAGCAGATCAGAGTTTGAGCAGACATTATTGTCACACCTTGGTTACTGCTTTTGATTGGTCAGATTTGAGTTCTCAAGCTTTTGATTGGTCAGATTTAAGCCAAAGGCTCAAATCTGACCAATCAAAAACTTGACACCGAACTCAGACTCAACTATTTTTTTTATAAGCATGGATACAGGTTAAGGGTTAACAAAAACAAGTGTTTTATGAGTGAGAATAATGCCTTATAACAATACTGTGTTCAAAACTGAAACGTCAAATTGAGGACTGATAGCAAAAACAGTTGTAACTGCAATCTATGAGGCCAAACAGTGTGATGACATTTGAAGATGGTTTGGATCCAAATGAGACACAATAAGGGGTCTCATCGGGATCCAAACTGTTTGGCACTCTGATCGTATTTGAAAGAAATTGGAGAAAAAAATATTTTGACAAAAAAATGACACTTTTGTAAATGCTTATAAATACAGTGAAACCCCGCTAAACCGGAAATCTAGCAGAGAAGACGTTAGATACTTTAAGGCAGGTGGCTGCTTCATGCAGGATGAAAGTCACACAGAAAGCTTCTCCAAGAGGAGTTTTTGCATGACATTCACCCTGCATTAACCCATTCCCTCATATTGATACCTTTTGACGTCTCTGTGAAAGTCACTTTTATGAAACCATTGTGCTAAATAGAGAATTTGCTCCATAGGAGCAAATGATATTTCTATCTGCATCGTTTCCAAATTACACAATTCTAAAAGTTTCCCTTTTCTCTAGTAAATGCTCCTTTTCGATGGATTTGTTCAAGGAGGTTTGGTCTAAAAATAGTAAATGAGGGAATGGGTTAAGCTGTCATCTGTCTCCAAGACCGATATCTATACTAAATCAGTGCTACAGATAAAGGTGTGTACACAATTACAAAGTTTGTCATTTATCCACCAAACCCTATGTTGTGACCACTCTTTAGAACCGTCTCGAAGAGACGATTCTTTCGAAGAAACGATTCTAAAGAGTGGTCACAGCATAGGGTTTGGTGGAGAAATAAAGAAGTTATTCTTTAAAATAGTTTAATACACGCATATCTTATCTGGAGCTCTGCTAAATTGAACGCCCGGTTTAGAATGGTTCAAAAAGACTCGTTTAATAACTTTTTATAGACTCGTTTAAGAAAAGTTTATGTCAAATGACAACTCGTGACAGATCCTATAAATATATTAGTTTTGCACTCAGCCCTCGACATGAATAAATACGAAACACACTGAAACAGATGTATGACTAGAATGTTTGACACTCATGTTTAGATGATCAAAATAACATTAACAATACTGCGTCTGACTAGAATGATACGATCAAATATTTGACTAGACAATACCTTTGAATATGACTAGAAATACTTGCTATTTGTATCTTAGTGTTATGTTTATACTGTGGTTACAAAATGGCGACTGGGATGACATAGATGTCGCCGGGTGTTGGTATCTAGGGTCAAGGTCATAGTTACGCGGTTGGCCATTCGCTGCTTCCTGTATCGCACTGTGGGTTTGTATTGGGCAATAGTTTGTGTTACCATAGTTTAACGATTCTGAGACTATCTGCATTTGCTCAAATGACTTCTTGAACTGCGTTTCAATTCCTCGCGGAGCCGAACCCACGAGCGAGTCCTGAATTAGAGATGGAGGTTTTGAGTCACTTCCGTTTTTGACTGGTTTAAGCTCAGCAAGTTGGGTTGATGATACCGTGGAAACTGACGAAGTGCATTGTGACACAGGCCTTTCAATGGGGTGGTGAACATCGGTTTCGTTGAATCTTTGTACCAGAGATGAATATATGTCAGTTTCAAATGAACTCCCGATCATGTCCAGGTTGTCTTCGAACCCTCCTCCTCCGTTGCTCTCGTCAAAGTGTATATCCTTCATGCTCTCTGTAGTTGGAATGTTGATAGAGTCTTTAAGAGTTTGGTCACCCCATCTAGCAGAACAATCCAGAAGCTCAGGTTTCATTTCTGGTTTGATTTTTCTGCCTGAGTTCTCGTAACATTGACTTTCATTACAAAACCCAAATGTGTTGTTAAAATCTGACGGCGTTCGAAGCCGTCTCGCGGGGATGGCGATTGGCTGATTATAGTCACATGCTCTTTTTTGTTGATTTTCATTGGGCATAGTGTCTTTGCAGTAGGAGCTAGATGACGTTGTGTATGTATCGTATGATCTAAAATCTGGTCTGTAGTTTGAAGAGCCATCTTGTACACTGGGAAAAGCAGGAATGTATGAACCGTTGTTTACAAACCCAGTTAGATAGCAACCCGTCTGCATCTCATTTTGATAGTAGCCGAGATTGCTTGGATAGCCAAGGGTTTTGTTTGTGTCTATTTCTATCGAAAGTGACTGCATTCCTGGACCTGAAGGAATGTCACAAAATGTAGGCCCGCAGAAATTTAAACGTTTCGCTGGAAACGGTGGTGAACTAGCGACCCTCGGGCTTCCTTGATGGTTCCACCTTGCGCATGTACACTCAAAGGGTGGGCAGGAACACATATTGTCTTTCTCTGTAAAGAAAGAGTGTGGAACATTTTATTTGTCTACGAAAATGCAAGAATCAATACCTTTACCAGATTTGATGGGAACGGTTTAGCACCGAATGTAATTACTTCAACTTCTACAGTCAATTAAAGAAATAAATTCTGAGCAGTTTAATTTACTGTTCATTCGTTCTGAGGAGTAGCGTGTGGTGCTGCGTTGGCAATTAGACCAATTAGAAATCACAAGTGCAAGTTTGCAATCTCCATAAAACAGCACAGCTGGACGAACGGTTTGTAAAAGTTTGCGCTCGTACTGAAGGTGTTCTCATAACACTCAATTTTCGAGCACCGTCGACCTTTCGATATTGTGTGAAAATTCCTGTTTATTCTTATCTCGATGGTTCGGTCGATCTTGAGTGTATGCTTCAACTTGGTTTATTAAGACATTTATAGCTTAAAATAGCCGTTGACTTAATTACAAATTAGTATTATCAAACGTTTGATATTAGTTAAGATCGACGAAAAAAATATTAATGCGGGATGCCAATTACTTTAAATTGTGACAGAGACCTGTGTTAAGGCATTGAATGATGTGGCAAAATTCCTATGCCCCTTGCATTGAATTTCGCTAACGTGAGAAAATGCCCTTCTTATAAAGTGAATCGGCCATTAATTAAAACAATAAGCCTTAGGCGTGACAAATCAAACAGTACTGGTATTCTAGCCGATGATAGTCAAAACTCAGTAATGACTATACTTCTAGTGAGTATACACTAGACGTATACAGACATTGTTTGCGTTTGTAGGATTTTCATAGGAATGTGTATTTTGCTTTAGGCCATATTAATCCTATTAACCCTTCCCTTCATATAAACGATTTTTCACGCATTTGCAAACAGAGAATACCCAGATCAGACGGCTCCAAGGATGCAACTTCTGCTTTAGTACTGTCAGTAGTTCTTACCTGGGGTAATCATTGGCCTCAGAGGTGAGAAACCAGTGTCGTCCCTCTGGCGCTTCAGGAATTTCGGGGCCGCACAACTCTGGGAAAATATAATATGCGACATTAGTATATGAGCTCTTGCAAGTCTGTTTTCAAATACAATAAAACCTCGCTTATTCAAATAAGTATAATTATCTGATTTTAAGACAGATTACAGCCTAATGCAGGGTGGAAGTCATGCAGAAAGCTTCCAGAGAAACTTTCTTTATCACCTCCACTCTGCATTAGGCAGCCGCCTGTCTAAAGAGGTTTCAATTCTTCTTTACTGAAAATATTAATTAATGAGTTTTTACTGTATGTGTTTGGTGGTCGTCCAAATGATCGGGAAACAAGAAATGAAATGTTGACACCTCCGAGCCCCAGAAATAAGCTTTAAAACCAGTAATGTTGTGGTTCAATGTCTGCATAAACAAATTACAGTAGGGCCCCTCTTAAGTGACCACATAATGAATAAATATACGTGTCTCAAAAACCAGTTCACTTCTTAATGAAGGACGAAAGTAATACAAAAAGAGTTGTGTGCATAACTATAGTCCTGAATTAAGCTTATCACCTGCCTTTATGATCAAAAGTTTGTTGAATATTATGGATGTGCTTTAATTTGATGTAAATATTGGCAATTGCGATTTTCAGAGGAAATATTATAAACGTTTGTAACAAAATAAATTCATAATCAAAATAACGAACTATTCTTACCACTCCGAGTCGCTGCTGTCTAATTGATCGTTGGTGACGTCTGGCCTCGGCAGACGCTTTGAGTTCCGGCTTCGGGTGATCATGGACACCCTTCGCCTGAAAATAGATGGCGCCACGGTGGTGTCTCCAGAAGTGTGTCACTGGGTACCCGCTATGTCCGCGGCAGGGCATCAGGTCAAGAACCCCAGAACAATTAGGATTTGGACAAATTTTGCCTGCAATGAAACAAGTTGGTTTGGTTTTGACATTAAATAATACTGTGATGTATCCGGGACACTGTGCCATCGTAATTATTTGTCAAATTGGTAGCGTATTGCTTGTGCAACCTTTTGAATGCGGGAAAAGCGTGCACGGTCATTTGCAAACAGTGTAGACCAAGATCAGTGGTCTTAGAAGGCTCCTAGATGAGCCGTTTGATCAGTGTCTGCACAATTTGTCATTCAATATCCTGTCGAAAACTTTACCTTTTCACACTGTATGGACTCTATCAACAAACAATGATGAGTTATTCAAATCTGAAAATTCAGCGTTGAAGGTGTTAAATAAGTTTAAGCAATCATCAATAAATTACGTGTGCATTTGCTAAGTTATTCCGAGCTTTGTATTACGTTACTTTGGTATTATATATCAAATATATTGAAGTTTTGTTTACATTTTACAGTAAACATAATTTAACATTTCCAATGTTGAAAAATCCATCACTGTTAAAATGTAGAGTTCAAACAGTATGAAAGGGTATAATTTGTGAGAGGATTTTGAATGACAAACAGTGCAGACTCTGACCTGTGTCTACATTGCTTGCAAATGACAACTACTTCGTTTCCCGCATTCAAACGGCTAACAGAAAATAGTTACCGATTATTTAAATAGGTACCTGACGTAATCATTAAATACTTACCAATTTGCTTTCTCCTTGCTTTGTCGCATATCGCTGGTCGGAGGTGTATTTTGTCTCCTTCATTCGTAGAACAGTCATGGCTACAAACTAGCACCCCCAAGCATGATTTCTTCAGGATCATCGCGTTGTGATTATTCGTATTGCGCATGGCCCAGCCGCTCACGTGACGTCTGGCGTCCTCAGTGTCGTGTGCATAAGCATAACGACAGTTGCCATCAGGCCACTCTTGGAAGTCATCAAGTCGTTCCAACTAAAAATAAATCAAATCACAATGAGTTTATATCACACTTACCGTTTGTAGGTCGTGCAAATAGGTACTGCTCAGCCAAAC
Organism: Azorinus chamasolen; assembly: GCA_963576725.1. Classification (NCBI taxonomy): domain Eukaryota; kingdom Metazoa; phylum Mollusca; class Bivalvia; order Cardiida; family Solecurtidae; genus Azorinus; species Azorinus chamasolen. Next base: position 70,310,417 of record OY755243.1, read on the forward strand.
CTACCAGCTCGACAACTGCTCAGATGAAATCAATTTAGCATACATACACATGACAGTTTGCACAAATCAAAGAGTTATCCTTTTATATAGGACTATTGATCTGTCGAAGTGACTTTATCTTAACCCTTTACTCCATGAATATTCACGTAAGAAACAATGGTATGATTAACATTAATTAGATTAATTATTATAATAGCACATGGGCACGGGAAGTCTTGGCCATGGCAGAAACTGTAGAATGATAGCTTTACTATATCCTAAACAAAAGAGCAGATCATGATCAGACGGCTCATATAGGAGCCGTCTGGTCTGCATCTACACTGTTTACAAAGGCGTATAAAGGCGTATTTATGGTGTAGTAAAGGTTTAACTGCCTTAAGTATCCGGATACCAGATCTCCCCATTTACCAGTTTGTAAAGCTGAATAATTGATTCGGCACCATTTTGGCAACTTTACTAACTTTGAATTAGACTGACATAGAAGCAAATAGTGCAAGCGCTGCTCTAACGGCTCCTTCAGGAGTCGTTTGATCTGGGTTTGCTCTATTTGCCAAACGTTTGTCTGTCCTGATGCATGAGTAATAAGGTGAATTAAATGAGAACACGTAATATTGTTACGTTTTTATTCTTTGTTTCAATTACAGAAATCTAATGTATCGTACAGATTGTCAACATTTCATTTTATTATTTTTCATAAACTATAGAATTAGATCTATATAATTCCATAAGCAAACAAACCAACCCCTGATCAGACGGCTCCTACAGGGGCAGTTTGATCTTGGTCCTCCTTGTGTGCAAAGGCATTAACAGTCATTAACAGTCATCTCTATATGCTAAAAGATTACAATACATGTAGGTAATGCTAAAACATTCTAAAAATGAAAATATAAGCCAACATATGTGTTTGGTAGACTGACCTAACAAAACAAAGATATGATATCCAGGGATTTAATTGATCAACGCGAACCAAGGCATTTGAATAAAGCACATTTTCGATATATTTCTGAATAGTTCACAGCTTCTTTGATTCTTGTTGAAGCTAATAACCAATCAAACATATCTCAGAATGTACTGATAAATCAAAGTCGAGATGGTTATGTCTAAGGTCTTACCACTGGTAATATGTTGTCATTGATGTCCCAGTGGTGTTCACTCTCTTGGTCAGGCTTACTCGACTGCATAGATGGTAAGTAGGAATTCTCTTCGGTCAAGGTCATAATAACTGAAAGAAATAAACCTAGGTTTATTCTATCATTTCAAAACAAATTTCCTTCAACTATGTAAGCTGTGCATGGAGAATGGTGCCCTCTGGGTTGGGAATTATGTTGCAAACAACCTGAAAAGTGTGTCAAAGACCAGAGTCAAACTTAAAATCTGAAAAACTAGACAGATACTTCAGCTTGAACCCAGACTCAAACTCAGACATGTTAAACATCGCAGTCGAATCTACATATTGTCACTTTAGATAGAAATAGCCGCTATATGTTCGTGTGTGTCAAACAATGTGGACCCTATTCAAGCCTTACGTTATTGGCCCAGGCTGTTCATATAGACCTTAACACATGACCTCCTAGGCCAGTTTTAGATCCAACCTCTTTGAATAAATCTGCCTAAAAAGAGCATTCATTTTACTACAGAAAAGGAACATTTTATAACCGTGTAGTTCTGAAACCATTGTAATAAATAGAGCATTTACTCCTATGGAGCAAATATTCTATTCATCACAATGGTTTCATAAAGAGAGTTTTACAGACGCGTCAAAATGCCTCAATATGCGGGAATGGGTTAAGTTTGCAAACCCCTTGGGAAATGGGGAAATATTTAGAAGTCGCAGAAACATATACTCGAACACAAGTTCCAACCTTCCAACCTTCCATGTCTGTCTATTTCTCCAAATATCAGAGCCTTCAACTAGATTCCGATTCTATAGACAATGTCGTAAAAGGTGACTATTAAGGCATTTTTTTCGAATTAACAAAATCATAAATATACTATTCAAAAGGAATCCAAATTTAAACTCAAGCAAATACTTAGTAATTATGTTTATAATAGTGCAGAGAATTTATTTATTTATTTATTTTAAAAAAACATAACTTGCTTAAAGTGTAGTAACAAAAATAATATGTTGAATGTTTTGAATTTTAAAAGTTTTCCGTTTTTATTTAGTTTGAAACTGACTCTATAAATCTAACTCTTTATTCTATAAAACACCTTTAAACGCCCTTGTCACAGAATTCCAATCAGGATCTTCTCTGTTTATTTATTTAATATTATAAGTCTGATCATACAGTTTCTGTCATGGCATAATTTAAAATAAATATCTAATCATTACGCATGCTATCATTATTTCTTACATACATATTCATTGTTTAAAGGATTAACCCTTTACCCAATAGCCTGTTTCTAGTTTTGAAGACATATGACCACTTAAAGCAGGTTGAAAGTAAAGCAGAATGCGCCTTAAGGCGCATTCTGCTTTACTTTCAGCCTGCTTTAAGCTACCACCTACTAGGATATAGAAAATATTTATTATGCAATATGTTCATGACTGTATGAATTTGAACTATTTTCTTCAGCGGAGGAATAAATCAAACACGCTAAAAGCCGCTTCTATCAGGTAAAGGGTTAAGAATGGTTGTTCTTATCTTTTCTTTAGTAAAGATAGTGATTATTTTGGGGTTTATTAGTCCTGATATTTGGGTATTGCATGCACCCTTTTCTGCCAGGTCTTGTCCGCAAACGTTGTCGTATGCAAACGATGTCACCTGCTTCAATTTTTTATACTTGAACTTTCACCAATGTTTTGTTTCAAAAATATGATAACCACACCAAACAAGTTGAATGCTGGTGAGACGTTGAGTAACTCATCTAGATCCGAATTGCTTACTAGGGTTATCACATATTTGCCATGGACAGTAGACGAGTTATAGCCATTGATTTTATAGGATTTCGTTTTCAATTCAACTCTCGCAAACAAATTTTGTCGTCTGCACACTTTTTCGTCTGCTACAATTTCATTTTGTTTTTATTTTTCTTCATATTTGTTTCAAAAACAGTCACAGTTTGAATTTTGAGTCGATCGGCGTCTCATCCAGATCCAAACTGTTTGTAATGGTAATATCAGGTGCAGAAAAGTTAAATGTTAATTTTATTTACGTGAGCGATTAGTAAGTCTTGCAATGCTTTTCCTGCACTTGTCTGATTCAAATATTTTACCATTTTAACAATTACTGAGGTAATCAATTGCAGCGCCACAAAAAAGTCGCGGAAGAAAATAGCCCGCGTATGTAAAAATATAAAAATGTATCTCTCATCGCCTGAACGTATAATGACGGTAAACGTTTTATTGTTAAATTACAACTTCGGCGTTTTCTATTGCGCTTTTGTAATTTTTATCACCGGTAATTAATGCTTCCAATGGAGTGTTTAGTATAACGAGAGCCACGTACAACCACTGGAACTACTTTCCTATTCCTGAAAATTCTCCTAAAACTCCAACATAAGTGTTAGTGATAGTACCTAACGTAGTTGTGATAAGAACGTTATTGCTCGTCATTAGTGTCAAGCACAGAGAAATTTAATTTTGTTTGTTTGCTGCTAATCTTTTCTCCAAAACCTTAATACGTTCTCGTCAGTTTACAGTAGAAGCCTGTACTGACCATATATAGCTATATCAAACTATCTCCGAAACTCACATACTCCCTATTCTCTGACTTTGTCTCTTCGAGTTTGTCTTTCACTGTGTTCAACCCTTTCCCTGTATATTTATTCTAAATTTAATACCTAATTGAATATTCATGGACAAAATAGTTATAATGAAATACGAAATGTAGAACATTGTAGCCACTTTAGAAACTAAAGAAACGAACCTACAAAATCCCATTAGCAAACAGAGCTATTTGATCTGGGTATACTCTGTTGGCAAATGCGTATGTATGGAGTAAAGGGTAAATCAGCGTTATCTCCACGAATCACAAAGTATGTGTTAAGATGATTTTATTCAGCCGAGACGCTTAGTTCTATTTGCTAATGTTATCACTGGTTTACCTGTAGTACTCTTGTGGTTGACAAGAAAATGTGCTAAGTTGAGTGCTCAGATGCTGTGTAGAGAATTGATGTTTAACCCTTTCAATGCTGAGTTTTCAAATGAACTATTCCACATTTCAAACGAGTCAAACTTACTGTAAATAGTCACGGATGTTTTTGAAGAAAAACAGTGCAGACTATGAGTCCTCTCATCTGGGTCGACACTGTTTGCAAAGGACATTGGTGACTAGTTTCCTGCACTGACATATTTAAGTATTATGTGTTTCAGGGCCCTGTGACCTTAACATGAGAAACAACAGTACTGCTAATATTTTAGACCAATAAATATCAATTTTCAGTGCAAAGAACATGTTTCGACATTTAAAGACTACTGGCACTGTAAATGATGCGAAATGCGGAGTTAATTAAACCGTACTCCGCTCTTAAAAACATTCTGTCTGCTCAAATTTGGTTCAGGTGCAATTTTGACTACTTCCGACTCGATGAAGCGTTTGAGAATGTACTGACTGAGTGTCAAACCATGTAGACCCTGATGGGATACCGAGTTACTAGGTAGCTTTATAAGGGTTAACGTTTCCTCTAAACCACAAAACTGTTAATATACTGTATATAGTAGAATAAAACAAATCGGCTGATATGAATATCCGATGTAAAAAAAGACCTTAGGCAATATTATTTTCATTGGCTATCAGGTGTCCAGATAGGAGGCGTAAGTTAAAACATTTTTAAGAATGACTTCTTTATTTCTCCAAGAAACCCTATGTTGTGACCACTCTTTAGAATCGTCTCGAAGAGACGATTCTAAAGAGTGGTCACAACATAGGGTTCCAGTACTTGAGGACGCACTTTTATATGTTGCTTTGGAGTCGCTATGAATGACACATACGGACAACCAATGACTATTTCATAAGATACACCGTATTTCCTGTTATTTGTTAGGCTTCATGAAGTATTAATATATACACTATATAAAAACGTACTACTACTGCGTAATTCAATGGCCTTAACCCGTTGCCCTTCCTTCAAAGATACTTTTAATAAGCAAATTTATCAATAATTTGTTGTGTTACGTACATGTATGTATTTAATTTCCCTTTACATAGCCTTATTATAGTTCCTTAAAACGAACGTGTTAATTTAATTCTTGCTTTGTTTACTCTTATATGGTTGTTATGCAACAGCCGTTTTTAGTATTTTGATCCATTTTTAATAATATTTTAAATGATTCCCTTTGTACTAAAAGGATTTTATTCTGATATATAGTTTTAAAAGTATTTAGCATTCTAATGGACAAATCATACAACAAGTTTTGATCTTGACGAGATGTCAATGTTTGTCTCTCGTGCTGTTATTTGCAACGGCTAACAGTTCAGAAGATAAGGACATATTTTGCTACTAAATGATTCATATAATATTCTTTTGAAATACCCGTCCTTCTGTAGCGTTAGGACTTGTGCATCGCGTTTTCTCGCTTGTTTCTCATGTGACTACAGAGCAAACTCCAGTCTGTTATATGTCAAATTGAAGGCAACCACAGTATAATAGAATTCGTGGTCTCCTGGGAGTTGGGGTATTGGGGTTTGGATAAAAATATCAGTAATTAGAGGTGTAATAGTGCTTTACAATAATGGGCGCAGAGACTTGGCGTGACTTGAACATTCTCAAGTCGTAATGCAGCATTGTTAGTGACTTACGATGATCAAATCTCGAGCGACATTTTAGCCACTGGCGTATTGTACATGGCAGATTCATTGCATAGGTCCCAGATTTTAACAAATTTAAATATCTAATATCCCGTGGTTTTTGTTTTCTTTAGAAATGACGCGCACAACCAATATTTGACACAATCAATATTTTATTTCTGCATGTTAAGTGCCATACAGACAAATGACAGGTCTAAACCGATATCTTGTACAGATAACAGAAACAAGTTGATAATTCGAATATTTTACTATTGTTTACTATAAAGTTATCGCAATTATGCAATTATTCTAATTTTGATTTATCTAGTTATTTTTGTGTGGTTTGTTTATTTGGGTTGTTTGCTTGTTTTGTTATTTTTTGTCAAAGAAATGTTATTATAAGAGTATCCATTAGTATCAATATCTTGATCCAAACTGCTTGCATTTGCAGTAAACTAACAATTAGAAGTCAAAAGGTTACATACTACCGCAATCTAAATAAAATATTACAATGTACATTGTATTAAAGTTCAATTCATAATCTAGTACTCACTATAAAATTAAGTATAATAATATTCAACTTACAGTGACATTAATTAAACAAAGTTCATTGAGAGGTTCTGTTGTAGTTGTAGGTGTTGGTGTATTTTATGTTTTGCATAATTATTATCATCATCATTTATTACTATCATTATAATAAATTATTATTAATAATATAATTATTATTAATTATTAATAATAATAATAATAATAATAATAATTATTATTATTATTATTATTATTATTATTATTATTATTATTATTATTATTCCTTCACTGTTAGTGATATTCTTTTTTCGCAAATATGCTGTAATGACAACCTTGAAATAATGTATTTTTAACAGAATATTTCCCAATGTGATTTATTTATTTTTCCGGTTCGTTTTACAATACAACGTTTTAAGTAGCTTGAAATAAATGTGTCCACGTGTACAATAGTATTTAAAGCTGTAAATACTTTCCAACACCTATAATTTGAAGATAGTGTCGCTTACATATACATACAAAACGTTATTTAATTACTAGAAATGTTCAACTATTTTTCCTTCACTGTTAGTAATATTCTTTATCCACAAAGGTATTACCGTGTTCTATTTACATTTTATTATTTGTAAATATTTATTAGCTGAATTTTTATAATGCTACATGTACATGAACCCGACATCTTGGCCATGGCAGAAACTGTAGAATTAGATAGGTATGATTCCATTAGCAAACTGATCATACCGTCTGATCTGGGTGTACCCTTGTTAACCCTTTACAAATAAATACGCATTTTACGCTTCTCAAATAGAGTAGACCCAGATCCTACATGAGCCATCTGATCCGGATATGTACTGTTTGCTTATGATATATTATAGATATGATTATACAGTTTATTTCATGGCCAAACATTCCTGTATCCATGTGTTATTATAACAAATTAATCTAATTAATATTTATGACGGCATTATTTCTTAAATGAATATTCATGAAGGAAATGATTAAGGCCTGGATATGTGTCTCTGTTAGGTAAAAGGTTATGATCATCCATGGGGGGGCATATCTTTATATGTATCGTCATTACAGACTTAAACTCATCTTTTTTCAATGCATCACGAAGTACAACCTTAAAAAAATGCTTAAATTTATACAGTTTCTAGTATCCTAAGATATACAAAATTAATATATTAAAAATCTAAAAATTTAAATTAAATGGAAATAATGTTGTCAAGTTCGCTTTTCTTTTTTTATCTAAATGTATATATTAATTCATACTTAAGAATAATACAGATTTAATCGTATCTGATTTATCATACTTGTTATGTATTTTGAGTAACTATGTAATTATACTATAGGTATCTGATTGTCTTATATTTTATCAATCTTTCGATGCAATGCCAATGTAAATCTGCTCTAAAACTCGCGAAGATTATACAGTAAAACCTCTCTTAACCGGCAGTTAAATTTAGTATGAATATCGGTCTTGGAGACAGGTGGCAGCTTAATGCAGGGTGAAAGTCATGCAGAAAGCTCCTAGAGGAGCTTTCTGCATGACTTTCACCCTGCATTAAGCAGCCACCTGCCTAAAAGTATCTAAATTATTATCTACTAGAATTCCGGTTAAGAGAGGTTATACTGTATATTAAAGGACAACAACACCTAAATATGCGTTAGCTTGTTGGTAAGTAGGTCAGTTTTGGGGTGTTAAAATGGTATGTAAGTATTATTCATGATAAACCTTTTTTCCATTCAATATCTATGATTGACAATTTTTTCGTTAATTGGCGTCACTAATTGTGTTCGTCGTGCATGACTTTCTTGCATGTAATATTAAAATTACATTAGGAATTGTATGTCTTAATACTTACTAATTCTGTAAAGGAACTAATATTGTACATGTATCATGTATGTGTCTGCCTTTAATAAAATTGAAAAAAAAGTTCTATATACTGTAGAATCTCGCCAAAACAAAAAGTAATTTGTTAGCATAGTAGTCTTTAACAGCAGGTGGTTGCTAAACGCAGGGTAAAATAATGCAGAAAGCTCCTATGGGAGCTTTCTGCATAACTTTTGTCCTGCATTATCCACCACCTTTATAAAAAACAGAGTCAGTATTTGGAGTAGTCGTATTAGAGATACTCTATTGTAATTTTGTCTCATTTTCACAGATACAGTATGTATTAGCATACCATATGTTGCAATGAACAAGCATTATACGGTAATAAGTCGACAAAGTCGCTTCCTTTTCTTTATGAAAGTCTACTCGAATCTTTGTAACTTGTCTTATATTGCTTCTAAATAGATTACACTCGAACCTGCAGAAGAAGAATTATGCAAACCATAAAGTCAAATTAGAATAAGCAAACGCAACGTAATTCAAAGTATTACAAACTAGTAAGTTTAAGGTATTTCATAGTAATGTAAGAATAAACATACACTAAAACTCTTGATTGATGCATAAAGTTGACATTCACCTGAAGTTAGGTTACATGAAAATGTAAAGTAAAAGGGAGAACGCATTTCTGATACCATCATAACCGGTAGTTGTCTGGAAAGTAGCGTTAAAGCGCGTTGAACTTTCTGTGTTTTAATTTTTCATTTCGACCAGTCCTTGTTTCCGAATTCACCGATACATGTCGCTCGAGGATTGACAGTTTCGAAAATGGTTATGCGTCCTTTTCTCTTCAAAACCCAAAAGTAAATTGCCACATACTAATAAACCACAAGATTTATGGTTTTCTAAATCCTGGGAAAAGTAGAAAGACTGACGCTAGACCATTGCTCGGCAGACGCAACTGTACTATAATTATCCAATTACAGTTTTGTTTATGATCTCGCGTGCAAAATTTAATAATGATTAACTACAATACCATCGCTTCTTGGTAAATTTGTAACCAAATATCTTTATGGTCAGATGTATAAATGAATTACCTTCATATGGGAGGATATTTTAAAATTCCAAAACCGTCTTAAAATCTGTTCAAATTAGATAAAGCGATGAGAGTGGAAATAAATATTATTTCGAATGATATTTACCTGTATTGCTAGCGCAACTGATTGTTACTATATTTGTTCAAGTGAGGACATTCCAAAGGTGAAAGGTTGATAGGAGCCGAAGGGACAGGGGTAAAATTACCCTTTACCTTAATCGGTTAGAGATTACCTATGATATTTTCATAAGACTCAACCATTCCTGTGATCAAAATGATTGAATATTCAGCAGGGAGTTATATTTTTTTATATTATATTTCTTATGTATTGTTCAGTATACAACTCTACCATTCTGCTAATACACAAGGAAAGATTAGTGGACATTGGCAAACTAGATGTTAAAAATTGTTACTTTTATAATCTGGGTCCATGCTTATAAAACTTTTTAGTTGAGTCTGAGTTCGTTCTCAAGCTTTTGATTGGTCAGGTTTTGAGTTCTCAAGCTTTTGATTGGTCAGATTTGAGCCTTTATTGGTCAGATTTGAGCCAAAGGCTCAAATCTCAACTAAAAGTTTTATAAGCATGGATACTGAACAAATTTCGAAACGTATACTGTGCCATCTCTTGGTCAATGTCAGGTGTAAATGGATGATAGGCCCAGTATACGTCTCAGTTGTAAGTCTCTCGTTAATAATCGTAGCATTTCTTCCACATCTATTCCTTCATTCTCATCACACTAAATAACAATTATTATTTGTGCCAAGTGCATAAACTCATACATATTTATACATTATTATAATTACATTTGCTATAATTATTCCAATTAATAGAAGTTAGTCCTTTATTGAAACAGAACATATTGGAATGGGTCGAATTCAATTTCATTTAAAAGTCGTAAAATGTAAGTATTCAACAAGACTGTTTCTACTAAAGTGTATCATCATTTCGATCATCGACGTATGTGTTTTATTGTATACTTTACCCATTACTCCGTCAATAGATCTTTCTATGCCTTTGCAAACAGAGTAAACCCAGATCAGACGGCTCCTGTAGGAACCGTCTGACCAGGGTCTGCTCTGTTTGCTTATGATAATAATACAGAATTATCTGATTCTTCAGTTTCTGTAGGTATAAAAATCCCTTGTTCATAGTGCCATTATAAAAAATTCAGTTAATTAATATAATTAACAAACTTATACGATATAGATTTTTCAACATATATAATCAGGAACCTTGCACCTATTTATGTTTAGTAGCAGTGTTATCTCCAATAAAAGGACACGATTTCGTGCATGCATTTTACCTGAAAAACACGGCCTAACATGCGATCTATAAAAATATTCAGAATTAGTCTTTGCAGTTAAATCGTAGCTAAAGATCTAATAAGATTACTTAGAATTTTATCCAATGCAAGAAAAAAAAGAGTTTCATTGATTGCTGTGGCTGTTTTTCTTTGTTCTTCACTTAATGAAAGGACCCAAAGGAGTTGGAGAAATTGCACTCCCATTTCGCAACAAGGGCTTGACAAATTCATTATGAAACCAATCAATTCAAATTTGTCGATGTTGTCCCTGCAAATCGATGGCAATGTTTGTAGTTTCCTTTCAGAGATAATGATAGGAAGGAGAACCCAGACACGCTTGTTGCGTGCACTTAAACCATGCTACACACAGAGTTATAAGAAGGGCTCTTTGGGTAGATCCTCACAACACCACTTCGTCATAGTTTCCATTCTTTATTGCCAATATTTTCAATAATAATTTTGCCTCAAGTGCGGTAATGACAATATCTCAATACAAAAAAGGATTACAATGGTCATTGAAGAGAGTTCAAGAGGACCCTGCCTCCTTTACCATCAGAAATTGAATTGAAGTTATGAAAATCCTCCACGATGTTGCAATTAATGACAAGGTTAATAAAATACACTATATCAGATGATACCACCTTTGGTTTTTGTACAACCTCAATCATGTTCAGTCACGTGGCAAATTACCTTTCGGGTCATTAGGTCAATAAAAAGGGGCAAGGCTAAGTCCCAGGACGTGTGCATCTGTTTTGGTTATCCTTACCACACTTGTTGGTTTTGATTGTCAAGAGAGACTTTAATAAAAACATGAAAGTTTCCCTTCCAATACTGATTACCGATAAACCACAAATCACCGTGACGGGTTCCCCTCCCTTGCAATATTATCAACCCTTCCGCTTGACGTGAGGACCAGTCTAGCATGTAATTGTATTGTGTATAGGTATTGATAGGGCACACGGTACCTTGTTTACCGGAGTCAGGTTCGTTTCATCCGCGCAGAGGTCGATCCTTCACAAGGGAGCTTACAATTTCAAACGTATAATTACCCTGATAAATTGTATTATTATACCACAGAGGGCAGATGCACTAGAAAAAATGTCATTAATCCGACAGGATTAAGTTTTTGGTACAAAAAACAATATCATAATTTTGACAGAGTGTTGAATTTAAAGGCCACTGCTTCTATAAAGGGCTCCAATAGAGACGTGTAATTAAGGTAGCAAGGTTCAAGATTTGCCCGTGACTTTCTTTGATAAAATAATCAATAAGGAAGGTAATCTTCAGAATGGGATCCGAGCTAAAATATGTTATTTTGACCCCTACGGGCGACAAGTGTCAAACTGAAAGGACCCCTGTCTGCTTCATTTACTCCAAATTTTAACCTGTATAAAATAGAGACAAAAAAGAGAAAACGGACCCTATGGAGAGAGGGTGGCATTGCTTTGTTATTATGCCGAATTGAAATTTGGAAATTTAGATGAGAAAACACAAAATAAATTTATAATTATAGTACAACGTAATGCCTGAAGATAAAATATGAGATTGATGTAATCGTTTGATCAATCTCTGTCTTCAAGATTAAATCAGTTCCTTCAATATTAATGTAAAATCATTGACTGAAATACAAAAGTCATTGACTGAAATACAAAAGAAATTGAAAGGTTATAATCATAACACTCTTGTCTCCGAGTGAATCAAAACATTGCAATTAAGACTTGTGACAAAAATTTGCAATTTCACTTCTTTCGTTTGAATGATGCGATATTCTATTGTCCAATAGATTTTTATGTAATGGTTAAATGAAAATGGCTCTTAAAGACATTCATGTACTTTCATAAGTATGATCGTACCTCATTTATCAAGGAGAACCAGTCTATTATTATCATATATAATGATATCATCAAAAGATATAAAATATAATGAAATAGCTAAATAATTGTCGGATGCTATTATTCAAAATTTAACCAAAGACTTGTATACATGTTTTCTCACGATTTTATGAAATGCTACTTCTATTTTTATTGCTTATTCTGTTTTAACCCTTTACTCCATAATCCCACCCTTTTAACTCCTTTACAAACAGTATAGACTCATATCAGACTGCTCCTATAGGAGTTGTCTGGTCATCTTCTGCTCTGTTTGACAATGAATTAAAATAGATTTGATTCTATAGTAGTTTCTGTCATGGCGGCCAACAATTCCTGTCTAATAAAAATCAACGCATTTATATTCATGCTGTCATTATTTCTTACATGGAATATTAATGAAGTAAAATGTTAAATTTATACACCTATCTTGTGGTTTGTACTGAGCATTTAAAATAAATAGATTGCAAAAACTTTATTAAATATCATTTATTTTGGTTTCGAACCGTCTAATTCAAAATTTTATTTGATGTAAAACAGATGATCAATGTCCCGAAATATCACAGGTCTTTTTAACCCTTTCCCTTATATAAACGCCTTTTCACGCATTTGCAAACAGAGTAGACTCAGCTAATACGGTCCCTGTAGGAGCCGTCTGAGCAGTGTCTACTCTGTTTGCTTAGGACAAAATATAGATCTGATTCTACAGTTTTTGTCTAAGCAAAAAATCCCTAAAATTTACATCATAAAATTTCAGCTAATGAATATTTATAACGTCATTATTTCTTACATGAATATTGAACAGGGAAAGGGTTAAGTATTTTTAATTGAAGACGAAATATTCATCCACCTATTTTCTTGATGATGACATTTTTATGGTGTTTGAATGTAAAATATTGTCCTAATGTAAAGTTTTGTTTCTCTGAATTTATTTACATTTAGTAGCGTCAAAATACTTTCATCTCCTGAGATTAACATTGTTGCAGTATATCTGAAAATATATTTGTTGATCTCGATCATATACAAAACATGTAACCTTGCTCATATAGTCGGTATGTATAAGAAACTGTAGAGAATTCAAACTTATACTAAAAACACGAGCACAATGTAAAAACTTAAAGCACCTTGGATGCATTTTAGAAAATGAAGTATGCCATGTGTTTTTGTACTTCTTGATATTATTTGAATGTGTCGCAACAAAACGAATTACAGGATGGGATAGTTTTTACTCATCAGGTAACTCTCTGTCGTCTTTGTAATTCCACGCGGTTCTATTTCATTATTTATCCTATTCGTTTTCTCCTTTTTTATAATTACTTCTTCTTCGATGATAGGGCGATTTTTCATTTTCACAGGTCTTACAGGAAGCAAGTCTCCGAATTGCGCCTACTCTAACCAGCTCGGCGAGATTACCTAGTTTAATACGATGTTACAATCCACGCCAATCTTCAGTGTGTGCTGTCTCTCCCTGGTTTTAATTAGCTTAAACAAGCTCGTCTCTGATTGGCGGGCGAGGATAAATTGACAGTGAAAATTAAATATTAACCAGTTTGATTTATGCGAATGCTGCTAATTTTTAGTTATAATTGTTTCTGAGTGAGAAAACTTGTTACAGCTTTCTGGGAGAGTTCATAGAAATCTTTTTTCTCTTCTAGTTCGATAAGTATATTAGTAAAGCTACCAAGGGGAAATTTGATTATTGTCGAGATTTCCGTCTGGGACGAGCTAAATCAATGTGTTGTTACATCTAGGAGCTTGTCTATAAAGGTTTTGCTGGAGAAATGGTCACAAAGGCCATGCAGGAAAATAAACTTAATATATAATATATTGCTACCAGAACGTCTCGATCCAGTATCTCTATGTCTTATTAGTAAGCTTGGAATTGTATGGAAGCATCATACGCAGTATATTTTTTTAAAGAATAATTTAGTTAAGAAAAATTACCAAGAAAGACGGCAGACGACAAATTGTGTCAGACGACAATGTCAGTCGTGGAACTGTTTAGAACCATATTTATATATAATGCAACCCGTAATGCAGGTACTGTAAATAAGTTGAGAGATACCAACAATGCGGGAAAACAAGCTCTTGTCGGGAAAATCTATTTAGAAAATACAAAAGAAATATTGGTCATATTTACAGTTTATATTTGAAAACTGCATAATTAATACGTTCTATTTTCTGGGAAAATATGTTAATAATAATGATAACCGAATTATTAGTTAAACCTTACAATACAAAGTATAACTGTCCACCACTGTTAAAAGGTATATTTCATTCATTATGAAAGGGTATAATTGTGAGAGGATTTTGAGTGACAAACAGTGCGGACCCGGATCAGAAGGCTCCACTGGGAGCCCTCTGATCTGGGTCTACACTGTTTGCAAATACCAGCCAACTTGTTTCCTGCATTCAAAGAATTAAGAAAATGTCATTTACATAAAAACTGTATTGAAGTGTGATCAGACCATTTCTGTCTTAGCAACATTTTCCTGCATGGATAATCATGGCAGACTCCGCCCGATATGGCCATTTATTAACTGGTTATTGTATATTGTTATATTATACAAGTAAATTACAAAGTTATGCCAAATAGTCTAGAATCATGTCTACAATACTTTTGTGAAGCAAACAGAGCAAAGCAGACCCTGTTCAGACGGCTCCGACAGGAACCATCTGATCGGGGCCGCCGTTGTCAAAGGGGGTTTCCATGGCATAAGGGGTTAAAGCAGGTAAAAAAGACAATATGCGACTTCTTGTTACTGTAATCACCATAAAGATAAAACAACAGTTGAAAATGTAACGTCTGATAACCGGTTATAGAAGGGTTAATACAATATGTATATCAATACTTATATGCCTTTTATTAATAGAAGTGTATAACGTTAAACATATGTATGCCTATTGTTCCTATAAGAGGGAGGCACACATTAGACAAACAATATAGATCCAGATCGAAAGAGCCTTCTGATCAGTGTCTGCATAATTTGATTCACATACTATTGTCTAAAGGCAATGTCGGCAAAATAACTCTTTATGGAAACACAAAATAAAATTAGTCAAAATATCTACATGCAAGTGCATTTAGAAATTAGTCTAAAATGGATAAATACAGTACATCCGCTTAAACAGGTAGTTTAGTAAAGTTCAGTAAAGAAGAATTTAGATCTATCTTATAAGGCAGTTGACGCTGATTAATGAAGCGTGAAGGGGTGGGTTCTGCATGAGTTCCACATTATGTAATCCCCTTCAAGACTATATTTAGATCCAACCTCTTTGAATTAATCTACCAAAAAGGAGCACTAACTAGAGAAAAGGAAAAGTTAGAATTGTGTAGTTTTTAAATTATTTTGATAAATAGAGCATTTGCTCCTATGGAGCAAATGCTCTATTTATCACAATGGTTTCTAAATGTGACTTTTACAGAGGCGCCAAAATGCGTCACTAGGATGGAATGTGCTAAGCCTTCACCTTCCTCAAGAACCACAGCAATACTAATTTTAACCCTTCACTATTCACGCTATTCACGTCAATATACCTACCTGTAAATAGTGAAGACCCAGATGAGACAGCTCCTGCAGGAGCTGTCTCACCAGGGTCTGCACTATTTACAAGTTGATTGTGCAACCAGTGCACTCCACAGCAGTGATTGCACAGCGAAATACTTGTACACAGTGAAGATATATGTAATTATACAACAGGGCATGGGTAAAGAAGGAGAAATGTATTTTAAAATTCAGCAAGAGAAGGGTTAACTTCTAGTTTACTGGAATGTTGTACTGTATTGCAATACAAATAAGTATGCTGATGAAAACTGCGTAAAAGCATTCTCAAAGTACGGTGTAATCACTGATATGTCTAAAACAAGTAAGTCATGCATTTCAATCTAGTGCAATGCTCACATTTGTCCATCTTTATACAACAATATCATTTGACACAATCGTCGTGCAGTTATTTGCCTATTTCTATTTAATGCGCTTAGATTCGCAACTGATCCAAAATCATTTAAGATTTAATAAAACATGCTGTTAAGATCTTGCATGAACCTCATTTCTGAAAGAAAATGTTTAAAAGCCATAATTGTCATTTAGAAATAAAAAAAAAGATGGTCGGAAGAATCGAAGGAAATGGCGGACCGTTTTACGTCAATCGGAATTTTAATCACAGCTGCATGTGCCCTCGGGGATCTTTCTGCACAATTTTAATAATTTATAACAAGACTCTTTCTCAATGGCATATTTCAAGTGTTTCCATATATCGCCTATGCCATTCATTAAACGCACGTGACCTAACAGCGCATGCGTGTTTTGATTTGGCTGACATTCAGTGGACGGCGGTCGAACTAATTCAGCAATAGATTAACTGACCAAAATAAACAAGCACTTCACTCTGAGTGTATGGCATTTTTCGCCGCTGAAGCTCTTGACTTTTAACTCGGTATAACCCGATATGGCCAATCATCTAGACAGCATCTCTACCGTGTCAAAGTCTTCACAATCCTGCCACAACGGAAGATAGTGTCAATCAATTCAAAACTCTAGTATTTAAAATGTGTAAACTCGTCTGGTACAACTGACATATTCTTTGATGTTTAATTTGTTTACAATATGACTATTACCATCTTCTCTAAAATTAACCTTTAACACTCAAGCGGCGAAAACGTGATTACCTATGTAAACAGTTTGGGTCAAGATCAGACGCCGCATCATGCGGCGTCTCATCAGGATCCAAACTTTTTTGACACTTTGACCATATTTTTGCAAAGAAATAAAATAATTTTATTTTAGGAATTAAGAACAGACGACAATTGCTGCAGACGAAAAATTACTTAGCGTGCAAATTGTTAAGAAACGGTTATTGAAAGTCTCGACATGGACATGTCTGAGAAATACGACACCTTCACGGACAGCTTTGCTATAACATTATTAATGGTCCTCCGCGGCTTTAGAAACATGTTGTTCAAAATAAGCGGAGAATCCCGTATTCACTGTTTCAAATAGGTGTACACCGGGTATTACTTATTCATCGTGACGTCACTGAAGTGAGTAAAAGCAATTGTATGCATACAGTCAAACTTCTCTAATGCGGCCACCAAAACAGGTCTGATTATACATCTTAAAAGCAGGTAATAGCTTAATGCAGGACGCAAGCTATGCAGAAAGATCCTGTAGCTTTCTGTATTACTTTTGTTCTGCATTAAGCAACCACCTGCTCTTATCAACCCCCATGTGTATTAAGTGGTCACTATAGAAGATTTCACTGTACATTCATGTTACTGAAATACGATTGATCTATACCTCTCATTATTCAAACTCTGCATTGCTGGTACTCATTAGAATTGCCCTTGCGATGCGATTTTAAGGACAGCTAGAAAGACATGGAATTGTGGATAAATACAGAAAAACATTTTACCCAAAATTCCTAAATACACCTTGAACTGATTAATGGTAGTATTGTCATCTACTTACTCTTAACAATGATTATGCATCTCTTGAACAAAATATGTGTACAGTAAAATTTCTCTATAACGGCCACTAAATTACATCAAGTATTTTCTGTTAAAGGTAGTTGGTTGCTTAAATCAAGATGAATGTAAAACAGAACGCTCCTATAGGAGTGTTCTGTTTTACTTTCACCCTTTAAGTAGCCACCTGCCCTAAATACCAGCTAATTAACACAATTCAGTGGCCGTTATAGAGATGTTTAACTGTATACTGTTTTTGAGCATGTCGAACTTTACTCTTTAAATGCTGAATACTCAAAGTGGAATACTCCATAAATGTTTAAAGGTAGCTTTTCATTCGGTACGAAAGGGTATAACTATGTGAGAGGATTTTGAATGACAACTAGTGCAGACCCTGAACAGAGGGATATTTCGAACTATATGAAGAACTAAGTGCCGTAATCTAATGATAAACTAAATTTACATTAGTGTATATACAACAACTGGTGACGAACATTAAAAGGTATGAGATGGATTACATGTACATATAGAGCATTGCAGACTCCATCTATTATGAACATTAAATAACTAATTATTTTATCAGTAAATCGACCTGTTTCCTATATCTTTGTGATATTCTTTACGTAAATAATAATCTCGCTGTAATTACTATTGTCGATCTTTAAGACATATGGCAGCTTAATGCAGAGTGAAAGTCGAGCAGAAAGTTCGTCTGGGAGCTTTGTACATGACGTTCACCCTGCGTTATGCAGTCATGTGTCTTAAACTATTTCAATTATTCTTTTATTAACAGCTCTGATTAGTTAGATTTTATTGATTACGAATACTGGACAGATACATCTTCTTTGAGCCTTTATGTATTTCAATATACCCAGGGTAAATCATGAATACTTGATAATTTCAAATAACTCTCGGCGCTATCCCAAGCGGACACTTTAATACTGTGGTCATTTACACATATAAGCATATATAAAATACTTAACCCTTTCCCTGTTACATACTCATATAAGAAAAAAATACATCATGAACATTATTACTAGCTGATTTTTCATAGTGTTAAAGTTACAATGAAATGTTTGGCTCTGACAAAGACTTAGAATCAGATCTATATAATGCCATAAGCAAACAGAGCAGACCCTGATCAGACGGCTCCTATAGGAGCCGTCTGATCTGGGTCTACTCTGCAAATGCGTGAACATGTGTTTATATGAGGGAAAGGATTAAGAGAAGCAACTATTTGAGATTGAATGCGATCTTCATTCCACAAGAGTATTATATACCAAATGACAACGATCCTCCCGCACGCCAGTGGCTGTCCAAATTGAAAAGTAGCGGTGTTTTTCTTTTCTTTTTTATTTGTCAGATAAAGTTGTAACAGGTTTAACCAATGTTTGTGCTTTATGCATGGTTTCAGCATATGCTAACATAAGAAAACAAGAAATACTCTAATTATCCTAGGTGTTTTGACAGATAAACTTTGGCAAATAACGGAGACCCAGATCAAACTACAGAAGGAACAGTTTAATCAGGGCCACATAATTTGCTACTATGACAGTCCAGAGACATATACATACATGTGTGTATTCATGTCTCTGATCAGTCTAATTCAATTCTTTACTCCATGAATATTGCTGTAAGAGGTAATGACATCATGAATATCGATAAGATTATTTTTTTATAATGCCATATGAAATATTTGACTAAGGAAGAAACTGTATTGTTATATCTATTACGCCTTTAGCAAGCATAGTCATCTGATCTGGGGTTTATCTGTTTGCAAAGGCGTAGTTATGGAGTAAAGGATGAAAGTTATCCAAAGATGCCAAACTGACCTACCCATTGAGAGGGGGAATTGGATGCCCGTTTACTTAGATTAATTAGAGTAAACACAGTACATTTCGTAGACCAAACTAACGGAGTCTTATGGACAACATTTGAAATCTTTGCCAGTGGCGTTTAATCCTCTCCTCACGAACAAGTGTCACCGGAGGCGAGACTAGACTCAGAATTAGACTACAACTTAACATCTCCAGAGGGTAAGTTTTCCAAAGGCAGATAACATATAATCAAATAAAATGTCATACTATTGATTAGAATTACGAGATTATTTATGTGTTATTTCGTCTTAGATTTACTCAAAACTCCACAAGACGCATTACGTTTCATGCATTTTACGAAATATGCTATGACAAGTTCATAATTATAAATGTAATTATATTGGGGTTTCAATTTTTCTTTGACAGTGTGTTGCCACTTTGTCAGAACACCACAAAGTATGATTAATCATCCGTTAGTGAATGTTGAATCAGTTTACATATAATTTGCGATACGATATTTTAACACAATATATACATACAGTGCAATCTCTATCAGAGGTCAATACAAAATGCGTAAATTAAAACATGTTCAAGAATAACTTCTTGATATCTCCACCAAATCTTATGTTGTGACCACTCTTTAGAATCGTCTCGAAGAGACGATTCTAAAGAGTGGTCACAACATAGGGTTTGGTGGAGAAATGACGATTTTAATAACTGAATACGCACGTTTATATGTCGCTCTGTCTATAAAGCGACCGCTTAGTGACTGTAAAATCAAGCAACTGCTTAACTCTTTGAATGCGGGAAACGAAAGCACTGTCATTTGCAAACAGTGTAGACCAAGGTCAGAAGACTCTTAAAGGAGCCCTCTGATCTGTTTATCATTCAAAATCCTCTCTCAAAGTTTACCCTTGCATACAGTATGGACTCTAACAATAAACAATGACAAGTAGCTATTCCATTCTTAAATTCAGCGTTAAAAAGTAAGGCCGCAAACACCTGTGGGAGTTTTATACATAAACTTCTATAAGCAGACAGGACAAATAGCTTCTACAGGAGTCTGGTCTGGGTCTACTCTGTTTGCAAAGGTGTAAAAATGTATATGGAGTAAAGGGTTAAGCTTCAGAATAAAACTTCTTTTTGTTGGTCGTTGAGTTGATGAGGTTTAACTGTTGTAGTTAAACTTGCGATGCTCTTTTTTTACATTTAACTATTTACCTTATGCATATTCAAATGAGAATCAAGGACATATGAATATGTATTAGTTGTTTTAATGTATATGAATACAAGATGTTTTCATCTCGACAGAAACTGTGGAATCACATCTATATTATCATTATTATATATACTCGTAGATAAAGAAGAAAGCATACCCCTATCAGGCGACTCCTACAAGAGGCGTATTATTAGGATCTACTCTCTTTGCAAAGGCGTCAAAAGGCGTATCTGTGAAGTAATTGGTTAACCCTTTCGGCGCCAAATTTCTAAATGTCGTCTACAATCTAAGCTTGTTAAATCATTCAGTAAAATAAGGAAATGAGATAAATAAATGCAAATTTCAAAGGAATAAAGCACATATATAGAAATCGAGATTGAGACAAATAGTTAAGTCCATGATCAGACGCCGCCTTGAAAAGGCGGCGTCTGATCTGGGACTGCACTATTTGTCGTGGTGCATTAATGCGACTGCGGCGGTGAAAGGGTTAAACATTGTCATCAATGTCTGCTATATCTACAGTGTATATGGTCTATGTATCGCTTCATTGTACTTTTACTGCAGTAAACATTTATGGTTGCTATACCAAAACACGCTTCTCCAAAACATGTTTCACCAAAACATGCTTCACCAAATCAAGCACCGTGTAAACCAAAACATACGATACCAACTTATCAAAACCCAAAACATGTTTCACTAAAACATACTGAACACAAAACGTGTTTCACCAATACACTATACAAAACACACTATACCAAAACATAATTCACTAAAACATGCCATATCAAAAATTTTGAAACTTCAGTAGATGGAGAAAAATACATAACGCAATTTTAACAACGATATGAGAAAAACTCTGGGAAAACGTGGCATGATATGACGTACATGTATACCTTCTGTGCCAAATTAATTCCATCGGCTAAAACTATAGCTTGCTTCAGGTTTCAAACATGTCTTCAATTTCTCTAGAACAGCATAACCAGATTATCCAAGAGTTTAAATCATAATAAGACGCAAAGTACCTCGGCGTCTCATCTGGATCCAATATGTTTGTAAATATTATACCAGTGATTCTCATATGGCGGTAAAGGAGTTGAAATACTATTAACCCGCCTCTTTAATACTGAGTTTGGATTCAGATAAGACGCCGAGTTTTGCCGAGTACTCGGTGTCTGCTCTAAGGCCCGACTTGTTGTCCTTCTTTGTTTTCACACACAAATACTACACATTGAATTTTTGTAAAAATGAAGCCAGTTTAAAATTTGTGTTGACATTTTTGGAAGCAAGATACTTATTAACTCTTTGCACGCTAGCGGCGGCACTGTGATTACCCATGCAAACAGTTTGGATCTAGATGAAACGCCGGATAATGCGGCGTCTCATCAGGAAATAAACTATTTGTCATCTTGACTATATTCTTGCAAAATGAGAGAAAGTTTATTTTTAAAACTGAAGCAGACGATTGTTGCAGACGAAAAATACCTCCGATAATTCCGAAAAGTTAATCCCTAACCCGCTATCCGCGATTTGACACGCGAGTGCAAACAGCTTGGATCCGAACTACTTGGCCGTCTCATCAGGATCCAAGCTGTTTGACACTTGGTCAAAAGTAACCCAATAGCTTGTTTGAATGGGATGATATTGGAGATGACATTACTTTTTCACGTTTGGGGGGGGGGGGGGGGGGGTGTATTGGAGAGATAGTGTAAAAAGTTATACTAGGAATTTTTCAGTGAATTTTATTTTTGCTTAGACAAAAACTTATTTCATAAGCAAATTGAGCAGATCTTGATCAGACAGCTCCTTTAGGAGTTGTCTGATCTTGGTCTAATCTGTATGCACGTGCGTGAAAGTCTTTATGCATATCTCTATTTACGCATAACGTTCGCCCCTTATTATTATGTTAACTACCTGTCAAAAGACTCAAACTTTGACTTCTCGTACAAGTGACGAGCAACGGTGCTTTCAATGTGCTTGCCGAATAGTGTGATCCTACCCACGGTAGGTCTAACCAGTGTCTAAATTAATTCTGTATTCGTTTAAAAAATAATGACATCATAAATATTTATCAGCTGAATTTCATATTTGGTACATGAAAACAGTAGCCTAATATTTTGCCATGGCAGACATTTTAGAATCAGGTGGTTATTATTACATACGAAACACGAACAGACCCTGATAAGACGGCTCCTACAGGATCCGTCAGATCTGGGTCTACTCTGTTAGCAAGGCATGGAAGGGCGTAATTGATTACTTTCTATGACGAAACACGACTGATAATAAGAGTAAAATATGTAGACAACGACCAACGTTGTTTATCTGACGTGACGGCTGCTCTGGATCAATACTGTTTGAGATGTAAAAAAATATTTTTCTCGGGACTCAAAGATATTGTAACAAGTGCAACATACATATTTTAATCATCAAACGAGCACACATCTTGTTACTTAATTTTACAGTCCTCGGATATCGACTGACGAATTACATGTATACAATGGTAGGTAAATGATAGGACTATTCCTGTAACCCTTTACCTGATAAAGGGCCCCTGTAGCCCCATTCCGAACAAAGTAGACTCATATTGTATAGGACACGTCTGACTAGGGTCTGCTCAGTTTGCTTAAGCAATAATATAGATCTGGTAATACAATGTGTGTCCTTGCCAAAAAGGCGTGTGTTCATTTTCCATTATAAAAGATCTATAACTAATTAATATTCATGATGTTATATGAATATTCACGATACGCCTGTCTATCTATTTGCAAACAGAGTATGATCAGATCAGATGGCTCCTGTAGGAGCCATCTGATCTGGGTATGCTCTGTTTGCTTATTATATAATATAGATATAATTCTACAGTTTCTGTCATGGCTAAAGATTCTTGTGTCCATGTGCTATGTTAACAATTAATCTAATTAATATTCACGATGTCAAAATGTCTATGAATATTCATGGGGTAAAGGGTCAAAGGGTTAACCCTTTCCCTCATATTGACGACTTTTGACGACTCTGTAAAAGTCACTTTGTGAAACCATTGTGATAAATAGAGCACTTGTTCCTGTATGAGCGAATGCTCTATTTATCACGATGGTTTCAAACTACAAAATTCTAAAATTTTCCTTTTCTCTAATTATTGCTCCTTTTCGGTAGATTTATTCAAAGAGGTATCTAAAAATAGCCTATGAGGTAATGGATTAATACACATTTACTCTTCTCAGATCAAGTCGGTTAGTCTAGTACAGGGGACTATAATTTAATAATGCTAAATTCATATTCCAGTTGACCAAACTCTCTGCTACGTCACCGTGCTATGACTGTTGAAGTTGCTTCTTTGTTTAAACATTTGTCAACCCTCCATATCGTTTCACGGATGCGGGTATACAGACTGTCAACGAACAGCGCTGACTTTTACTTTTACCGGGTCAAGGGTTCTGTCTCTTTGATTCTTAACTTTTTGCACGCTAGAAACGAAACTGTGACTACATGTTCAAACAGTTTGTATCTAGATGAGAGTCCGCATGAAGCGTAGGATCCAAAATGTTTGACACTATGTTCCTATATTTGCGAAAGAAATGAGACACATTTTATTTTAAGAATTGAAGCAGACTACAATTATTGCAGACGAAAAGTTACTTAGCGTGCAAAGAGTTAACCCTTTCCTTCATAAATACGCCTTTCTACGCCTCTGTAATAACCATTTCTTGAAACCATTCTGATAAATAGAGCATTTGCTCCTATAGGATCAAATGCTCTATTTAAATCACAATGGTTTCAAACTACAAAATTCTAAAATTTTACTTTTCTCTAGTTAATGCTCCTTTTCGGTAGATATATTCAAAGTGGTCGGATCTAAAAATAACCTATGGAGGAAAGGGTTAATAACCTTTGGTGAATTTGTTATAACCATTACAAATGTTTGGATCTAAATGAGTCTCAATAGAATCTAAGTTGTTCATCGCTTTGTTTGAATTTAAATTAATCTAGTTTGAGAATTCATAGCGGCAACGCTGTTTACGGGTATACAAAACTTGAAGTGCTACGAGTTAAAACTGTTCGTGTATTAGGAATCGTCAATCACTCGTTTTTTATGAATTGAAATTTCAGGAACGAGACACGGCCGATGTGACGACGATACTCGAGCAGCCCTCTGTGCCCCTGGAAGACCCCGACACGTGCAAAATGTCGGATGTCATTACAAGCGGATCACGCTGCACGTGCCAAATTTAACTGGACACTAGGAATGGCTACAGTAATTGGGCACGTGCAGGGGGTGCAATCTGATATTAAATGCCTGATTATTGTTATTGGGTGCAACACTTTCAAGACAGAGTGTCAGTTCTGAGTAAAAGTGTGAACTTTCTTCGATATGAGTATTATACCAGGGATATATGTTAAATTCGGCAATATACTGCATTAAGATACAAATCTGTCAGTATCGTCTCCATAATAATGATAATATATTTAATTTCTCTTTATTTCCTCCATAGGGTTTGGTGGAGAAATTAAGAAATTATTCTTGCAACTGTTTTAATTTACGCATCTTATCTAGACCTCTGGAATTATGATAATACAAATGTTCAGCATGCTACGTACAATTGTGTAGTGAGTTTTACAAACTGATATAATACAGATGAAAACATCCATTCAGACTATTTCATACTATGACAATTTGGTGGCATTAAAGCTTTACTTTAAAAAATTACGCAGACGACATTTTGTGCCGATGATTTTTATTACTTGATTTATTTATTTTTGATTTATTTTTTTCAATTTTGTTCATTATAATCATTATGATTTTAAATGTATTAAGTTCTGTGATAAATAAATTCAATAAGCTTAGTTTCCGTGATATAAAGTCAAAACTAATGCACATTATATATGCTCTATGCTCTATTTTAAGACTGACTATTATTCAGTGGCATACAGTAGAACCTGTTGTAAGCGGACATTCATTCATTAAACAGGAGTCTTAAAAGGCAGTTGGTTACATAATGCTGGGCAAAAGTAATACAGATATCTCCTATAGGGACTTTCTGCATAACTTTTGACCTGTTTTAAGCTACCACCTGTCTTATAGACCCATAATTAGGCCTCTTTTTATAGCCGCTTAACCCTTTACCTGATAGGCTATTTTTAGAGCCAACCTCTTTGAATAAATCTACAAAAAAGGAGCACGAACTAGAGAAAAGGAACACTTCAGAATTTTTTTAGTTTGAAACCATTGTGATAAATACAGCATTTGCTCCTATAGGAGCAAATGCTCTTTTTATCACAATGGTTTCACAAATTGACTTTTACAAAATCGTCAAAAGTCGTTAATATGAGGGAATGGGTTAAAACAGACTACAAACAAATGCTACTATGCATATCTAATTTTTGTACATTGTGAAAAAATATATACAGCAATCAACCCGACACATTTCTTTGTTGTAAAACACCACATTTGAAACCAACGAGCGGTAAAATCAGTTCATTACAGAATGGTTTATAATATTTGCATATGCTATGTACAATTAACATTTTACTCCATCAATATCCATGACATACTCCATCCATTATGATCATTAATTAACTAGGTTTAACATTGTCACATGAAGCAAGTGAATACATAGATATCATAAACAATATAGAACATTCTATGCTAAATAGCTATGCTAAACATAGAATACATATCTATGCTAAACAGTATAAAATATTCTATAATCAAACAGAGAAAATCCTGACCAAACTAGTCCTACGGCAGCGGTCTGATCTGGGTCTACTCTGTTTGTAAAGGCGGCAAAATGAGTCTCTATGGGGTAAAGGATTAAAGGCATAACAGAAATCCGATTACATCTAAATCAATATTTATAGAAAGATAAACGACCATGATTGTTCATGATAATCATAAGTCTCCTCATTTTTTATAGCTATTGCGGAGATAATCAAAAACTAAACATCATTTGTTAACGCTATTATAACAATAGACACATTGTTCAACTCTTTCCCTCATAGGTGCATGCTCTAATACTAAAACGTTTTTTCATGCCATTGTAAACAGATTAAACCCAGATCAGACAGTTCCTTTAGGAGCCGTCTGATCAGGACCTGCTTTGTTTTGAAATGTGTTGAATGAAATTATAATAGTTCTGACTCTACAGTTTCTACCGATACCAAAACATCATTTGCACATAAGCTATTATAGAATTTCAGCTGATAGCTATTTATGGTGTAATTATTTATTTCATGAATATTCAACAGGGGAAGGGTTAAGCAATTTGTGCTTAGTGTTCCTAAAAAGGGGGACATGTGCAAAAAATGTAGACCCAGGACCTGGAGGACCCCTTTGATCAGGATCTGCACTGTATGTTTCATATTATTTTCTAATATAGCATTGGTAAAATGCTTCTTGAAGAAACACTTCTCAAAATGAAAATTTGATAATAATACGTATTTGGGCTAGTGTACTTAGACTCAGATCAGACGGCTCATGTAGGTTTGCTTTGTGGAATAATATGGATCTAGATGCCACCGTTTCTACCGACTAAACCTTCCTGTGTTCATATGCCAACATAAAAAATAATCTAATTACTATTTATAATGTCATTATTTTTCATAAAAATGGTCACCAGTTAAAATACCATTCGACGTGTTAGATTCATTCCATTAACAGTTTGGATTCCTTAACACGACATGCCATAGAATTAATCTCGTATAATATTTTAATTGAACTGAAAAAATAAAACGAAACACTTATTTTCAGGATGATATTTGAAGCAGAAAATATGGCCGTATTTTAAAGCACCGTCAACATTAAATTACTTCAATATTAGTTTACGACTTTTCGTTATTTCAATTCTTCTTTACATGATATTTACAGCAGATCAATTCATGGACACATTTTATATTGAACAAACAAAAATGCACTGTAACGTTGTCAGATTTTCACAAGTTCGAATAAGTGAAAATATTGTATATATTGTTTCAATTTTCACCATATCAAAACTTTAAACAACAGCAACAAGTATACTTGTCATTTATACATACGTATAGAGAGCTACAGATAAATGCGCATGCTCTAATACTAAAGCCGCCATTTCTCCACCTAACTATATGTGGTGGCCACTCTTTAGAATCGTCTCTTCGAGGCATTTCTAAAGACTGGTCACAGCATATGGTTTGGTGGAGAAATAAGATAGTTATTTTTGAAAATGTTTTAATCAACGCAGCTTAAATGGACATCTGCGTATATATTATATTTTAGTATAATTTCTGCTTTGTATTTCATAATTATGCATGAGCAACAAACGTGATATATAAATTCCAAATTAGTAATCTGGTTTTATATGACCCACATTCATTATATATAATATTTTGTTTCATATATTAATAAAACTCTTACAGAAATCACGCGCTTTTACCAAAGATAAATAATATATATTAGCATATATTGCATATATGTTAAATTCATTTAGATGGACATATATACTTTGTTTTATACTTTTAATCATACGAAAAGCATACATGGTGTCTTTGAAAGTTGTAATATTGTTGGGTTTTTTCAAAACAAACAGGTTAAGATACTATAATTTAAACCAATTCAATATATGCACGCAAATATACAGTCAATATAGTGTATATGTTTATTTGCCCAACTATAGCATGGCTAATCCAGTTTCGAATATAAAATTATTGATGCAATTGATCTGACAAAAGCATTTTAAAAGGAATTATTTTCCTGTAACTTTACAACAGCTTAACGTAAATAGGATCTGCTTATATTATATTAATATTACCAAGCGTTTAATCACAGTTTGACTAACATTGTTCCATCTATTTCCTTTCCTTAAAAGCAGAATTATTGTTTTATTTATCAATAATACTTTTTTTATTTTATAATTTGTTATCGAAAACACCACGGTATAATAAAATATAAATGCAAATGGGTGTTTCTAAATTGGCAAAACAATTGGTAATATTTAAACAATACATTATCAAATTTTCAAAAGAAGTAGTAATACTGATTTGGATAATGACGATTTCCGTATCCGAACGTTGTATAATATGTTGATACGGTGATATCAAAAGCTAAAATTAATAACAGATAATTATTTTCACAAAGTATGTTCTTGGCCATCGATTAAATACCATATATGATTTATACATATACTAGGATAATTAGACATGCCATTTCAAGTATGTGAAAAAAAGATATTTTTTTTAAATACTAATAAATGTATGGCTATAAAAAAAGAAATGTTATTTCCAAAGACAAAAGCTGTTATCATCCGTTTGGTTTAATTTATGTTGAATTCTTTACCACTTTATTATAAGACACTAGAACGAAATACAGTTCATAAGCGAAGATCATTTAACATCCATGCACAATAAATTTATCATTATTTCGTCGGAGTGAGACTATGGTGTATCTAGAAATATGAATCATCATATTGAAATCATTTTACTAAAAATGTAGAAAAATAGTTTCCCTTACCTCGGCTACACAAAGCTTATCCGTTCGGAAAATTTGCCTCAGGAGTTTGGATGCCAGCATCCCATATCAGCCCAGCCACCATGTAAAACTCGCCTTCATTCTTGTTCATTTATACGGGTGACAATTGGTTCTCCGACACACGCAATTAACCAATCAGAGACATCGATACTCTGGCCGTAGTGCTGGAGCACAGAGCGATGACAGAGCACCTGCAAGCTTAAAGAAGCATGTCATGTCTTTTGCCAAATAATTAACCGTTATATCTTATCGGTGATCTCGGGGGCATGAACAGATCTTTTATGTTTTATTGGCTGCTTATTACTAAAATATATCCGTGCCACTAAAATGTGCCAGTTTTGGGCCCCGACGTATTTACATATTTTATGTAGGGTAGTCTATTAGATACTTTTTCTCGGTGTTACTGGAATCGTTCTCAATACTGGAACCAATTGGATATAATGCAACTTTGAACTAGAATGTTCTGAAACATCCTTACATAATTAACTCGTTTGCTGCCATTGGACAATTTTTATCACCTTTGAAAACAGTTTTGATACATATCATTAGGATCAAAATTGTTTGATATCGTGGTTATGTATTTGGAACAAAGGGAAGAAAATTCAACAATAAATACTGTAGCAGACGACAAAGTTTCCTGATTTATAGCTTATGTACCTAAAAAAAATGTTAAAGTTTTCAGTGTCCCTGTAAGTCAGTTTTCTTAAGTATAAATCTTTTTTAATCTATAACGTAGTACAGGTCTATTCCAGATGTGTGTAATAATAACGAAAATCAACATGTAAAATGTGGTATACATAAGAGAAAAATAGCAAGGGTGTTTATGAAATTCAAATATAAAAGTAGTAATAGCAGTTATTGTAACAGAACTGCTGGTACTATAAGAAGTAGCATCATCTGTAATAGTAGTTATGGCATTAATAGTAGTAATCGTAATTGTAGCAGACCTAGTGGCACTAGAACTAGTAGTAGGTGTGCTAGTAATAGTAGTAGTAGTAACAGCAGTAGGGGGTTATATAACTGATGAAAGGTGTTTGCAAGTGAAAGAAGTAGCAGTAGAAGTATTAATAGAATAAGTAGTAGTAGTTGTAGAAGTAGCAGCAGCAGCAGCAGCAGTAGTAGTAGTAGAAGTAATAGCTGTAGTGTTAGAGTAGTAGTAAATAAAAAACAGTAGTAACAGTAGCAGTAGTAGTTGTTGTAGTAGTAGTATCAGTAGTAGCAGCAGCAGCAACAGTAATGATAGAAGTTGTTGTAGTAGTAGTAGTAGTAGTAGTAGTAGTAGTAGTAGTAGTAGTAGGAGTAATAGTAGTAGTAGTAGTAATAGTAGTAGCAGTAGTAATAGTAGTACAAGTAGAAGTAGTAGTAGTAGTAGTAGTAGCAGCAGCAGCAGTAGTAGTAGTAGTAGCAGTAGTAATAGTAGTACAAGTAGAAGTAGTAGTAGTAGCAGCAGCAGCAGCAGTAGTAGTAGTAGTAGTAGTAGTAGTAGTAGTAGAAGTAGTAGTAGTAGTAATAATAGTAGTAGTAGAGTAGTAGTAGCAGTAGTACAAGTAGAAGTAGTAGTATCAGTAGTAGCAGCAGCAACAGTAGT
Source organism: Azorinus chamasolen (assembly GCA_963576725.1). Lineage (NCBI taxonomy): Eukaryota > Metazoa > Mollusca > Bivalvia > Cardiida > Solecurtidae > Azorinus > Azorinus chamasolen. Next base: position 70,341,349 of record OY755243.1, read on the forward strand.
AGTAGTAGTAGTAGTAGCAGTAGTAATAGTAGTACAAGTAGAAGTAGTAGTAGTAGTAGTAGTAGTAGCAGCAGCAGCAGTAGTATTAGTAGCAGTAGTAATAGTAGTACAAGTAGAAGTAGTAGTAGCAGCAGCAGCAGCAGTAGTAGTAGTAGTAGTAGTAGCAGTAGTAATAGTAGTACAAGTAGAAGTAGTAGTTGTAACAGCAGCAGTAGTAGTAGTAGTAGTAGTAGTAGTAGCAGTAGTAGTAGTAGTAGTAGTAGTAGTAGTAGTAGTAGTAGTAGTAGTAGTAGTAGTAGTAGTAGTAGTAGTAGTAGTAGTAATAGTAGAAGTAGTAGTAGTAGTAGCAGTAGTAATAGTAGTACAAGTAGAAGTAGTAGTAGTAGTAGTAGCAGCAGCAGCAGTAGTAGTAGTATCTACTGTCGACAGCTGTAGAAGCAACACTAGTAGAAAAATAATATCAAAATTAGTTTAGCAGCTGTATAAGTAATAGTAGTTGTAATAATAGTTGTAGTAATTGCAGCAGCAAAAATAATAGCAGTGGTAATAGAAGCAATAATAGTATCAGTAATAGTATGAGGTAGTAGTAATATTATCAGTAATAGTAGCAGTAGTAGTAGTAGTAGCAGTAATAGTAGCAGTAATAGTAGCAGTAGTAGTAATAGTAGCAGTAATAGTAGCAGTAATAGTAGTAGTAATAGTAGCAGTAATTGTACAAGCAATAACCCTTTACAAATATCCCGCGTTCAAAGAATTAATATTTTATCTAATAAAACATCATGTAAGACATCCACCATTTATATTTATCTAATTCTGATCTATCCTTACTATACATGCAAAAAGGCGAATTTTATCTTGTAAAGTGTTAACCCTTTACTTTAGAGTAGACCCCCTGTAGGAGTCGTCTGATCAGGGTCTGCTCTATTTGAGCTCTGATTCTGCAGTTTCTAATAATGAGAAACGATCCTGTTTTCATACGCTATTGTAAGACAATCAGCTAGCACAAACAAAAACCACCTTTGTTTTTCGGGGGGGGGGGGGGGGTGTAAGTGATTGTTATATTATTTAGCTAGTAGAACCAGTTGTACGATATAAGCACATCCTATTTAAATTATTACAGTATAACATGTCTTAAGCGGTCATCTATTTATTGAACATAGGAGTCTTAAAAAGCAGGTGCTTGCTTAATGAAGAGTAGTTGTGATATAGGAGCTTTTCTGTATCGCTTTTGTCCTGCATTATATAAATGTGGTATAATAATAATTAAGCTACCACATATTTTAGAAATCCAGATTTAGACTTCTTTTCAATGGTCGCTTAAGACAAGTTCTGCTTTACAGTAAAACCTCTCTATAACGACCACTAAATTACATACAGTATTTGTGTTAAAGGCAGGTGGGTGTTTAAAGCAAGGTGAAAGTAAAACAGAACGCTCCTAGAGGAGCGTTCTGTTTTACTTTCACCTTGCTTTAAACACCCACCTGTCCTAAATACCAATTAATTAACATAATTTAATGGTTATTATAGAGAGGTTTTACTGTATATCAAACATTCATTTCATTAACCCTTTACTTTATAAATACGCAATACGCCTTTCTACGCCTTTTCAAACAGAGTAGACTCAGATCAGAAGGCTCCTATTGGAGCCGTCTGATCAGGGTCTGCTCTGTTGTTTATGAAATAATAGATATGATTCTACAATTCCTTCTAAAGCCAAACATTCCCATGTCCATGTGCCAATATAAAAGACGGAATACGGAATAAAGGGTTAAACACGCAAAAGAGCGATATTCTACTGACGACTATTAACTTACCTCATGAATATGCATATTATGGTTAAGTACATTTACATCAGATTATTTTTTATAAAGCATGAACATATGATTTGTTTTGCTATGCCAGAAGCTATTGAATCATATCAATATCAGACAATAAGCCAACAAAGCAGACCCTGATCAGAAGGCTCTAACATGAACCGTCTGGTTTGGGTCTGCTCTGTTTGCAAGACATCAAGTAATGAGTTAGCGTTTCATTTCCCAAAATAGAAATCTGACCTAAAAGTGTGGTCTGCTAACAATATGTCTTATGTAAATGAGTTGTCTGATGTACAGTAAACACTCTCTATAACGGCCACTAAATTGTGTTAATTAGTTGGTATTTAGTGCATGTGGTTGCTTAAAGCAAGGTGAAAGTAAAACAGAACGCTCATATAGGATCGTTCTGTTTTACTTTCACCTTGCTTTAAGCAGCCACCCGCCTTTAACACAAAATACCTGATGTAATCAAGTGTCCGTTATGGAGAGCTTTTTCTGTATGTGTAGGCTTTCTTACAAATTTATGTAAGAAATAATGTACAGTACACCCCCGATAGTTCGAACACTAAAACAAACATCATTATCGGTCTTTAAGACAGGTGGCAGTTTAATGCACGGTGAAAGTCATGCAGAAATCTCCTAGAGGAGCTTTCTGCATGACTTTTAACCTGCATTAAACAGCCACCTTCCTAAAAAGGCACCAATTCTTCATTAATAAAAGTATTGAGTTTCTAATACATGTATGCATATTGATTGTAATGGAATATTTTTAAACACCGAGCATAACAGATACTGTAGAACCAGAGCTATATTATTCCATAAGGTAATAGAGAAGGCCTAGAACAGAGGCCCCTAAAGGAGCGTCTGAAAACGGTCTAACAGAGCTTGTCTGCAAAGGTCACACAAATGTGTCTCTATGGAATAAAGGGCTTGGACAGAGGAGTACTTGACAGTGTCCGATGGACAAAAAACAAAAGGACACACAGAAAAAATGGAAAAGACATATGTACATAAAAAGCTTAAGATAACATATGGCCAAAAATATTTTAAAACACTCAAAATGTGTATAAACTTAACTAGTTCAGTAACCCTTACAGAGCGGGACACGAGACATTAATGTCCTTTGCAAACAGTGTAGACCCAGATGAGAGGGTTCCTAAGGGAGCCCTCTCATCAGGGTCTGCACTGTTTGTCATGTTACACTTTCCTTTAGAAAATCCCTACTGATTCACCATAACCATAACCTGTTGGAATTTGGAATAGCACATTTGAACTTTCAGCGTTGTAAGAGTTAATAACATTTTTTTTTATTATTATTATTTTATGACAGTCATTGATCAATATAGAAACTTTAACCCTTTACTTGGTATAGCCGCCTTTTGGCGCATTTGCAAAAAGAGTAGACCAATACAGGACGGCTACTGCACGAGCTGTCTAATCAAGGTCTACGAATAAAACAGTAAAAACGAGATACTACGAAATTTTAGCAATAAAGAATTTAATTCTTTGTAGGCAGGTGGCTGCTTAATGCAGGGTGAAAGTCATGCTGAAAGCTCCTCTGGGAGCTTTCTGTGTGACTTTCACCCTGCATTAAGCTGCCGCATGTGTTAAAGATCATTAAGGATACATATTTGCGTCTTCGTAGTATCGAGTTTTTACTGTGATCTGATTCTATTGTTCAGTTTCTGTCTTGGCCAAAATACCCACATGCGTTCATATGTAATTATAAAACCCAACTAATACGTATTCATCGCCACGTCATTATTTCTTACATAAACATTCATATGGTAAATTATTAATGCGGACAACGGATATAACGGGGACTTGGCATAAACATTGTTTCCCAATAGTTTAAACTTTGTTACTTTTTACAAAAAATATCAAAGCGGAATTTGACAGTTTCGAATCAAATTACTGAACCAAAGCGCTTACCTTATCAGAGCTACAGATAAAGGTGCGTACCCAAATACTAAAATCGTCATTTCTCCACCAAACCATATACTGTGATGACTCTTTAGAGGGTCTCAAAGAGACGATTCTAAAGACTGATCACAGTGTAGGGTTTGATGGAGATATAAAGGAGTTATTCTTGAAAATATTTAAATGCACGCACCTTACCTGGACCACTGCCTTATATACGTTGGTGTCCAGCTTTTTCCAACACAAGAAGATCTAGTGGTAGTGTCAAACAGATAAAATTCTACAGAGACGTCCGATTATAAAGTAAAACATGGTTCAAGAGGCCACGGCATTATTAACCTACAGGAGCTGTCTGATCTGGGTCTACTCTGTTTGCAAAGGCATGGAAAGGCATATCAATGGAGTAAATAGTTAACTATTTGAATGCTAGGTTCTAACTGAGGAGTGGTTTTCCATTGTTTAACCCATTCCCTCATAGACTATTTTTGGTACAACCTCTTTGAATAAATCTACCGAAAAGGAGCATTAACTTGAGGAAGGGACATTTTTAGAATTTTGTAGCTTGAAACCATTGTGATAAATAGAGCATTTGCTCCTATAGGAGCAAATGCTCTATTTATCACAATGGTTTCAAGAAGTGACTATTACAGAGGCGTAGAAAGGTGTATTTATGGAGGAAAGGGTTAACATCTTACGTGTTCAATATTCATATAAAATATAATGACATCATAAATACTTGTTGGCTGATTTTTTATGATGGTACAAGAATGCAGGATTTGTTTTACCTTGGTAGAACTTGTAGAATCATATTCATATACCTCCATAAGCAAACAGAGCTATCTGATTCGGACCTTCTCTGTTTGCAAAGGCGTGAAAAAAGTGTTTATATAAGTGAATTGGTTAAATATAGGAGTTTTAAAAGCAGGTGATCGTTAGATGCAATTCGTTTTGCCCTGCATTAAGCCACGACCTGCCTTAGATACCCAGAATTATGCTAATTTTAATGGTCGCTTAAGATCGGCTTTGTTGTAATATTGTGTGTCTCATCTGGACCCAAACTAAGATTATCATGAATTTGGCAGTGAAGGATATTTAAAAAGTTTTGTATTCTGCTCTTGATACTCGAGGTTTCGCAGAATAACAGAAGTTGAACATAATACGTTATAATTTTATGATAGACAGCACAAGAAATATCATCATGGTCAACCCTTCTGTCACTCACCGCGACCTGACTCGCATTTGCAAACAGCTTGGATCCAGATGAGATGCCGAGTAACACAGTGTGATAATTATTAACTCTTTCCCTGTTCTATATTTATTCCAAATTTCAATACCTACTGAATACTCATGGACAAAATAGTTATAATGAAAAACTTAAGACAATTCAGAGAGAAGAAACATATCTATCAAATTCCATAAGCAAACAGAGCAGACCCTGATCAGAAGGCTCCTATAGGAGCCGTCTGATCTGGGTCTACTCTGTTTGTAAATGCGTGAAAACACGTTTATATGAGGGAAAGGGTTAATTAAAGTCACACTATCAACACTTTCAACCCTTTTGACTAATTTGCGATATCTCTTGCAAACCGTTTGGAATTAACCCTCACAACGCTCAATTTTCAAATGGATTATTCCAAAATTCAAACAGGTCAATCTTATTGTGAACATTTAGGGATTAATGTAACATGACAAATGTAACATGACAAACAGTGCAGACCCTGATGAGAGGGCTCCATCTGGGTCTACACTGTTTGAAAAGGATATAGGTGGCTCGTGTCCCGCGCTATAAAGGTTAACAGTGTGTCAACAGGAACCAAAAAAGAAAAGAAATAAAAGAAAACGATACAATTGCAGCAGACGACAGGTAATTTGTGTTGAAAGGGGCTAATATTCCGCCATGGTTTGATGTGGTTCGACATTGGCTTCATCTGCGGCGAGTGAAATAATTTAATTCTACATAGCCCTTACACATCTCCACATAATTATCAATGCTTTTTTGCATACGGTTTTAACCTGATATGAAATCGGTGGAGTTAGTACCTGGTCTGTATCCATTCCGTGTGATACCTAGATCTAGATTTTCGTCACACGTTTACGTGATTGTTTTACTCTTGTCGTTAACAGACGACAAATATTTCAAACAAATAACACTATGGTTTGTCTAAAGGGGAGCAAGGGTGCAAAGAGAGGACGAAAAAACAAGCTTACGAGATGGGCATTCTCTACAGCACAGGTTATCCTAATTGTTGTTCATAAAAATCTCACAACCATTGATTAGTTTTATGGTAGTGGCACAGAGGAGAATTGTGAATGGTTTCCTTTTATGGTTACGAAAAAAAGGACCAGGAACCAGATTAACCCTTCTCGTGCTAAAAAATGAAGTCGGCTAAAACACTGATATATTACATTTTTTACTCTCATCATATACATTCAATGTTTTACGAAACCATTGACTGAGCGTCAAATAGCTTGGACCTTGATGAGACGCAGAGTTACTCGGCGTCTCATCTGGATCCAAACTGTTTCCAAACGACAGTCAAGTCGTGTTTAGTATGAAAAGGATTAACTCTTTTGCTGTCAAATACTGTCGTATGAAAAAATTGTCGTTTGTTGTACTTTTCGTTATTCAAATTTCTCCCTTTTTGTTTAAAAACATTACCACAGTAACAAAGAATTTGGACTCTGATGAGACGCCGAGTTACTCGGCGACTCATATGGATCCAAACTGTTAACATAGGTAATCACAGATGCGATATTGTCAGCGAAAGAATTAACCTTAAGCAAGCTATGTGCACGCTCTGGATAACATTTTCAAACAGTTTAGATCCATATGGCACGCCGGAGATTTCGGCATCTAGTCAGTATCCGACTTTTTTGATAATCTAGTCAAGCCTTTTGCAAATTTCTTTACATATATCAAATTTTGAAATGTAAGCAGACGATAATATATATGCAGAGGACAGTTTGCGTAGCATGCCTAGAATAAACTCTTTGCGAGCTAAGTAATATTTCGTCCACAAAATGTGTCGTCTGCTTCAATTTCGAAAGCTACTTTCTCCTTCGTTTCTCTTTAAAACATTCAACCAGAGTGTTAACCAGGTCGGATCTGAATAAGACACCTTGTTATTTGGTGTCTAATATGGATCTATACTGTTTGCACAGGTACTCACAAAATTCGCAACAAGAGTTAACAAAGGCGAGGGATCTCATCTCATCATCTGTCATAGCGTCGCTCTTGTACCTCTGACAAAGGATAAGAAAATGAATGGATTTTACATAACAACTGATGCTGACTAGTTGACGTTTAAACTGGACGGTAATGGCCGAGGTACGGAGGCGGGCGTCAATCGCTACATGTCGCTCGTCACACCATTTGCTCTTGACTATGTCGGCAACAGGCCCGAGTCCCAAACCTATTCAGATCGGCCACCTTTCACGGGCATAATCTTTAGTGTAATGACTATTTGATTGCACATTTGATTAAGCCGGAGATTACGTTTTAACATTTTCATATTCAGTCATCTTTTGCGGTTGCTTTCACGCGGAATTTTCGGTGTCATCCGAGGTTAAATTGGCGGGCGCTCGCTTACCTGCACGAGTCGTCGCATCAAACGCTCGCGCGAGATTCGGCGAGAGTCGCACACGTACCCGAAGCATATCAATTTGTTTACGGTGGATTCAGGTGAAGATTATGTCTTTTGCAACACCACCGACTCGCTGTATTCAAATATCAAACTTATTAAATCATTAACGATCGAAAGTAACGTTACATGTAGTCGTCACCTCGTTCAACTTAGCGCAGCATCTTGGGTGCACCTCTGTATATGACATGTCCCTGTGGAATAGCTGCTGAGAATTAAGTCTCTTCGCAGGGCTTAACTCTTTACCTGTTCGACATTCTCGTGAGAAATAATGACATCATGAATATACATTAGCAGAATTTTTATAATGGCATATACATATAACTATGCTTTTATAAAAAAAAATTCAGTAACTGTAGAGGGAGGTCAATTATAATTTCAAAAGCAAACAGATCAGACCCTGATCAGACGACCGTCTGGTTTGGGTCTCGTCTGTTTGCAAAATCATGAAAAGGGTCAACTATCTTCCTGATATAAACCCTTTTTGACGTATTTGCAAACAGAGCAGACCCAGATCAGACGGCTTCTGTAAGAGTGTGCGTGTGTTAATATTGTATTATAAATATTCTGCAAATGAATATTGATTATGTTATTATTTCTTACATAAATATTCATCAGGAACTTGGATAATCTCTTTTACTCCATGAGAATGTGTTAAACCATTGCCGAGGAAAAGGTTGTTGTACTCGATTTCACATTTTAAGCTGACGACATTTTTAAACAGAAGACACCTGCAGTCGTATAAAGGATATCTCTGATCTCTAACGTGTTTTTTCACGGTCACACGAGTACAGAGTCCGCAACCACGTGACCATCGGCACTTTTACCTTCAACACTCTAACAAGTCGTCTTCTTTAAAAAACAAAATAAAACACAAACCATAACACTCCCGCTTATTATGTTTAAATAAGTATGTACTTTCTCTTTATTATTAGAATTGCGATTATGGTGTCAACTGGTTTGGGTGAGACGTGGTGTAAATGTTTTCAAAGAGTTTCAAGAAGTCTCCAGTGGCGTGTTAAAGGGTGAAATACCCGTTGAGGAAAAGCGATGAGATTTTAATTTTATCAATCCTTGTTTGAAAATTCCATTAATGTTTTTTTAAATGTGAATCAAGTATCAAAAGTGAATCTGTTTTTTCTATTGTTTGTAACCCTTTTAAACGGGCAAACCCGGCTTATTTTGTAAGTTAATTGAAAACGTAATGAATTTTAACCGGTGGGTATTACACGAGCCGAGAGGGAAAGAATCTTTTGCTTAACCCTTACTGCGCGGGACACGAGTCACTAATGTCCTTTGCAAACAGCGTGGACCCAGATGAGGTGGCTCCTAGAGGAGCCCTCTCATCAGGGTCTGCACTGTTTGTCATGTTACACTTTTCTTTAGAAAAATCCCTAAATATTCACCATAAGCTTGAGCCATTTGAATTTTGTAAGAGTCCAATTTGAAAACTCAGCTTTGTAAGAGTAAACATTTGGATCTAGTGCATTTTTGACTATTTCCGATTCGGTCAAGCTTTTAAAAGACTATTAACCGAGTGTCATACAGATTGGATCCTAATGAGACCCAAGCTGTTTGTACTTGCGAACAATGTTGCGGATAGCTGGATAATGGTTTTAAGAATGATCTTCAATGACTGATTAAACGATACACTGATAACGCATATTACGACGCAGGTTTGAATGTTCACTGTAAAAAGGCACCCGTACCAACCATTCGAAAAACACAGACTTACAGTTTTATTTGAATATCAGCAATAAAAAGTGTCATTGACCATTCACAAATAGGTACAGTAAAACCTCTCTATAACGACCACTAAATTGCGTTAATTGGTTTGTATTTTGGGCAGGTGGTTGCTTAAAGCAAGGTGAAAGTAAAACAGAACGTGTGTGCGCATGTTAATAAACACTATATGTATTGTGTATACACAATGTAATAATAATACATTATGTATTGATAGACATTATCCAATTGTTCTGATACAGATTAGACACTCGAGTAAATCAGTGTCTCATCAGGACCAAAACAAATTTGTTTAAACCTGTCCCTGTTCTATATTTATTCCAAATTTCAATACCTACTGAATATTCATGGGAAAATTGTTATAATGAAATATGGAAGGTGCAACACTGTAGCCATTTTAGGAAGTAAAGAACCAGATAATTCAAATTCCATTAGCAAACAGAGCAGACCCTGATCAGACGGCTCCTACAGTAGCCGTCTGATCTGATCTCGGTCTACTCCGTTTGCAAATGTGTGAAAACACGTTTATATGAAGGAAACAATTAAGCATAAGATCCATCAAATGCTTCATTTGGTGATATTGAACACTGAAAATTTAAAATATAAAAAGACTAAATTTATGAAATCAGACCACAGGAACAAGATACCTACATGTAAACGCATATTTATAAATAAATATAACAGAACCTGGCTATAGTGACCATATAACGAATAAAATGGGATTCTGTTAGAGCAGATGGTGTCTTAATGCAGGATGAAAGTAATACAGAAAGCTCCCCTATGATCTTTCTGTATAACTTTTCTCCTGTATTAAGCTATTTGTCTTAAAGTCTTAGATTTAGACTTATTTAAAGTGGTCGTTGTATTTCTTATGTACATATAGGTATGTACTTGTGTTAAGGTGCTATGAACGTATCTGCGTGAGTTGACGCGTGTGTGCATGCATGTTTAAATTATAACAAAGTACAGTAGTACTTCTCTTATGCCACTAGATAAATACCAATGCACCATTTTAAAAGCAACTGGTTGCCCAATACAGAACGAAAGTAATGCAGAAAGTTCCTGTGTTTATTCTGTATATTGTTTGTCCTACATTAACCCGTTCCCTCATATAAACGCTTTTTTCCACGCATAAACATTTGCAAACAATGTAGACCCGGATTAAACGGCTCCTATAATTATTCACGATGTGATTATTACTTACAAGGATATTGAAAAAGGAAAGGGTTAAACTAATGATTGCTATTATACTTTTGAGTGTCGTATGGGAGAGATTTAACTGTAATACATATACACTGTGTACATATACCACGGTATATAAACTGAAGGTTTGTTTTCTCTGTGTACACTTATTATGCGATATGTTTAGTTTATTAAAGCATTCTTCTATAGTCATACATTGTTATGAAGTCACTTTAATTGTAGAAATAAACAAACTAATAGTAATGACAATAGTAATAACATTAAAAATATATAATTAAAATCACAATTGTTTCAAAAGGAGAGATACGTCAAAATGCGTCAATATGGGGGAATGGTTTAAAGCTTACATGCTAAGACAGAACGCTTATCAAAGTCTATCCCCTTAGCGTTCGTTGACCATAATAATGATTTCACCTTTCAAGATTAAAGTTACGCACGTGCGTAAGTGCGTATCGCTAGCTACGCCCCTGGTTTATATGTCACGAATTTAAATACAGATTGATGTTGTATGAACGAACAAATTAGAATCTTAGATATTTTACAACGGCATATCAACTGGAATTTAGCCATGATCAGACACAGAATCTGATCTATATTATTCCTGCAGTGGGACTGGCTTGTCTGGGTATATTCTGTTCCCTTTTCTCTTACCATATATACGCATGCTAACGCCTTTGCTAAAAGAGGATACCAGATCAGACGGCTCCTTTAACCCTTTCCTCCATAGGCTATGTTTAGACCCAACCTCTTTGAATGAATTTACCCAAAAGGATCATTAACTGGAGAAAAGGATTTTTTTTAGAATTTTGTAAATTGAAACCATGATTGTGATACATAGAGCATTGCTCCTATAGGGGCAAATGCTCTATTTATCGCAATGGTTTCAACGGGTGACTTATACAGGGGGCGTAGAAAGGCGTATTTATGGAGGAAAGGGTTAGAGAAAACATAGAATTGATTCTAGAGTTTCTGCCTTGGCTAAAAGTTCTGTGTTGACGTCTCGTTGTAAAAATTCGTCTGATTAATATTCACAATATAATTATTTCTTACATGAATATTCATGAGGCGAAGGTCTAAAGAAAAAAGTAACAATAGTGCGTTTGTTTGTAAGGTATATCCATCGTCCATAGTCATATTTCACGTGACCTGTCTCGTATGTCGTAGCGTAGCATTATAATTAGCAAAGCAACATGTAAAGGTGCGTACTCAAATACTAAAATCTTCCTTTCTCCATCAAAACTATGTTGTGACCACTCTCTAGAATCATCTTGATGAGTGCTTACCACTGAAAAGTGGTTACAGCATTGGTAGAGAAATAAAGAAGTTACATGTATTCTTGAAAATGTTTTAATTTACACATCTTATCTGCACCTATAATTAGTACAGTAAAACCTCGATTATTCGAATTTTCGTTATAAACGAATTTAGACCCTTTTAGGCAGGTGGCTGCTTAATGCATGATGAAAAACATGCAGAAAGCTCCTAGAGGAGCTTTCTGCATGACTTTCACCATGCATTAAGCTGCCACCTGTCTTAAAGATCGATAATAATACGTATTTTAGTGTTCGGATAATCGAGGTTTTACTGTATTTACATTTCTTCTAGACTGTTCTAACCATTCTTTTATACTTCATATATGGGTCAGTATTTGCCCTTTACCTAATTAATATTCATGTAAAAAATCATTACATCATGAATAATTATAAAATGCATTTTTGTAATAGTATATGAACAAGAGAAATTTTGGCCCTGACAGATACTATAGAACCATGTCTATATAATGTCATAGCCTAACTGAACATGCCATGAGCAGACGGCTCATACAGACGCCATCTGACATGGGTCTACTCTGTTTGCAAAGGCATAAAAGGCGTTTGTATGAAGTAAACGGCTAATGCAGTTCTATATTTCTTTATCTCACATTAAAGACTGTTTATACAAACTAGAAAATGGGGATCAAACTTTATAATTGAATTTATTTTCTACTTCATCGAATCCAAACGATCGTTCGTTTTCATATGTGCCAATTTTAACCATCAATTATGCATTTTTAAGTTCTAATACTTTAGTGTTTAAATGACTTTCAAAAAGTACTTGGTCCTATTATCCTCTGGTGATATAGTGGGCCATAAATAGGTGCCAAGGTTAAGCACAACGATGTTCAATTTGTTTACAAAGCAATGTTTTTTCCATAAGTTACAAGGTGGAAACAAATAGAAACTGTTGACTCCATAGCACGGACAATAAAACACGGTGACACGATCCATGAACTGGTCGGATGTATTTATAATAGACGAGTTGAATGAAGCGCCAATTACTGTGAAACATTTTTAAGAAACCTTTATTGTCCCATAAGACCTCTGCATTGCGTTGAAAGGTCGTAAAATTAATTTTAACGTTAAAATTAACATAAATAAATACCCGTACATAACCTGATGATGGTTCTTTTCATATTTTGCGATCGTGCGTTCTATTGCCGAGTCTTGTTGGTTAGCTTATACACGTGCAGACGTTCGTATTTTTCAACTTTTTTTAAAAAGTGGTCATGTAATAAAAATCAGTCAAGACAAACAGCGTGAAGCAAGCAGAAGGAACAATTCATCAAGTTAACGCTTTCGCTACCCTCATCTAGGTCTTATCCTCCTGTTAGTGGCGAACTCTCGCATGTTAACGCTATTGAGATAATTCAGGATAGGGGCGATTACTAAGCCCCAGCATTCACACCATAGAGTCTTTAATTTGCACCGATTTGAAATATCCATCTTTCAAAAGACATCTCCCTACTTTAAACATATGTTCTAATTTGTATGCGCAAGTTAATTTCAATATTAATTCCACTTTGGTAAAAGTTTTAGAGCCTTTCTTCTGTCCGTTGAAGCTTTAAGACAATGTACCCATATTCAACGGGCCAGCGAAACGCTGATGCGGGCAGGACCCTTTTTTGATACGGACGAAGTTGTAACAAATAACCGTTAGCTATTGCATATTATCGATCAATCCCTTTTATTGTAATCTTAAATCAAGTATCCCTAACTGTACAGATTCACAATATAAAATCTGCCTCCATATTAGAGAGCTCTCTATTACAGTGCGGCCAATTTTCCTCTTTACATTAAATAAATAAGCGAGACATTGAGAGTGAGATATCGTGGGGTAGAAGATTTCCAGTATACCTTCAGGGTGTTTGGCTCTTTTGTCAAACGGAGTAGAAAATGTTGCTATTTGATACGGTTGAGAATAAAGTTGTAAAGATAATGAATTACAAGTATTTTATCAATAAAACCGTTATTTTGTCGAGTTAATTATCCGGTGATTGAGCAGAGGGCATAAAATCAGCTGGGGTCTATTCTGCGCACAGATTGGACACAACAGGTACTGGAGAACTTTGTCACATGATAGTGCCTCTGTCTGTCATCATGAATTTTGATGAGATGGTTCAGGAAGCAAAATGAGCGTATTTTTTAAATCCGCACTCTGTTGTTAAGTTGTCGTCTGCTCGAAACACTTGTCCAAAAAATTATCATCGGGAAAAAATGTACGAGATAACATTTAATTATCTAAACCCCGTCTCTTCAGATTCTAATAAATTGCAACATATGAACACTAACATCCGTCTGCAAAGGATTGTCTGCATCAATAAAGAAGACAGCAGACGTCAGCCATGTTCTATTAACCCTTTACCTGGTGAATATTCAGTAAGAAATAATGACATCATGAATATTTATCAGCTAATATTGTATGCATGGTAAATGCATACATAATTGTTTTGGCCGTGGCAGAAACTGTAGAGTCAGAACTATATACTCTCATAAGCAAACAGAACAGACCCTGATCAGATGGGTCCTAGAGGAGCTCCTACTCTGTTTACAAAGATGTATTCAGGTAAAGGATTCAACAAACGTAGCCTTCTTTATCAACCTTAACCCTTTTCCTGTTGAATATTCATGTAAGAAATTATGAAAACATTAATATCTATTTGCTGCATTTTATAATGACATATCTACCAGCTATATTTTGGTATTGGTAGAAACTATAGAGCAAAGTATATTATAATTTCACAAGCAAACAGAGCAGACTCTGATCAGAAGGCTCCTGTAGGAGCCGTCTGATCTGGGTCTACTCTGTTTTGCAAAGGTGTGTAAAAACGTTTTTATGAGGGAAATATTTAACCATAGTCCTGGCATAGTCCTGGCATGTCCTGGCATAGTCCTGGCATAGTCCTGCCATAGTCCTGGCATAGTCCTGGCATAATCCTGGCACAGTCCTGGCATAGTCCTGGCACAGTCCTGGCATAGTCCTGGCATAGTCCTGGCACAGTCCTGGCACAGTCCTGGCATAGTCCTGGCATAGTCCTGCCATAGTCCTGGCATAGTCCTGGCATAGTCCTGACATAGTCCTGGCATAGTCCTGGCATAGTCCTGCCATAGTCCTGGCATAGTCCTGCCTGAAAACTGCCGCCTGCTTAACCATTTCCCTTTTCAATATTCATGTAAGAAATAGTGCCATCATGAATATTTATTAGCTGAATATTTATAGTGTAAACTTTTTTATAGAATTATTTTGCTATGACAAAAGCTGATGAATCAAATCTATATCATGTCAAAAGCAAACAGAGCAGACCCTGGTCAGACGAGTCCTGCAGGATCCGCTTGATCTGGGTCTACTCTGTTTGAACATGCGCGAAAAGTCGTTTATATGAAAGAAAGTGGTAATCTCTGATCTATAACAAGTTGGATTTATATCAGATTCCATAATACCTTTGAGAAACTACTGACCGAGCGTCCAACAGTTTGGATCCTGATGAGATGCAACATTACTCGACGACTCCTCTGGTTCCAAGCTGTTTGAACATTTGTCATTTATGTCGCGTTTGACAGGATAAGTGTCAACTCTATCCACATCATGGATGGTTTTGTGATAAGTTTTGCAAAACTGTTTCGACCCAAATGATGGCACGTTGGTAACTCGAGACGTCCTATTATAAACTTATATTCTGACAGAGGTCCAGAAAAGATGCGTAAATTCAAACATTTTCAAGAATGACGTCTTTAATTTCTCCACCAAACCCTATGTTGTGACTACTCTTTCGAAGAGACGATTGTAAAGATGGTCACAGCATAGGGTTTGGTGGAGAATTGACGAGTTTTATTACTTGAGTACGCACGTTTATCTGTTGCTTAGAAAAATAAAGAGAGGAAAATGTCAAAATGCTACTTTAGGAATTAATTATAATTATTTATGCTAGGGGCGAGCTGGGGATTCCCTGTGCAAACAGTTAACCCATTTGCTCCCACGATCCCATATATGGGACGTAGGCAAACAGTGTAGACTCTGATCAGACGCAGCATAATGCTGATAGGACATTCAATATAAAACAAAATGAAAATTTAGACCAGATATCCCTTAGATAAAAGAGAGACTAATCCAATATATAAGCATGGAATAATCCACCGGGAGCAAATGGGTTAAAGTCCTCCAAATGAGACGCGGAGTAATTTGGCATCTCATCAGGATCAAAACTGTTTGACACCCTTACCGTATTTTTAAGAGAAGCCGAAGAAAAAATATGCATCGAAAATGGCAGCAGACGAAATTTTTGGCAGACGAGAATTAGTGAGCGTGCAGAGTTAAAGCAGATGATACTGTTTCGTTTGAATCGTTCAAGGAGTTAAATGATGACATGCTGTGCGTATGTCGATTATAATAAAAGACACAAAACTAAAGACCCCAAAACTATTGGGAAATGAGTGATTTTAAGCAGAAATACGCCAATTCATTTGTGTGTTTTGCATAATTTATCTTACATAGCGCTCGGTCCTCCTATGATTAAATGGCAGTATGCTTGAACGATATACAGTAGAAACTGTCTTAAACGGTCAGTCATTCATTGAACATAGAAGTGTTAAAAACAGGTGGATGCTTAATGCAGAGCAAAAGTAATGCAGAACTTTCTTCATTAGTTTTGACCTGCATTAAGCTATCACCAGCTTTATATACTCATAATTAGACCTTTTTTAATGACCGTTTCAGACAGGTTCTATTGTACAGCAAAACCCCTCTAACTCGACCACCAAAAGCAAGGTATATTCTAGATCATAAAGGCAATTGGCAGTTTAATGAAGTACAAAAATAATGCAGAAGGAGCTTTCTGCATTAATTTTGCCCTGCATTAAGCAACCTCCTGCAGTTAAAGTATAGTATGTTTTATTCATTAAGTTGTTGCTTCAGAGAAGGGTACTGTTTGAACATGCGTTAAAGGGCATATTTATGGATTAAAGTGTTAAAGAACTCTATGTCAATGATAGTATTTACAGAAGTCCAGATAAGATGCGTAATTTTAAACATTTTCAAGAATAGCTCCTTTATTTCTCCACCAAACCCTATACTGTGACTACTCTTTAGAATCGTCTCTTCGAGACGATTCTAAAGAGTGGTCACAGTATAGGGTTTGGTGGAGAAATGACGATTTTAGTATTTGGGTACGCACCTTTATCTGTAACTCTGAGACTGTAACTTAACAAGTTTTGAAATCTTGTACGAAAACCTATATAGCTTTATCCTTTACCTGATGAACATTCGTGTAAGACATTTATGACTGCATGAAATATCAATTAGCCGAATGTTTAACCGTAAAATCCCGAATTATATTATTTCATAAGCAAACAGAGAACATCCTGATCTGACGGTTTCTACATGAGCTGTCTGCTCTGGTCTACCCTGTTTGCAAAGGCGTGGAAAAGGGTTTATATGAGAGAAATGGTTAATATGCTGGTGTTGTAATCTGTTATTATGTTTAATCACATTAATATACGCTGACAAATTTCTAACGTATGGCGTAGATTTAATTATTCATCAAATAATAGCCATCTTCTGTCGTTCTTCCATAAATGCAAATATCTAGAGCGACGGAGTACCGAAATGAAAGTGCAAAGTGAATACAATGCCGGTCATCAAGGAAGCAATTGGAATGGGGACATTCAAATGATAAATCGATGAAACTGTAAAATGCACCATTCATGAAATTTTAATATTGTTTATAAAAGATAGTAAAAAGTGACGATGTGGGCATTTGACTTTTGCTGAGGTTTCTTTTTATGTGTGATAAATAGAAGCTCTTTCTTATTATTTGTTTTATATAAAAATCAGAGGTCCAGATAAGATGCGTAAATTCCGACATTTCAAGAATAGCTCCTTTATTTCTCCACCAAACCATATACCCTGACCACTATTTAGAATCGTCTCGAAGAAAAACATTGTAATCTGGTACACATCTTTATCTGTAGCTCTGAAAATCTTCCGCTAAAAATGGCACTCGAAATTATTCGTACCATATCTCTTTACCCCATGAAACAGCCATTTATTATTCATAACTTAAATTTGATAAAATATTACTGAGTTTTGCTTTTCTGCTACAAGCTGAAATCTCTGGTATGTCATAATAAAAACAAACCTTTTCAACATCAAATGAGACCAAACTTTAAGTTTTTCCTGCAGAAAACAAAGTACTCTAACTATCTTAAGAATTCGGACAGACACACTTAGCCAAATAGTGCAGACCTAGATCAAACTGCTCCTTCAGGGTCTATCACTTTTTGCTACCATGTCAGTTTTAATAGTGCCATTTTAACATATTCATCTGTATAATCCCGCAGAGAGGAACGCGAAATATTTTTGGTATGCCGCATAGAATGGTGCAATTTCCTACTATCTGAATCACTGTATCAGGGACTTCATACAAATTATCCTAACACAAAAGTTGTGATCGAGGCTTAATTTTTTTTGCAATTGACAGACAGACGGAGATGTGATCATGATTTTTTTTTCCATTGACATACAGATGTGATCTTGGTTAAAGTTTGTTTTTTTGCCATTGACAGACAGACAGACATGTGATCATGACTAAAGATTGTTGTCATTGACAGACAGACAGACACACATACTTATGATCATGATTAAAGTTTTTTGCCATTGACAGACAGACAGACATTTGATCATGCTTAAAGTGTTTTGCCATGGACAGACTCGGCATATTGCGAACGTGATGGTTATATGCAGGCTATATTATGTATCGAGGAACCTCTATCTCTCTTTTTATTTTAGGTGTTAATCGAGGATCTTGTCATATAGGGTTTAGTCAAATTGTTTGATGTAAATGATAATATAGATATATCATGTGTAAGAGCATGTGTTTAGCCAACTTGTTTAAAATATGATATATGAATAATTGGTCAATAGTAGTCTATGTAATGCATTCATTACCAATCGCATTCTACTATGAACGAACTTGTGTTATCACTGCGGGCTGCACACATGACTGTCAAAAACAACAATATCAATTCGACACACCAGTATCTAAAACAGATTTTTTTCATCAAAGTGAAGTTTCTCTAAAAGCAAGCAAGGACAGGGTATCTGCGACGACGTCCGACATGGTTTCTGTTTTAATCCGCTCCAGCCGTCTAAATCAATTGAACATTTAGACACCATGGCCGGAACATGGCTTTTAACTCTGCTCATGCTAAGCGAATCGTGACTTGCAATAATCGCATCTTGACTGCCATTTGTAAACAGCTTGGATCCAAACGAGACACCGAGTAACTAGGTTTCTCATCAGGATCCAAGCTGTTTGACACTCGGTCAATAGTTCCTTAAAAGTTTGAACGAATCAGAAGTCAGTAAAACGTTCAGCGGATCAGAAATTGAACTGATATTATTTTTATAGCATGAGAAGTGCTAAAGCGACAATGTTACGCTTGTTGTTTCGGTTAAGTCATCCGCGCAGAATATTATCTCACATCTCCGGGTTCCCTGCTCGAGGCCCGTATAATGCGTGGACTGCCAGGTGACATACCCCGATGTCCAATTGAAAACTGTCCTATTCAGTTCTGGTAATGTCTGGTAGTCTTCATTCACGACCATCCGTCAAACCGTCGCCCTGAAGCACTAAATCAGCAATTGTCAGGGCCTAAGTGTGTCGTGAAATAACTAAATTCTAATTCCTGTATGATTACAGTGTAAGTTATGGTGTAATATTTCAGTCTAATATTGCGTTCGAGGATGACACTCTAAGGCCAGTGTCTTGTTTGAAAGGTTAATTGAGGCAGGCAAAGATCTCCTTTGAAAGTCCTCCCCACATTGCTTCAGTGTCGTTACCGGTATAAAAACTATAATAAACTCGCTCATTAGCGTTTGAAAAAAATGCACTTTCGCCTCTTACAATACAGTCGGCTACGAGAACCATAACCCTTCATAAAGGACGAATGTAAGACAATTAAAGCCTCCAGGGCCTTCGTGTCTCTCTTGAAACTGTGAAGGGTAATGTGAAAAAAAACCTGATGCAAGCATTCCAGTCTTCACTCAAGCGGCATAATCTGACCACGACCAGTAATTCAGCATAACCAACGCAATAGACACGAACAGTTGATCCTAAAATAAATTTCAAGATCCTTTTTCAGTTTAATGTCTTTTCCATACAATACAGTACTTTTGCTGCGTTTTGAGAAAATGACTAGCAATGAAAAATGAAGAACTGGGCACGGTTCTTTGCAATAAAACTATACAAGTGAGGTTTTGTTGGCGAGGTTGACACCACAATCTGTCCGTACCTCGAATACAATGGTAATTAAGGGGTTGGAACATTGTAGAAGTATTTCACGCCATGCAAGAAACGTGTCAGCACGTAACAAATAGATCCTATAATTTGAAGTTTGTACATTTATTTAATCAAAGATGCAGTATAAGCTTACAGTAAGGATACTGTATTTGATCTAACCCAAACTTATTTTTGCGACAAAGATATTTGTCTTTGCGTTTCGTATGTTTTACATTAGTTTACTTGCAGAGATTTATCTGAAGTATATACACGTACTCCATAACAAAATGTATTTTTATCGGAGTTCGTTTTCGTAATTCACTATTTGAACAAAATGCTAAAAGTGTTTACGGATTTGATTTATCAAATGACTTTATTTGTAAATCAGTTTACATGTATAGTTTAACCCATTACATCATAGGCTATTTTAGATCCAACCTCTTTGAATAGATCTACTGGAAAGGAACGTTTACTAGCAACTGCTCTAGTTATCATAATGATTTCAAAAAGTGACTTCTACAAAAGCGTCGAAATGCGTCAATGTGAGGGAATAGATTAATAGTTTTCTATGAACCAACACTCTATTTTCACAGATTCAAATAAACCCGGTTAATTTAGTACGCTGACGTTTTAACCATGATACAAACCACACATAGAGTTACTAGTGTAAACAAACATGTACAATTTACATATAGTATTATATAAATTTTATAACAATATATATAAAACACTAAAAAATGGCGAGTAAAATAATGACCATTCGTCTCTGACAGTCTCCGGACATTCATGGACACTGAAGGCCAACCTCCAACGTAAAGGACACGCACAAATATCAATTACGGCGCACAATTCATCCTCACGTGGTCAATTAAAGCATATAAATGACCATTAATCCATCGATTGACTGCCCTGTAGGTGACCGCGATAGCACGTGACAAGCTGTGAAAAATCTGCAGTGGACAGGATGCGGACCATGTTTTATGACCGCAAAATAAAGAAAATTCATATTTCATGTTTTATCGAAGAAAACAAATTGGAAGTGGTGACAGAAAACAGTTAAACAGTCACAAAATATGCATCTCTGAGCAGTTCTGCATTTTTTCCACACAGAGGCTACATTTATGCCGACCAAAAGCTAATTGTGAATTATTGCAAACAGGTGTACGTGGACTGGACTCATATTTCATTTATGACCATATTTAAAACAGTATTTAAGTGAAACTGATCGTGCATGAACATGCCCTTATTAATGCCGCATTGCTAGCGGCCTAACACCCTGTAAAACAATAAGGCATTTACACTTCTTGTATTTATTTTTTATTTACGTTTAACTATGTCGATGGTAGTTTGCATAGAGTGACACTAATTGTTATACGTCTCTGAAATAAGGAAAAGAAAAAGTGGTTTCGTGAGGACAACAAAGAAAACGTACAAATGAACCAATATGAATAGTCGAAAACATTCGATAGCAACTACAGTAACACCCCTCTAAACCGGAATTCTAGTAGAGAAGAATTTAGATACTTTTAGGCAGGTGGCTGCTTCATGCAGGGTGAAAGTCATGCAGAAAGCTCTTCTAGGAGCCTTCTGCATGACTTTCACCTGCATGAAGCTGCCTCCTGTCTCCAAGACCGATATTTATACGTCTGGTTTAGAGGGGTTTTACTGTATACTAGTCGGCAAAGTAAACCGAACTATGATGCATTCTAGCCGCCATAATTAACCCGTATCCCGCTAAGAACAACCTGACTAGCATTTTCAAACAAGCTGGGTCTAGATGAGATGCCGAGTATTTCGGTGTCTCATCAGGATCCAAGCTGTTTGACACTCGGTGAATAGTTCTTAAAATCTTGAACGAATCGAAGAAGGGAAACTATTTCACAGGATCAGTATTTGAGAAGCGGGTTAAGGCTTAAACATGAAAAAACTATGATGACGACGGAAATACTTAGGGGAGGGGGGGGGGGCGTGAGTAGTGTGGCACTTTTAATTACTACTCATGAACAGACTCAATAAAACCGAGTCTGCAATTTTCTCTTTTTGCATTTCTACTTTTGCTTTCGAAGGATCACCCATTTTCAGAACATGGCACGTTTCAACTGCTTGTTTATCCTTTCGAAACAACACTGTAGAATTGGTTTGATTCAGCATTTATCACACGCGTTTCATAGACAACTTGTTTGGAAAAAGCTTAATTGATGAAATGGTGTAATGATTGCCGCCAATCTAAGGATAACAATATGTTGTTCAGAAGGGGTTTATACAAGAGGGACATGGTGAATCTATATCTCTCACCTAAGATTATCAATCTAGATATTGATGATAAAGTCAAACCATCTTTGAAACTTATGGTAAATAACTAATCATGCAAGTCTATCTAAATATACAGTAAAACCTCTCTCAACCAGATTTCAATGAAGAAGAATTTAGGTCTTTTTAGGCAGATGTCTGATTAATGCAGCGTGAACGTCATGCAGAAAGCTCCTTGAGGAGCTTTCTGCATGACGTTCACCCTGCATTAAGATGCCACCAGTCTTGCAGACCGACACTAATACTAATTTTAACGTCCGGGTTAGACAGGTTTTACTGTAGTTTGGAATTATAAAAATATGAACGTGATACAGTGAAAACAGGGTATATAAAACAGTTTCGCTAACCAAGAGCAAATAACCATATATGTAATGCCATGTTTTAGAAATAATCAAAGTTGATCAAGATTATATGGCTTTACTTATCGTGCCTAAATATAATCGGGATCAGTGGGGAAACAGTCAGGGTGAAAACATGGCAAATTAAATCAAATTTGAAAGATTGTTTTCAATTGAGAGCACATATTTCTAGTCAAACTTATAGGATATGACTTAAACTTGATAACATATGTACATTTTTCTAAATTTATACAAAATGATATACAGTACCCTCTTCAAGTATTTAAAAGGTTCTCTAAATATAACTTCGTGAGCGCGGACGGATGGAAGGACGGCAGGCAATCATCGAACCTAAATGATACTTTTGCTACAAGGAGGAGCCTTGGGTCATATGAAACAAAGTGCCTTTGAAAATTTATGCACATATATATGACTGAATAAAGACAAAATACGAGTATATGGCTATGATGCATACAATACATAAGACATGTCTGTAAGTTTGCTTTGTTGCATTAAATCTGCAATCCCTCTGCTTAAATTTGGTACAACGATCTTGAAACAAGTTTTAAAAGCTTATTCAAATTAAATACAATTACTAATAATTCTGGTAGTTTCCACTTAATTGGTAGTTGCAAACAGTTTGTATCCACATGAAACATCGAGTATTTTGGTGCCTCGTCAAGATCCAAACTGTTTATCATTTAACCAATAGTTGATAAATACACAAATAAAATCAGCAGTCAAATACTTTCACAGTAGGATAAGGGTTTAAC
This sequence comes from Azorinus chamasolen, assembly GCA_963576725.1. Classification (NCBI taxonomy): domain Eukaryota; kingdom Metazoa; phylum Mollusca; class Bivalvia; order Cardiida; family Solecurtidae; genus Azorinus; species Azorinus chamasolen. The sequence continues at coordinate 70,364,683 of OY755243.1, forward strand.
CATTTGAATGCAGGAGACGCATGTACAGTAAAACCTCTATATAACGGACACTAAATTATGTTAATTAGTTGGTATTTGGGACAGGTGGCTCCTTAAAGCAAGATGAAAGTAAAGCAGAACGCTCCTATAGGAGCGTTCTGTTTTACGTTCACCTTGCTTTAAGCAACCACCTGCCTTTAACACAAACTATTTGATGTAATTTCGTAGCCATTATAGAGAGGTGTAACTTAACTTGCAAACAGTGTAGACCAGATGAGATGTTTTTAAAGGATCCCTCTGATCAGGGTCTTCGCTGTTTGTCATTCAAAAACAAGTTTAAACCTTTTCATTCCGAGTGAACTATATATATAGTAAAACACTGATGGGCTATTCCAAACTGAAAAAGTTAAAGTAAAACCCCTCTAAACAAGAATTCTAGTAGATACGAATTTAGATACTTTAAAGCAGGTGACTGCTTAATGCAGGATGAAAGTCATGCAGAAAGCTCCTCTAGGAGCTTTCTGCGTGACTTTCACCCTGCATTAAGCTGCAACCTGTCTCCAAGACCGATCTTTATAGTAAACTGAAGGGCCTGTTTAGATGGGTTTTACTGTATATTACATGCCGAGTAACCATGTAGGACCTTATGTTCCGTTTATATAAAAATAATATTCAACAGCATTCAACAATATGAGTCATATTCAAAGATACCCTTGTTCATAATACTTATATGAAATCCAGCAAATTAATATTTATACATGTACATGTACATTATTTCTGACACGAATATTTATTAAGTAAAGGGTTAAAACATAGTCATTGTTTTCCACATGATGACAGTAACAGGCCATAGAATGTTAGAAGAGTGGGCACACCTTTCTGACACGGGTTTTATCATTTGAATTTGCAGAATATCTTTTTTCCAAAACGTAAATACAGTAAAAGCTCAATTATTCGAACACTAAAATACGTATTATTATCGATCTTTCAGAAAGATGGCAGCTTAATGCATGGTGAAAGTCATGTAGAAAGCTCCTCTAGGAGCTTTCTGCTTGACTCTCACTATGCATTAAGCAGCCACTTACCTAAAAGGGTCTAAATTCTTATATACAGAAAATTCAAATAATCGAGATTTTACTGTAATTCAACGAGACTATTTTTTTCTCTTGAGCTACAGATACAGGATGTTTATCTCAGATTCATTGTAAAAATATGTTTGATTGAATGTAACATGATTTATAGCGTACAGTAAAACCCCTCTAAACCAGACGTTCAATTTAGTAGAAATGTCTCAGAGACATGTGGCAGCTTAATGCAGGGTGGACCTCTATGAGTTTTCTGCATGGTTTTCACCCTGCATTAAGCAGCCAACTGCATAAAAGTACCTAAATTCTATTCTGTTAGAATTCCGGTTTAGTGGGGGTTTACTGTAATTTATAATTCGAATTCAATATTGCTCATTTTGAAGGCCTATACTATCCGTTATGACAAACGGTTCGAGTCAAAGTCTTAAATGATACCAATCCGTGATTTTGAAGCAGTTAATAGAATGACGTTCGATGTTAATAACCGATGTTAATTTTATTTTACCCTGTGGAGTTTTTCTTTGATTCTCATTTGCTAGTATGGACCAGTAACAATTACCTTTGGATTCTACATTAACATATCTTTGCATTCATGTGGACCTTAACAGACGTCCTTGACGTTTATTGAATAGCTTCTATCTTAATAAATCTCGCCATATTTGTATCAATGAGTTTGTCCTTACACACGTCTTCCCTAAGATTTGATTTAAGATTTCCCAAATGTAAACGCTGGCGAAACACGATATTGCCTCCGCTGTAAAAATTGTTGTATTTTCTCTCTCTTCCTTCTGTGTCGATCTACTGCGCTGTCACCTGACCGGGGGTAATTGAACATTTTCTGTAACAATTGACCAATTATGTGATGACACGAATTAACTCCGGTTCCATGGCGGATGCCCGAAGGCGAGGCTGCTTCCTATTTGTCAAGATTCGAGATACCGGCAGAATTTTTCCAGGCACCCGAAGTAACGGCAATTATGTTTTGTGACAATCCTTGGTAACATTATGAAACTGTAGTTAATCAAATACATTACTTCCGGGAATTTTAGAATGAATTAGGTATTTGCCTCGCGCTTGAAATGAGAAATTATCTTGGCGCTCTGTACCTTACAGTATTGTGTTTGCAATAAATAATTTCTAACATTTTCAAAGCGGATTGGTTGCTTTTATGTTTGGCGGTTGCAATTTGTAGAAATTATCACCAAGTAAATGCATTTGGACATCGGTAATTTCCAGTGATCCAAATACAGGCCTGTCTATCTAGTGCTGAGCAAAATCGCTCAGGCTATTTGTGATTAATGGTATCTGTCCGACATGCCTTTTGCTAATTTATTCTATTGTTTCACAAAGTGGTAGTAATTTTTAAAGTTTTAAAGTATTTACATTCGTGAATGTATTGCGCGGTATAGTTTCTCTGATTGAGTGCTAACTTTTCAAACAGTACAGTATGCCTGACTGACTTGGAACATTTGATGTATTTGAACCGGATTAAATTCTTATCCTACTGTGATAAATACTCTGCTCAGATTTGGGCCTGGTGAAATTTTGACTACTTCCGATTCGATCAAGCTTTTGAGAACCTATTGTCCGGGTTATTCGGCGTCTCATCTGGATCCAAGTTGATTGCAATGGCGGGGCGAGTCGCAGATAGCGATAAAAGTGTTAACCCTTTCCCTGTTCTATGTTTATTCCTAATTTCAATACATTGTACATACTCAATATTTATCGACAAATTAGTTATAATGAAATATGGAAGGTGGAACATTGTAGCCATTTTGGAAAGTAAAGGTACAGATCTATCAAATTCTATCAGCAAACGGAGCAGACCCTGATCAGACGGCTCCTATAGGAGCCATCTGATCTGGGTCTACTCCATTTGCAAATGCGTGAAAACACGTTTATATGAGGGAAAGGGTTAAATACTAGTCAGACGAGAATGCATACCATTTTAAATAAGTTCTGTATGCGAAATAAAGATGAGTCCTTTGAGCCTTATGTAAGCTAACCTCTCGAGAAGTAATTTGAAAATGTACAGCATTAACGTTTATCCTCGTGAATATTCACGTGAGAAAAAATGCTACATAGATAATAATTAGCATATTGGCGTTATGATTAAAAGAGTTCCTTTGTTTATACAAACACTTTATAACCAGATCTATACATGTATTATCATAAGCAAACAGAACAGATTCCTATATGAGCCGTCTGATCCGGGTTTACTCTGTTCGGGTATGAGCCGTCTGATCCGGGTTGACTCTGTTCCTGTATGAGCCGTCTGATCCGGGTTTACTCTGTTCCGGTATGAGCCGTCTGATCCGGGTTTACCCTGTTTGCAAAGACGTTAAAATACGTAAGTTAAACATTTGGACCTAAATTATTAGCGACCTCGTCCAATGTATTTTGAATAAATATACAGTAAACTTCGATTATTCGAACACTAAAATGCGTATTATTATCGATCTTTAAGACAGGTGGCAGCTTAATGCATGGTGAAAGTCATGCAGAAAGCTCCTCCAGGAGCTTTCTGCATGACTTTCACCATGCATTAAGCAGCCACCTTGCTAAAAGGGTCTAAATTCTTCTATACAAAAAATTCGAATAATCGAGATTTTGCTGTAACTGTTTATTAGGAGGAGTACGTCTGGAATATTTCCAGTTCCGAGACGACCAGTGGAAGATACTTTGTTATACAATCAGTGCCTACCTTGATCAGAGAATTCAGAGGTCCATATGAGATGCGTAAATTAAAACATGTTCAAGAATAACTTCTATTTTACTTATACCCCTTTGAAGCGACACTATGCACAGATGGGTTCATTACTTATTGCCATCCACGTTTGTCTCCTTCAGTTACATATTCATATTTACTCAACATTTTTATATTGTTTATGTACATGTCTGAATAATATATTGTTCTGTTCACAAAATATATTTTCTAAATAAACCAGGTGTCATTCTATAATGTGATCGAAATAAATTAAATTCTTAGTGATATCTAAAACATTTGTTGTTTCAGTGTGGGTTTTATAGTGTTTATTTTTGACAAGTCAGGGGAAGTAAATAATTATAATACGCAATACTGTTACAATGAGAATATCTTTTCTGGCGCCCATTAGATGAATTGTATCGGCATGCAGGTGATTTGAGTCCGATGGGGACATTTTTACAAGCAGGTATGGCATATTCATAATGCGTGTCAGAAACTGACCGGTGACGTCCAGCCAGTGTTCTCAAGAGTGTTTGATTTGTAGACCGCTATCACTTTCGATTGCTTCATAAAATGCTACCCGTACAACAACATAACTTAAGTCACTCTGTCTTGTACATCATCGAGCACCGAATCATTGTCCACTAAGTAGGCTCTCGTAGGATGGACAGCGACGTTTATCTTTTCATGCAAATTCGAATAAATCCTCGACAATTTGTGTCGTCGCTCATAGCACCTGTCCAGTGAAAGCCATTTGTTTCAGGGTTAGTTTTCAAGTCCGGATGATTTGTTAAACTGTCAGTTTAGAACTATCGTATATCATCCGCATGGTGATGTACTCATGGTTTGCTGTTCGGCTCGTGTTTTCTTTACTCGGACATCAAAGTGGCCATTAATCATACGACCACCACCAAACCATCGCGCTGCCTGTCCGTCTAATGCGATTAGCATTCAAAAATTTTAACCCTTGTCGTGCAGAAAAAAATAGTGCCTGCTTCAAAATCTGAGCTGCTCAGCATTTTACAAATTTCCGATTCGTTTAAGTCTTTGAGAAGCTACTGACCAAGCCCCAAACAACAAAGATTCTATTGAGACACCGTGATACTCGGCGTCTCATCTGGATCCAAGTTGTTTGTAGATGCGAGTCCCGTCGTACTTAGCACGAGAAGGATTAAGATAACAAATCTAAAATTAATATGAAAGAAACTTTGAAAAATGTATGAAGATATTTCCACAAAATAAATGATCCCGATTCTCTTCGCTTCTGTCTTAAGATTTTTGTTTGTTTTCATATTAAGTTTCCCTTTTTCAGATTATTGATTTCTAAGTTTTGTACAAATAAACGTATTACATTTCTGTTCGAACATTAACAACAAATATTTCTTTCTACTGATTTCAAATTATCATTAAAATGTGTTAAGAAAGACAGACATAAAATGTTTATTTATGTTTGTTTGTATTGTTTAGTTTAAAGAACGCGCGACTGAATGCTATGAAAGACAACAAATGTGACGTATGAAACGAACTTAAAATGGAATAAAAATGAAACAAAACTATTGTTTTAAATCATAGGCACTTTATTTCAGAAATAAACGTCTGTTTAAACAATTTAACACGTTAAACAATTCAACAAATTTGGTACCGTGAAAAAAAGGTGCAGAAAAATAGCACATCGCGTAGTTGTACATTCAAATGTGCGTATTAGTCAAACGTTTTCGGATTTTTCTTCACTGACCATTTTGAAAATAATATATACTAAACTTACTTAACCCTTTGTTCCATGAATATTCATGTAAGACATACTGTTGTAGTGAATGTTCTGTTTGCAAAGGCGTTAATTTCTGGTCTAATTATATAAGTTCAAAGCTATACAAAGTAAGAAACTTAATCGACAGCTCCAGATAATGAAGTAAAAGGCATCTAAACTTGAGTATATTGGATGAAAAGTATGCCGGTTGTACATGCTAGTCTATTTATGTTAAACCTCATTATATGAATCACCATTTTTTAACAAATATTGTTTTATTTGGTTAGCATTGTATATGTTAAGTTATTAATCTGTATGCATTAAGTACCGGAAAGAAAACGTACCTAGCAATACAATCTTAAAATATGCGGGTGCACTAGTCTATTATTAATGTCAAAATTTCAATATTCTCTACAGAAGCTCTGACATCGCTGACTTGATACGGGTAAATATCATGAAAAGGTGTTACACACGAAAGATTATTGCTTAACCTCATTCCGTAAGCTTTGCCACGCCAAACATCGAGACGCGAACTGTTCATAGTTAAAGTTTCCTCCATATATGCACAGTTACTTTGTCAGGTCAGTCAAACGTTCTCAGAAAATATTAATCTAAAGAAATACATCAGTTACAAGAATATCATTATAAGAAGTACAGAAGAACCTGTCTTAAGCGACCATTAATATATTAAACATGGGAATCTTAAAAAGCAGGTGGTTGTTTAATGCAGGGCAAAAGTAATGCAGAAACACCCAACCCAGATTTAGACACCCTTTTAATGGTCGCTTAACCCTTCCCTCCATAAATACGCCTTTCTACGCCTCTGTAAAAGTCACCTGTTGAAACCATTGTGATAAATAGAGTATTTGCTCCTATAGGAGCAAATGCTCTATTTATCACAATGGTTTCAAACTACAAATTTCTAAAAAAATCCTTTTCTCTAGTTAATGATCCTTTTGAGTAGATTTATTCAAAGTGGGTGGATCTAAAAATAGCCTATGAGGTAATGGGTTAAAGTGATAGTCCCAAAAATAAACGCATATTTTCAATAATATCAAAAAACTAGGTACGTGTTATGTTCAAACATTATTATGAAGATTGTCAGTTTGAAATTATATCGAAATAATATATATATATATATGTGTGATACAAAATACACACTCTTCATCGATACTTGAAATGTTTGTTTTACAGCAAAATAGTATCGGCCTAGGTCGAACAGTTAACGAAACCTGGGTCCATGCTTATAAACTTTTAATTGAGTCTGGGTGCGTTCTCAAGTTTTTGATTGGTCAGATTTGAGCTTCTGGCTCAAATCTGACCAATCAAAAGCTTGAGAACTCAAACCTGACCAATCAAAAGCTTGAGAACGAACTCAGACTCAACTAAAAGCTTTATAAGCATGGACCCAGAACGCAGCCCGAATAAATACTAATATATTGTCGAATAGCATCGGGTTTCGATATAAAACACATGAAAGTTTTGTCTTCTTCGGCTTTTATTCGAGTGATTTTCTTGCGATTAACTTCTTTTCAGCATATAAACAAATGGTTTATATATTTGTTAGGCATTTTTAAAATACGTTGCGAGTAGCGACTTTCACTTTAAGAATTGTTCTACTGTACTTACATAAATATAAAAAGGAAACGCGTCTTAGTTCTCAGTGAAGGCAAGCACTGGAACAATGATCTATTTATGGCTAAGAATATGTAAGTGAATAAAGACATGTTAAAGTTACGTGAAAATGAAACTAGAAGTCAGCTATTTCCATTACGGATGGATATAGTTTACTGATTTTTTCATTCAAACTTTAAACAGAGACGACGTTTAAACACTTTCTGTGACGTAATATTACTGAACAGCTTCAGAGAATAATTGTGTCTTGTTTGTTCCATATTTCAAGTTCATAAATCATTTGTGATTGATGTAAATTGATGTAAAGAGATTAAGTAACCAGCATCCCAATACTCTTAAACTTAAATATTGTCGTCATGAATATAACGTTGAGAGTAAATTGGTTTCTATGATAATCATTTCTTTCTTGAGCCTAGATTGAGCATTTATCAATTCACTTCACTTCATAAAGTATAAAACTACAATTATTATTTGCCTGTTTCTTGTCCCACTATCGGATTATCCCTTTACTCCATGAATAGTCAGGCAGGATATGATAACACTATGAATATTTATCAAATATTTTGCTTTTTATAAAGGCACTATGCAGAAAACATTTCTATCATGACAGAAACTGCAGAATCATTTTATTATATCACAAGCCCAGGGTCCATGCTTATAAAACTTTTTAGTTGAGTCTGAGTTCGTTCTCAAACTTTTTGATTGGTCAGATTTGAGTTCTCAAGCTTTTGATTGGTCAGATTTGAGCCAAAGGCTCAAATCTGACCAATCAAAAACTTGAGAACGAACTCAGACTCAACTAAAAGTTTTATAAGCATGAATACTGATTAGACGGTTCTGTATTTATGGTGTAAATTGTTATGAAGATGATCCAGAGCGCAGGTGATCCTAGTTCTTTTCTACAGGAACCATACGACGTTCTTCAGTTGAGCAAGATTCCTGCCCAAGAGTGACATATTTTGGTGCTCTATATAATGCGAGAAATAGAAGGATCAATGGAAATGGATTACTTCTTGAGGTTGAAAACAGTAAACGTTAAACAATCTTTTCGTTATTACTCCACGAGCTGGCTAACTTCGTAATCGCCTGTGTGGTAATTGCGCTTTCTTCGTAAATAAGAGTTAAAGCTCCGTAAATGTTTCTTTTCATCGTCAAAACGCAAATTTGAATTCGTCTTTATAACTGTAACACCCTTCCTTCTTCATTTTCTACGGAAGTAATTGGACATAACTACACTATTAACTAATTACTGGGAAATTTCGGGTGCTTAACAAAAACTAACTAAAGACACGAGACGAATATACTACCTTTGCATTATCAGGGTACTATTTCCATAAAATTCATCTGTCAAAGTTATGTTGAGCCCCTATATATCGGAAGAATATCATTTCATATTTTTGTGAGAAATTGTGTGAAGCTTCTTGAATAAGTAATTCCTTTCATTTGACTTTTGACAATTATTTCAATCTATTGCTTAGTGAGCTCGTCTTAATATCTATTTTGAACGACACTAAGGTGTTTCTTTAAGGAATCTTTATCTTGTGTTCAGTTTGGAAATTACTTTTTGAACCAAATAGTGCAGACCCTGTTCTGAGCCCTCATACCTGGGTCTGCATTGTTTGTATATGTCCCTTTTAGGACGCCATTTATATGAAGGACATATATGGTTTAAATAAGTGAATACATTAATTATGATAAATGCAAACACATGTTGATGGGATGTCATAAAACACTGGATAGTTCGGCGGCGACTCTAATTTCGACGACCAAACATCGATTGTGAGTTGTCAATTTTCTTCTAGTGTTAACCTCATATGCCATCCTTAACTATTGTTAAGTCTACAATAAAAAAAATCAGCAAAACATTCTTTGGTGGAAAATTAACTGATTTAACTTAATATAATCACAAATTAACAATAAAATCAAAACATTCTTTGTAGCGTTTAATATTGTTGCAATGTATCTTTTTTATATCTATCTCGTCGTTGTGTTCTGTATACTGCTTAGCCCTTTCCGCCATAGGCTATTTTAGACCCAACCTCTTTGAATAAATCTACCGAAAAGGAGCATTTACTAGAGAAAAGGAAAGTTTCAGAAATTTGTAGTTTTTAAACCATTGTGATAAATAGAGCATTTGTTCCATAGGAGCAAATGCTCTATTAATCAAAATGGTTTCAAATAGTGACTTTTACAGAGGCGTAGAAAGGCATATTTATGGAGGAAATGGTTAAACATGGCTTTATAACAGTGTTCTAAAACTCACCTGGAATTAGAAAAATGATTGCGGTAGTTCTTGTTATCCAGTTGCCTACTAAGCACGACCTAACTGACATTTGTAAACACCAGCTTGGGTCCAGATGAAACGCCAAGTAACTCAGGGTTTTATCAGGATCCCAAGCTGTTTGAAAATCGGTCAATAATTTCTCAAAAGTTTTTAAAGTTACTCGGCGTCTGGGTCCATGCTTATAAAACGTTTAGTTGAGTCTGAGTTCGTTCTCAACTTTTTGATTGGTCAGATTTGAGCCTTTGGCTCAAATCTGACCAATCAAAAGTTTGAGAACTCAAATCTGACCAATCAAAAGCTTGAGAACGAAACTCAGACTCAACTAAAAGCTTTATAAGCATGGACCCTGATCTGGATTCAAGCTGTTTGCAAATGCGGGTGAAGGTGGCGAATAGCGGGATAAGAATCACAGTGTCTTGGTTGCCTGTTACTATGTTTTGATTGTCTGTTGAAACTGATTCATATACAGTAAAACCTCTCTAAACCGCACGTTAAACTTGGTATTAATATCGGATGAAAGGCATGCATGCAGTGTGAAAGGCATGCAGAAAGCTCCTAGAAGAATTTCATCCTGCATTAAGCAGCCACCAGCCTAAACGTATCTAAATTCCTCTCTACTAGAATTCCGGTTTAGATGGGTTCTACTGTATTCTGGGACGGTATTTAAAGTGACTCTTCAAGTGATTGACATATATTTTATATGGTTTGAAGAATTTGCCATCTTTGAAATACGCACACGCGTATCAATTAATAACCACATCAAACGGTTAACCACGTTGTACTTTTTAACACATGTGTGTATATTGAATCTTATTTATGTCTTCTTTGAAATTGCTGATCCATTGTTATTTTCGAACAAACCATACTCACAGAGACATGCATTTCAATCTCCAGATCTATTGCTTAGTTGCCATTGAATTACACATTTTCTACAACCAATCACTTCTATCATTGTTATCATGCACCATAAATACATTTTATGTGTATTTTTTTAAACTTACTCCTTAGATATTCCTTTCTACACCTTTCCAAGCAGAGTAGAGCCAGATCAGGAGTTATTGTAGGAGTCTCCTCCTCAAGGTCTGATTTGATTTCTTATTTCTTCGGTATTTGATGCCATTACACGTATAATACATGTATATGTCATTTGGTGTCGTGTCCTTTCGTATGTGACTCTCCCTGTTTGACTGTATTTTCCATATTATAAAATTTCAGCTATTTAATGTTTATACATCTATTATTTCTTAATGAAATTATTCATAGAGTAAATAGTTAATTGCCACTGTAAATGTGCTGTAAGTATATGCAGAGGTCTAGGTAAGATGCGTAAATTAAAAAAAATCAAGAATAGCTTCTTTATTTCTCCACCAAACACTATGTTGTGGCAACTCTTTAGATCCGCCTCGAAAAGACGGTTATATAGAGTAGTCACAACATAGGGTTTGGTGGAGAAATGGCGATTTTAGTATTTTGAGTACGCACCTTTATCTGTAGCTCTCTATATATACTTGTCTGATGTCAATACAGTAGTACCCCTAAAAACCGGGAGTATTACAAAAAATAATTAGGTATCTAAGGCTGGTGACTGCTTTATCTTAATATTTAGTAATAAAAATATGTATGAATATTAAGTTGAATTTCTACTTAATGGTATTTTGAACAAGAGAATATGTTACTGTGACAGAATTTGTAGACTCATATATATACTACAGTTGAACTTCGATATCTCGAACTCGGATAACTCGAACTTCTGGATAACTCGAACTAAGAGTTTGGTCCTGCCAAAACTTATAATACGAAATTGTTCTAAAATGTATTACTACACATATCTAGAAACATGTGTGAACGCTTAACCCATTTGCTCCCACGATCCCATATATGGGACGTAGGCAAACAGTGTAGACTCTGATCAGACGCCGCTTAATGTGGCGTCTGATCAGAGTCTACACTGTTTGTTGATAGGAATTTCAATATAAAACAAAACGAAATTGAAAATTTAGGCCAGGCACCCCTTAGATAAAAAATGGACTAATCCAATATATAACCAAGGACGAATCCACTGGGAGCAAATGGGTTAATGCAGGTCTGGAGATTTCAGTATTACTTTAGACCTGCATTAAGCTGAAAATTTGAGAAATTGTTCAGATTAGAAATCGGATAATTCGAACTTCTGTTATCTCGAACGAATGTGTATGGTCCCTGAAGTTCGAAATATCCAAGTTCAACTGTATGTCATAAGCAAATAGAGCAGACCCTGAAAAAACGGCTCCAAAAGGAGCCGTCTGGTCTTTTTTTAAGAAGTGAAAATGCGTTTCTGTGAGGGACAGTGTTAATGCAGGTTGAAAGTCGTATAGAACGCTCCTTTAGGAACTTCTTATAACTGATAAAATAAGTATGAACGCAAGGCTTTACAAGTGGACACAGGGTAAGAGATGTAGATAAAAGGCGTATTTAGAAAATAGAATTAATAGTTTCCTTCATATAAACGCTTTTTACGTCTTTGCAAACAGAGTAGACCCAGATCAGACGGCTCCTATAGGAGCCGTCTGATCAGGGTATGCTCTGTTTTGCTTAAGAAATTATAATAGATATGATTCTACAGCTTCTACCAAAACCAAAACATAACGTGAAAATATGCCATTATAAATGTTCTGCCAATAAATATTCATGATAGCATTATTTCTTAAACGAATATTCAACTGGAAAAGGGTTAAACTATTGTTATATATTTTTCCATCAAGCTCTGTATTGCTACAATTTATTAGACTCGCCTCGGAGAGAGACTTGCTGCAAGATAGGCTTTGACTAAGGATTAACCCTTTCCTCCATAGGCTATTTTAGATTCAACCTCTTTGAATGAATCTACCCAAAAGGAGCATTTACTAGAAAACAGTAAAATTTTAAAATTTTGTAGTTTGAAACCATTATGATAAATAGAGCATTTGCTCCTATAGGAGCAAATGCTTTATTTATCACAATGGTTTAAGAAGTGGTTATTACAGTGGCGTAGAAAGTCGTATTTATGGAGGAAAGGGTTAAAAGATTTTGATCATTCAGGGCGCATCTTATCTTCACCTCTGCTGTATTACTTTCTGTTTCCATTTTTTCCCCAATTCCCTGTTTATACCTGAATTGATCTTGTTTACACCTTCCCCGATTACATTATAATTGTTTATGTTCAATACACCATGCAAGCCTCCTGAAATAATTTTTTATAAAGTATGAAATTAAAGAATTATCTGTAAGTGTAAAATCTGATTTTCGCGTGATAATCGTGATATTTATCTATTTGTGTCTTGAGTTTTATTATTTTAGAACCAAAAGCTGTGTAAAATGTATAGAAAGTGCAAAATGCGTTCACTGTTTTATTCTCATGAATAGTTGAATACATTGAGTCACAACTCCAACAGTAGTCAATTCAGTAATGCCACACAAATCTTCAATAGCATAAAAACACTAACATTATGATTCCAAAAGATAGTACACATCTGTAATTTGTAATCCTCTACTCCATAGATACGCAATTTAACGCCTTTGTAAACAGAGTAGACCCAGATCAAACGGCTCCTGAAGGAGCCTCTGATCAGGGTCTGATCTGCTTGCTTATGAGATTATATAGATCTGATTCTTCAGTTTTCGCCAGGGGGGTGGGGGGCAAAAACCTTGTTGTTCATGTCATTATAAATATTAACCATTATCTTGCGGAATTTTAGAATACATTTCTCCTTCTTTACCCATGCCCTGTTGTATAATTACATATGTCTTCACTGTGTACAAGTACTTCGCTGTGCAATCACTGCTGTAGAGTGTACTGGTTGCACAATCAACTTGTAAATAGTGCAGACCCTGATGAGACAGCTCCTGCAGGAGCTGTCTCATCTGGGTCTTCACTATTTACAGGTAGGTATATTGACATGAATAGCAAGCGAAGTGTAAACATAATAATATTAATACACACACTATGTCTTACATAAATATTCATGGTGTAAAGGTTTAAGCTGCGCAAAGATATTTCACATCTGCAAATTGTAAGCTGCGCATCTGTAGCATTATCGGGGAGTGTCTTTGCCAGTGTTCCTGCGATCTTATCAACATAATGGTATTACTCGCACTGCTATTGTTTTACGGCCAAGACGAGGGACCGCCCATGAGTATGTCAGCATTTGAAAACAGATAAATCAAGTAAATTTCGAAAACTACGTTAAAGTGGTTGAAAAAGCTCTATTCTAAATTAGTCTCGGAAGTGTCTTCTTTAAATAATGAAACCTATAATTCAGGTTGTCTGTCGAATCTTTGGTAAAGGTGGTGCCCCGGGTTGTGCTTGAAAATTTGCGATGTATCGTCGTGTGCTATTGTTTTAGGTAATGTTAGTTATTCAACAATTCATTAATGTGTTCTGCCTTAAAATATACCATAAATCATTTGTCAGAATGTAGGACAGTCTCAGAAATAAGAGAGGCAAAAAGCTTGTATAGTAGATGCCCATGCATTGTTTCTATAGTATTAATGAAGCATCGTGACCCGCTTTCGCTTTAGAAACATTGTTGTATATATATGACACTATAATAGGTGACACTATTATAAATATTTTGCAGGAAAATAAATTACGTTAATTATTAGTGGTTTAATCAGTCATTGTGTATACAATGAAATGCAATACATTGTATTAGGCATATGTACGGGTTGTGTTCATTTGTTAGTTTGCCTTTGTTTAACCTTTTCTCTGTTCTATTTATTCCAACTTTCGATGCCTACTGAATATTCATGGACAAAATAGTTATAATGAAATATGGAAGGTTGAATAATGTAGCCATTTTAGGAATTAAAGAAACAGATCTTTCATTCAAATTAAATTAGCAAACAGAGCAGACCCTGATCAGATGGCTCCTATAGGAGCCGTCTGATCAGGGTCTACTCTGTTTGAAAATGTGTGAAAATGCGTTTATACCAAGAAAAGGGATAATAATCTTGTATCCGTCTGAATTTTAAATGAAAGCGGCATATTATATGTTTGCATATACATGTACATGTACAATAAACATGTAATTTTATCAACCCTTTACCTAATGAATATTCATGTCAGAAATAATGACAGCATTATTATTTACTACTTGAAGTTTCGTAATGGTATTTTAACACATAATGTTTTGTCCATGGCAAAAACTGAAGAAACGGATCTATACAATTCCATAAGCAAACAGAGCAGATTCTGATCAGATGGCTTCTACAGGAGCCATCATTCTGATCCGGGTCTATTCTGTTTGTAAAGACAGGAAAAGGCGCAGCTATGGAGCGAAGGGATCAAATCAGCATTTTAACAGTAGCATGAGTATCAAGAGGGCGTTTATTGCTTGTATTTTACCTCATAAGGAGGAACCGTCTGATCAGGATCTACTCTGTTTGCTTAAGAAATGATATAGGCCTGACACTACAGTTTCTGATATAGTTAAAACTCCTTATGTTCATATGCTATTATAAAAATCCATTTAATTCATATTTTTATGTAAATTTATATAAATATTCAGCGAAAAAGTCATTGTCTGAACAATGTAGTATTTAGTTTGTTTGTTTACATTGTCTGTAAATATTACAAGGCATTATCTTGAATAAGATATTACAATAAAAGTATTTGACTTTATAAAGTGTGTAAAGTGTATTGTCGTGTGAACCATCTGCCTCATATAAACACATTTTCCCGCATTTGCAAACAGAGTAGAGCCAGATCAGACGGCTCCTATAGGAGCCGTCTGATCAGTCTGTTCTGTTCTGTTTGCTTTTGACATGGTATATATCTAATTCCCTCGAATATTAAAACGTTATAAAAATTCATGATCTCATTATTTCTTACATGAATATTGAGCAGGGAATGGGTTAACCTTTTACTCTATAGATACGCCTCCTGTAGGATTCGTATGATCATGGTCTGCTCTGTTTGCTTGCGCAATAAAATAGATCTGATTCTATACTTTCTGTCGTGATAAAAAAGGGACATTGTAAAATTTCAGTTAATCAATATTCATGATATCATTGTGTATTGCATGTCATTAAGTAAAGGGATAAGTTAAATGATGTATACTGATAACAGCATTGCCATAAAATGCTTTCTGCATTACTTTTGCCCTGCATTAAGCAATCACCTGCTTTTTAAGACTCCTATGTTCAACACATAAATGACCGCTTAAAACATATTCTGCTGTATTCGCGTTCAATGAATAAATTGAGGACTGGAATCGGACTACTTAGTCCTTATGCAAAGCACGACCTGACTGGCTTTTGCCAACAGATTAGATACAAATGAGATGCTGAGTACTGTATCTCCAGAGGTCCATATAAGATGCGTATAATAAAACGTTTCCCAGATTAATGTCTGTATTTATCCATCAAAACCCTATGTTGTGATCACTCTTTAGAGTCGTCTCGAAGAGTTTATTGGAGAAATGAGGATTTAACCCTTTCACCGCCGATGTCGCATAAATGCACCACGACAAATAATGCAGTCCCGGAGTCCCTTGAAAAGGCGGCGTCTGATCAGGTACTTCACTATTTGTCTTAAACACTATTTCTATATCTGTGCTTTATTCCTTTGAAGTTTGCATTTATTTATCTTATTTCCTTATTTTACCGAATGATATAACAAAATTGGATCGCAGACGACAATTAGAAATTTGGCGCCGAAAGGGTTAAGTACTGGAGTACGCACGTTTGTTTATCTGTTGCTTTGATCTAGGTCCATTCTGTCTGACACTCGGTCAGTAGTTTCTCAACAGTTGTCTGTCAAAACATATCGCAACTGTGCCTGTGTACAGGGGGCAAATAAATCAGAATTAAAAAAAAACTTGATACAGCTACAGTTAAACCTCTCTATAACGGCCACTAAATTGTGCTAATTGGCTGGTATTTAGGACAGGTGGATGCTTAAAGCAAAGTGAAGTAAAAACAGAACGCTCCAATAGGAGCGTTCTGTTTAACTTTCACCTTGCTTTAAGCAGCCACCTGCCTTTAACACAAAATACTTGGTGTAATTTAGTGGCCGTTATAGAGAGGTTTTACTGTATATAACAATTTGACATATTGTCAATAATTAAGTATCGCATTATACGTTATTTCATTACTTCCGAATGTTATCCTAATGAATATTCATGTAAGAAGTAATGACATCTTGAATATTAATTAGTTGAATCTATATGATTGCAAATGAACCCGCAAGACTCTTTGACTTTCTAGCAGATACTGTGGAATCATACATATATTTAAGCAAACACGACAGACCCTGATCAGACTGCTTCAACACGAGCCGTATGATCTGGAGTTCATCTGTTTACAAATGCGTTAAAGGGTGTCTCTCAAAGGTAATGGATAAAGCTGGCTTACTTACACATTATTACCTGTCTACGTCACTTCCGACGACCTTTCCAACCATAGAATGTGACTGGGTTTTGGCTGTTTATAAGAGGAGTGCTCTTATTTCTCAGTCATACTTTTGTTTTGTAACAAGTTTGGTTTTAGCTGAGAAATATGGGGAAAAGTAGATTTGTAGAATACTCCCAGAGCAACAGATAAAGGTGCGTACTGAAGTAATAAAACTCGTCATTTCTCCACGAAACCCCATGTTGTGATCGCTCTTTAGAATCATCTCTTCGTCATAAAGACGATTCTTAAGAGTGGTTACAACATAGCGTTTCGTGGTGAAATAAAAAGTTATTCTTTGTAATGTTTTAATTTACGTATCATATCTGGACCTCTGTCTCCTCTTATCTACATTTCTTACTTGCTATATACATGTATATAACATTCCGTTTGTTTTATGAAACTATTGTATGAGACATTAACCCTTCTTTATATCCCACTACAAAAAATTACAGTTAATTAATATTCAGAAAGTCACTAATTCTTGCGTGTGGATATTCATGAAGTAAGGGAAAAATATTAACCCTTTTCTTCATATAAACGCCTTTTCACACCACTGCAAACAGAGTAGATCAAGATCAGACGTCTCCTATAGGGGCCGTTTGACCAGAGTCGGCTCTGTTTGCTTATGGTATACTATAGATGTACATTGTATTCTACAGTTTCTGTCTGAGCCAAACCATCCTGTGTACAAATGTCATTATAAATGTTCAGCTAATGATTATTCATGACGTCATTATTTCTTACATGAATATTAATCCTTTACGTCATAGGCTATTTTTAGATACAGCCTCTTTGAATAAATCTACCGAAAAGGAGCATTAACTAGAGAAAAGGAAACTTTTAGAATATTGCAGTTTGAAACCATTGTGATAAATAGAGCATTTGCTCCTATATGAGCAAATGCTCTATTTATCACAATGGTTTCACAAAGTGACTTTTACAGAGTCATCAAAAGTCGTCAATATGAGGGAATGGGTTAAACAGGGAACGGGGACCATAGATGGTATGTACAGTGACATCGTAAAGCGATATGAATTATAGGAAAAACAAAGATGTATGAGTACAAAGTTTGATTTGATTTATATCATTCAGTCAGTAAATGGTGATTAGTTCTGTACTGTAATTACTCTAGGTATTCAGACAGACAAACTTAGGCAAATAATGCAGACCCAGATCAAACTGTTCCTAAAGGGACATTGTGGTCAAAGTATTCACTATTGGCTACTACGTTAGTTTAATTTTAAAGTTATTAAAATATATGTACAATAAAAACTCGATACTACGAAATTTACGTAATGAAGAATGTATGTCTTTGTAGGCAGGTGGCTGCTTTATGCATGGTGAAAGTCATACAGAAAGCTCCTAGAGGAGAGTATTCTGCACGACTTTAACCCTGTATTAAGCTGCAGCCTGTGTTAAAGATCAATTTAATGATACTTATTTGAGTGTTCGAGTAATCGAGTTTTTACTGTAGTACGAAATTGACTTATCCAGCTCTACAAACTGGTAGAGAGTGGCGATTGGGTGTGCGAATACAGTAAAAACCCTCTAAACCGGAATTCTAGTACAGAAGAATTTAGATACTTTTAGGCTAGTGGCTGCTTAATGCAGGGTTAAAGTCATGCAGAAAGCTCCTAGAAGAGCTTTCTGCATGACTTTCACCCTGCACGAAGATGTCACCTGTCTCCAAGACCGATATTTATACAAAATGTAACGTCCGGTTTAGAGAGGTTTTACTATACTTGCGATAAGTATGATACCCCAGTCTATACCCCTGGCCATGGTGATATTGACTGAACGCCAAACACCCTATTGGCCAGGTCCATTCGGTGGGATGTTCACTTGGTATTATTGTACAATATTGTTTTTAAATCATAGGACAACTGCTACTCCCATCCACCTTTTTGGTCTTGGGCCTCGGTGGGATTACTACACATGTACGCATTTTTACGCCTTTGTAAACAGAGTAGATACGGGTCAGATGGCTCATGTAGGAGTTGTCTGATCAGGGCATGCCTCTGTTTGCTTATGGAATGGTATAAATCTGATAAATCTGTACATTTTTGTTATGGCCAAAACTTTCATTGTTCTTATACAATTACAAATGTTCATGAAGCCATTATTTCTTTCATTTTTATTCGTGAAGTAACTGGATTGTATTGATACATGATCCAAATTAACTTTCTAAGGCGACATAGTACAGACACGACTGTAGATACAGTTGAACCTCGATATTTCGAACTCGGATAAGTCGAACTTCGATGACTCGGATGACTCAAACCTATGTTATCTCGAAGTAATTTGTATGATCGCATGATGTTCGAGATATCGAAGTTCAACTGCATATCGTGTATATACAAAACATGCCTTACTTATCCCAATAATCGAGGCGGACTCACCGAAGTGCATTTATATTTTCATTTATATAACACAATACATGTTCACAATGGATATAAAAATCATTTAATCTCAATGTTAGGTACTTATGCATGTTCGCAGTTTTTGCTTTTCCCTAATACTACTTGTAAAGGTTTACACTAAACATATGCAGCGAGCGTATATTTACAGGCGAAAATATGCCTATCTAGCCTTATTTGTGTGTACAGTAAAACCTCTCTATAACGGCTACTTAAACGTGTTAATTAGTTG